>JAESUZ010000280.1:0-31045 GCA_017311185.1 Proteles cristata cristata | reverse complement strand
CAGAGAGAGAGGGAGTCACAGACTCTGAAACAGCCTCCAGGCTCTGAGCTGGCAGTCAGCACAGAGCCCGACGCGGGGCTCGAACCCACAAACCGTGAAATCATGACCTAAGTGAAAGTCGGACGCTTAACCGACTAAGCCACCCAGGCGCCCCTAACTCCTAGTAATCAAATGTCTGTGGAGGGGACCTGTACTCATAGAGAATCAGACACATTCAGCCGTGTTTCTGAAACATGAGTCAGATGTCGGTTGGCACTGCATAATTGCAAAGTCAGTCTGGAGAGCCTGGTGTCAATTGTTTTCCACTTTATAAAGGATTATTTTATGAAATAATAACTCACTTGTGTTCTTGAGGGCACAGAGCATTGTGTGGAAGAATACGATTAAATGGGAGTTTTAGACAAAACTTAAATGATTTTTTCACTAATAGTTTACTGTTTATATACACCCAAGAATAATTTGTTGTACTTAAAATAGGTGACAAAGTCTAAAATATCTCTTTCTGTTCATGAGTTTGAGCCCTGCATTGGGCTCTGCTCTGTCAGCTCAGTCTCTTTCTCTCTCCCTCGCTTACTGCCCCTCCTCAGCCTATGAATGCTCTCTCTCTCAAAATAAATAAACTTTAAACAATAGGGGCCCTGGGCAGCTCAGTTGGTTAAGCATCCAACTTAATCTCATGTCATAATTTCATGGTTCATGGGTTCAAGCCCCATGTCGGGCTCTGTGCTGACAGATAGCTCAGAGCCTGGAGCCTTTTGCAGATTCTGTAGCTCCCTCTCTCTGACCCTTCCCTGTTCATGCTCTCTCTCTCTCTCTCAGAAATAAATAAAAAACATTTTTAAAAAGATAAAAAATAAAACATCTTTCAGTAAGTACAAAACAAAAGTTATTAATTATAAGAAAGCATTCTGTTATAGTTTAACAGCTTTCCCCCTCCCCCCTTTTTAGTAGTGAATAAAGTAGTGGTATCTCTTTCAACCAATAATGCCTTATAATAAATGTAATAACATTAAGTAATCTTTAATTTCTTGTCAGCTTCTGAGTACACTGGAAACTTTTTAAAAATCCACTAACTACAGATGGTATCTACACTTGAGGTGAGCATAGCACAAGGTATAGACTTGTTAAATCACTATGTTGTACACCTGAAACTAATGTAACATTGTGTGTTGACTATACTTCAATTTTTTTTAAAAACCCACTAATTTTAATTGCTTTTAGCAGGTGATACATTTTCCTTGTGCATAGAATTGTAAGTCTTGTTTTACTCTTATCATCAGAAAACATACATTAGTTCTAAAATATCATTTGGTTTTGAGCGTGTCTTTCAAAAGGAGAGAGAGAATTATAGTAAAAGAATGGGTTTTTCTTTCGGATAGGGGAAATTTTACCATGTTCATGTATTACTTATCTCCTTGTTTCTAATAATTTGTGTCTATTTTTCTCTCTTTTTTTAAGTAACAATGCTTTAAAAAATTTTAAACATTTTTTAAATATTTTATTTATTTCTGAGAGAGAAGGAGAGACAGCATAAACAGGGGAGGGTCAGAGAGAGAAGGAGATACAGAATCCGAAACAGGCTCCAGGCTCCGAGCTAGCTGTGAGCACAGAGCCCAACGTGAGGCTCGAACCTACGAACCGTGAGATCATGACCTGAGCTGAAGTTGGACGCTCAACCGACTGAGCCACCCAGGTGCCCCTGTCCAAGTTCTTATTTGTGGAAACTTTATTTTACAGAGGATTCAGGACTCTTTATAAGAAAACATTAATGCAGTTAATGTTTAACTGCAGATAAAAGATATAGCCTATTAAATATTTTCCTTTGTTGTCTTTAATGAGATTTTTGTCAACAATCTAATATGTTCAATTTCTATATATGAACATATATAGCCATTATTTGTAGAGTATAAAATCTGCAATAATGTTCTTCATTATAAATTATGGTGTTTAGATCCTTTGCAGCTTTTTTAAAATGTTTATTTATTTTTGAGAGAGAGAGAGAGAGAGCAAGAGTGAGAGAGCACGCTCAAGTCGGGGAGGAGTTAAGGAAAGAGGAAGACACAGAATCTGAAGCAGGGTCCAGGCTCCAAGTTGTCAGCACAGAGCCGCAAGATTGTGACCTGAGCTGAAGTCAAACACTTAACTGACTGAGTCACCCAGGTGCCCTGATCCTTGATAGCTTTATATATATTACATGCTTAATCTGTCAATGAACTGAAGAATTAAAATTTTTCATTGTAATTGTATTTTTATAATTTTCTTATTACGTAGGTATTAATCTACATGACAGAATTAGCTGGAGGCACCTGGGTGGCTCAGTTGGTCTGACTTCGGCTCAGGTCATGATCTCAGAGTTCGTGGGTTCGAGCCCCGTGTCGGGCTCTGTGCTGACAGCTCAGTACCTGGAGCCTGCTTCAGGTTCTGTGTGTCTCTCTCTCTGACTCTCCCCTGGGCGTGCTGTCTCTCTCTCTCTCAGAAATAAATAAAACATAAAAAAAAAAAGAAAGAATTAGCTGCCATGTTGGTCCATATCAGCTCCTTATTATTATATTCATTATTGATTACCTTTTATCATATGCAGTAACCACCTACCTTAAGTGCTTTTTTGCCCTATATTCTGTTTCATCTGATATTAATATTACTATTGCTGCTTTCCTTTTTTATCAGTTTAGTTTGTTTTTGCTCATTCTCTGATGTTTAGCTTTCTAAGCCTCTTGGCTTCTAAGTATCTATGTTAGTAATATATTGTTTAATTGATTTTTAAATAATTTATGCTTGTTTGCCTTCTAATAGCAAGATTTCTACTATTTAGGATCATTTTAATTGTTATTTTTGGTTTATTTTACTTTCTATTTATGCCTCCTAACTTTTATTCTTGCTTCTTCAGTTTGGCCTTTTCTATGAGTTTTACTTTGTTTCCTTTTACCTTTTAAGTCAATATGACAGGGAAACTTAGCTGAAACAACAAACATTTATTATCTCACCCAGTTTCTAAAAGTCAGGAATCTCGGGGTGGTTTAGCCAGGCAGTTCTGAGGAGGGTGTGCTTGTGGTTACAGTCTACAAGTCACCCGATGCCTCAGTCTTCTGAAGACTTGATTGGATGCTAGAAAGCTTGCTTCTAACCTCACTGGAGGCCTTGTTCCTCCCCACATGGACCTCTCCACAGGATTATTTGTGACATCGCAGATGGCTTCCCCCAGAGCAAGTGATCTAAGAGAGCAAGAGAGATCAAGATAAAAGTTCTAATATGTTTTATTACCTAATCTTCCAAATGATATGCTGTCACTTTTGCTGTATTCTATTGGTCATACAGAGTGTGGGAAGGGACAACACAAAGACGTAAATACAGGAGGCAGGGGTATTGGCAGCCATCTTGGAAACTGGCTGCCACACACCCTATTATTAACTCCACCGGTAAATATCTTGAGTCCAAAAACATTCTTAACTCTTTATTTGCCTGTTTGTAGTTATCTAATAAAAAAATAACTCTGGCTGTCATATTGTAAGGTAAGCATTTGCCTTTTTTTTTTTTTTTTTTAATGAGAGACACAGAGACAGAGAGGGCACCCCAAGCAGGCTCCACACCCAGTGCAGAGCCTGATGCAGAACTTGATCCCAACACCCTAGGACTGTGACCTGAGCTGAAATCAAGAGTCGATCAAGGCTCAACCCACTGAGCGCCCTAGGCACCCCAACCATTTGGCTTCTTTATCTTTCAACTTCCTCATACTTTCTCATTCTTAATTAATTTGCTATGAGGTTTTATAATTTAGGAAATCAATCTCTCTTCCATATCCTTTGCCTAATATTATATCAATGAAGAAGACTTGCCAACAACTGTAGTTAACATCACTGTGTCGTCAAATTTCCACCGGAGAAAGTATAAATAATAGATTAATTGGCTTTTACAGTTGTGGGGGCTGGCTAGAAAAGTCTGAAATCCATAAGGTAGGTCATCAGAGAGGCCATGCTGGAACTTCTGGCAAGCTGAGGCTTTAGTTCACAAGTGGAATTTCTTCCAAGCTTTGCTCTTAAGAGATTTCAACTGATTGAATCAGGTCCACCCAGATAATCTAGGATAATCTCTTTTACTTAAAGTAGACACATCTACAAAATACCTTCACAGTAATACCTTCTGTAGTATTGATTGAATAACTGGGAGTTATAACCTAGCCAAGTTGGCATGTCACATACTTTTCTTCAAAATCACTTTTCTTCAAACAGCAGTTTCCAGAGGCCTTGGTGCTCTTGAAGATAACAAATATAAAAAGATATATGCCTCTTATTTTGCCAAGCGCATGCTGCTTTCCTGGTCCATTTATTTACTAATGAAACTTATATTTGAATTAAATGTCTTTTTTTTCAGCAATTCCTTTGGTTTTGTTTTAATGGCAAAATAATAAAGCTGCTCTAATTTGAATAGAGCCTGCTTTGTTTCAGGTTGGAAGGCTTAGAATTATTTTTTTTTAACAGTAATTTAGTTTCTTTTCCCATAAGCCATGGTCTCGGACTCTGCAGTTAATTTTGATTTGCTCTCTGAGCTCTCTTTGTGTCCAGGCTCAGTTCTTTATTCGGGTGAAAAAATATTCTTTGATACCTTTATTGATTACATATGTGCCTGTTTTTCCGGCATTCTTTGAGATTTCTGTTTTTCAAAGGTTGGTTCTGCCTTTCCTCTTTCATGTTCTTTTAAAATATATTTCTATTTTTTATTCCCTAATTCATTTCTCTGAATTACTTTTCATCTCACTGTTGCTACTTCATCCTGCTGGGTCCATTTTGTTTTTTAGTGTTTTACAGAATAATCTTATTTGGTAACATGATAAGGATTCACTAGACTAGATATTCCCTTTCATTTATCTTCTTTAGGGATTAATTTTCACCTCCTCCCTAACATATTTTTGTGTTTCTTATGGTTTGTCCATTTCAATGGTTGGGTTAACTGTAGGCTAATAATAGTATTGTTATTTCTACACTATAGGTCCTGTGTTACTTTTCTATGTACTTCTGCTGCCTTGAGTTTAATTCCTTAAATCTTATTGTTGATACTAAGTTTCTCCTTATTTTAATTTATTTTTTAGAAATTTGGAGAGTAGGGGAAGCTTGGAGCCTGGGGCACAGTTACTCTTTGCCATCTTTGAAGAAGTCCTGAGGTATGTACTTTTAATTGATCTTGTTAGTTTACTTTTTTTTTTTTTTTAATATTATGACAGAGTGTTTGGAATAGAAGGTCAAGAATAGAAGAATTCTATTTCAATCCCAACTATTCTCTTAAATACCATATATAACTTTGGCTAAAGTTCCTTCATTTTCATGGACTTTAATCTCCCCATCTACAAAACTGTCCTTACCTTCTAGGAATGTCAGGAAAAATGTAAAAGTTTATTAGGAAAGCCAAAAAAATTCAGGCCTTTTAGCAAAAAATAGTCTGAATATCAGGCATTGACAGTGGGAATGGAATGGCAGGAACTTAGAAGTGAAGGAAACCAGGGCACCTGGCTGGCTCAGTTCGTAGAGCATGCCACTCTTGATCTCAGGGTTGTAAGTTTGAACCCCACATTGGATGTAGAGAGTACTTAAAAATAAAATCTTAAAAAGAACAATGTATCCATAACTCAGGTTGTCACATCTTAACATCTGGTCATAATTGCTTCAGATTTTTTTTTTTTTTTAAGAGAGAGAGAGTGCAAGCTGGGGAGAGGGGCTGAGGGAGATGGAGAGAGAAAGAGAGAAAACCTCAAGCAAGCTCTACACTCAGCATGCAGAACCCAACACAGGGCCCGATCGCACAAACCTGGGATCATAACCTGAGCCTAAATCAAGGGTCAGATGCCCAACCAACTGAGCCACCCAGGCACCCCTCAGAAAAAATTTTTTTAAGAAATTGAACATTTACATATATAGTTGAATCTACTTTGTACCCTTCATGATAAAATCTCTTTCTCTTTCTTCCCAGTGGTGTTCATTATGTTAATATATATCATTTTTGTATGTGTTTTTATATATTTGCTGTATAATATATGCAAGTGTTTTGCCTATTTCTAAACTTTATATTATTATTATAATATATAATATTATATTATTTTGCAAATTGCTTTCCCTTTTAAGATTATTCTTTATATTTATCCATGGTAGTATATGTAATTCTAGTACAGTCATTTTAGCTATCAAATATTCTTATTGGATGACTATGCCTCGTTTTATATTTTTTAGCTACTTATTGATGGACATTTAGATTGTTGTCAGTTTTCAGTGTTACATCAGTGCTGTAATGAATATCTTGTACTGTTCTCATTGTACACACATGTAAGAATTCTCTAGACTTTTTAATGTTTATTTATTTGGGAGAATAATGTTTGTTTATTTATTTTGAGAGAGAGAGAGAGAAACAGAGCAAGTGACAGGAGCAGAGGAAGAAGGAAAGAGAAAATCCCAAGCAGGCTCTACCCTCCCAACTTGGAGCCTGACACAGGACTCAATCTCATGAATTGTGAAATCATGACCTGAGCCAAAATCAAGAGTCGGAGGCTAAAATGACTGAGCCACCCCAGTGCCCCTAGACTAGAATATTTCTACTCGATAAGAGTTGTTGGGTCATGTGTTATGTGCATCTTAAACTTTATTAATTATTGCCAAATCTTTTTCCAAAGTAGTTGTACCAATTTACCTTTTACTAGTAGTGTGTAAGTTCATAGTTCACATTCTTACCAATACTGGTTTTTTTTACACTTCAAAATGTTTTTTGGTCTGATGAATATGAGTAAAATCTATTTTAATTTACATTTCTCTCATTAGTAGAGACATTGAGTTTCTTATGTTTATTGGCTACTTGGGTTTTCTCTTCGGCAAATTGCTTGTTCATATCTTTTGCCCATTTTTCTATGAAATTGTTTTTTACCTTCTTATTGGGTATAGCAGTTTTTTATATATTCTAAATATTAACTCCTTGTAGGTAATATTTATTGCAGCCATATTCTCTTAACCTGTGGCTTGTTTTTCACTTTATTTATGGTCTCTTGTTTTACAGAAGTTTTAAGTTATAATATTTTTTCCTTTTTTTTTTTTTTTTTTTTTTTTAAGTAAGCTCTAGGCCCACCATGGAAGCTTCCTTTATTATTTTACTCATAGTGGTCTCCTTCCTTGATCAAATCCTAATTGATATAATTTACATTTTCCTAAGGATCATAGAGCAAACACTGAAAAAATAGAATGAAGAAAATGATAGCTGTATATGGCCTCTGAGGGAATGAGAGAATATCAAAGAATTCAGGGACAAGACATAGTCTTCAATGAAATGCATAAACATTGATGCTATGGAAACTGCAAGGGTTAGTGTCAGCAGAAGGGAGTCTGAGACATACTTCCATAGTGCTGCACAGATCCAAACTTGGGAATACAGGATCTATTTCTAACTAACTTTGTCTTCTATTGTTGGTGATTTATTTTAGAAGCCCCTTAGTATAATCCTGACACAGTATGCAGTCAGAAAATGTTTGTGGAATGAATTTAAATTAGATTATTTGAAATTAGACTAATTGAAATTAGACTTGAGCATATTATAAAACTCACTTTTGCTCAAATACTATTAATTAGAACAAAGAAAATTATTACTGCCCTGTCTTTGAGAAGAAAATGGGTACCTAAGGAGGTGGTACAATATTGTCTCTTTTCAAAGAGAAATATGAACTGGATGATAGAATCCTTAAATTTTGGAAATGGAGCCCTCTCATTTTCCAAATAAGTTCAAGAGAAGTTAGTGGACTTGTCAAAGTCCAAGTGGACTTGGCAAAGTTTGTTTCAGAATCATGTTCATAGGAATCTCAGTCCATTGCTCTATTTACTAAACTACAATCTCTTCCCTGCAAAACAGTCGAGTGAATTTATTTATTGTGAATTTCAAAAATTAAATCCAAGTACTGATCAGATCAATTTCAACTTGGAGAGAGATCACTGAAGTCCCAGGCCTTATCTCATTCAACAATTTATTCAACAACTTGGATAAAGACCCATGAGAAATAAGTTTGAAATTTTCAGGTGACGTAAACTGTCATACCTATAACCTACTATACTGACCAAGATACTTAGTATTTCAAATTCTAATTCATAGGCTAAAAGACAAAAATTTACAGGAATAATCAGAAAGTCCTGTATATATATTAAAATATATAGGAAGTACAGGAAGGGGAAAATTTGGTTTGGTGGAAGTTCATGAGAAAAAAGCCTGCAAGTTTATAGTAGTTGGTGAATATGCAAAGGAGCTTTAAAAATTAAAATGCTTATATAGTCTTTGGATGTAAGAAAATGGAGGAAGCAGGATGGGTTGTAGAAGACAGCATGAGGACAACTTGGAGCAAGTCCTAAGAGCGAACTTTAAGCTGTGGTGTCTAAGTCTTTTCCCAGAAATCAAGAGAAGCCAGTGCACAGCTTGTGGGTATCCCTACTAACCTGGACTCCACTTCCTCTTTGTTATTCCATCTCCTCATCATGAACCTGTAGTGCTCTGCTCTCACCTGTATAAAGTGACTATGGGCCACCTTTCCCCCCTGCTCACTTTAAATCCATCTTTCATTCAAATCTAGCTCCAGCCCAATTCATTTCTCAACATAGTTCATGAAGAGCTTTCCCCTCCTTTGAAATTCTCCGTCTTTTAGCTTGTTGCTTTTATTTAGTGATGATTATGGGAGCAATATTGGTGGCAGTGGTGATAAATAGCATTGGCCACGTAAGAATTATCTGAGTATAATAAAACTTTGAGATAGCTCATTTCGAAGAAGATATAAATGCTAATTGTAAAAGCCAAAGAATGATGAAGTTTGGAAAATACCTATTCTATTGTTGCTTTGAAATTTGGCACCTTTTTCTCAATTTACTAGTTTTTTAGGATTATTTTTATTTTTTAATGTTTATTTATTTGTTTCAAGAGAGCGTGCATGAACTGGGGAGGGACAAAGAGAGAGGGAGAGAGAGAATCCCAAGCAGACTCCACACTGTCAGCCCAGAGCCGGACGTGGGGCTCAATCTCACAAACTGCGATATCATGACCAGAACTGAACAAGAGTCAGATGCTTAACCAACTAAGCCACCCAGGAGCCCCTACTATTTTTTTTTTTTTTTTAATTTGCAATAGAAAGAGAATGTGTGAGCAGGTGAGAGGGGCAGAGAGAGAAAGAAAGAGAAAGAAAGAGAATCTTAAACAGGCCCCACACTTACCACAGAGCCCAGTGCGGGGCCTGATCCCATGACCCTGGGATTGTGACCTGAGCCGAAATCAAGAGGCAGACGCTCAACCAACTGAGCCACCCAGGCGCCCCTGAAATTTGACTTTTTTCAAAAAATTGTAAAGTTATCTCAGGGCAAAGAGGGGCAACATAAAAACAAAGTTCCCAGGTGTTAAGTGACTTTGCCCAAGGTCAGTAAAGGAGAAACAAATTTGATCCCCAGTGTACTGGGGCCTACACTATGTCCATCAGACAAGGTTCTTAGGAGTTTACGTTGTTAGAAATAGAAGCCAACTATGCCTGATTCATTTGGTCAACACATGTACTTAATGTCTATTTATTGCGTATTTACTATGTACTGGACACTCTTCTAGGCCTTGGGGCCACAGCAGCAAATAAACAACATTCCTGCTTTCAAGGAGATTACATTCTTGTAGGGGAGATACACAATAAACAAGCACATAAATATATTATGTTTCAGCTGCTGAAGAAGAAAAATAAAGAGGAATGAGTCAGATGGTAGAGAAGAGAAATGAAGAGGAAAGAAGGGATGAGGTCAAGGCACCCCGTCTAATAAAGTAACATTTGCGGAGACCTGACTGGAGTGACGGAGCGAGTCACTGGGTACCTTGGGGGAGAGTGTTCCAGAAGTGTGCTCAGCATTTAGAAGAATAGCAGGGAGGCTGGTGTGGCCAGAGGAGAACAAGTGAGGAAGTGATAGGAGATGAGATTGGAAAGGCAGTAAGCAAGTGGCCAGTCATATAGACCTGGATAAGTATGTTGGATTCTGAGTAAGATGAGACTCTTTGGGATGGTTTTGAGCAGAGGAGTGACAGGATATGAATTATGATTTTTAAATCACTGCACCTGGGTGGCTCAGTCAGTTAAGCATCCGACTTCCACTCAGGTCGTGATCCCACGGTTTGTGAGTTCAAGTCCCACATTGGGCTCTCTGCTGTCAACATGGAGCCTGCTTGGGATCCTCTGCACCCACTCTCTCTCTCTCTCTCCCCCACTGGTTCTCTCTCTCTGTGTCTCTTTCTCTCGAAATAAATTTAAAAAATTATTGGGGCACCTGGGTGGCTCAGTTGGTTGAGCCTCTGACTTTGCCTAAGGTCATGATCTCACGGTTTAAGAGTTTGAGCCTAACCTACGGCTCTGTGCTGTCAGCGCAGAGCCTGCTTAGAATCCTCTGGCCCTCTTTGTCACTACTCCGCCCTTACTTACACTCTCTCTCTCAGAAATAAATAAACATTAAAAAATTATCTCCACAATCATTGATAATGAAATACATGATAAAAAATTATTTTTAAAAATCACTGACTATTGTGTAAAGACAGGATGAACTGCATGAGAACAAAGGTGAAAGTAGGGAGACCAGTTAAGAGGCTATTGCAGTGGGGCACCTGCGTGGCTCAGTTGGTTGGGCGCCCAACTCTTGGTTTGGGGGCAGGTCATGATATCGTGGTTCGTAGGTTCAAGCTCAGCTTCTAGGTTCCGCTGACAGCGCAGAGCCTGCTTGGGATTCTCAGTCTCCCTCCCTCTCTGCCCCTTCCCTACATATGCTTTTTTTTTTTTAACTCTCTCTCTCTCAAAATAAATACACTTTAAAAAAAAAAAAAGGCTATTGCCGTCATCCAGTGAGGAGCCGTGATCATGATGGGTTGCGCCTGCAAGGACCGGTGGAGGAGCGAGGCCACTTGGAGAATTGCCTCATGGACTGGCTCTAGGGTTACAAAAAAGACTCAGGGAGTCTCCAAAGTTTGGGCCTGAGCAACCAGAAGGAGCTGCATATTCATGGGACTTCCTGGTGACTCAAGCTCTAAAAGTGGGCATAAAGAGAAAGGAGAGAGCCGTAACCACTGTCAAAATCCTACTTAAGAGCCCGCCTGATGCAGCCTCCTCACTGCCAGCGCTGGACACTGCGTCCTACCCCGGCGGAGACATTGCTGATGCTAGAATATATTCCACTTCCCTGCTTCATTCTCTGTGTCGCTATTTCCTGAGCCAGGATTCCAGGTGGGCACCACCAGGTGACCAAGTTCAGATTACGTGCCTACTCCCTACTGCAAGGGGTGCTGGGAAAGGAAGTATATGCTCCTCCTCCCTTTTTTTCCCTCCTCCTTCTACTTTTAAAGTGGATACTAGCCCTGCTTTTTACTGCAGTTTGAATGGTAGGGGATTCCTCAAAGACATGAAGACAGTTCAGATGGGGAACCACAAGATCGAGGAATATACATGACAGTCTGTCATAGCGGTCACTGTGGAAATGTGTTGGGACTGCTGATACAGGAAGCCACTGTAGCTCATTTAAAAGCTCATTGTTTCAGGGAGTTTTATTATTTTTTTAATTTTTTAAATTTATTTCTGAGAGAGACAGAGACAGCGTGAGCAGGGGAGGGTCAGAGAGAGGGGGAGACAGAATCTGAAGCAGGCTCCAGGCTCTGAGCTGGCTGTCAGCACAGAGCCCGGGGTGGGGCTCGAACCCGCGAACCGCAAGATCATGGCCTGAGCCAAAATCGGGCGCTTAACCAACTGAGCCACCAAGGCGCCCCTCAGGGAGTTTTAAAAAAACCAATCGGAGAGAATTTCATTCATAACTAGGAAAGCACTTCAAAGTATTCAACAGGAAGATGAACGTTGCATTATCACTCAATGGCCCGGAGCATCTGTAACAGACTTCCTTTGGCTCTGCCGGCTTCTCTCACCCCAGCCCTGCAAGGCTGGGATTCTTACAGAAGCGAGGCTCGCTTTCAAGGCGCTCAGACCCTATCTGTGAACTCCTTATCTGTTTTAATCATTGCAACATCGGGGGAAAGTAAGGCCTAACCTTCTGAAGGTTGCTGAGGGAACCAAATATACTTCAAATCAAAGGGCAATACCAGAGTCAGGCATTACTGAGCAGTGGTCTGAAGTTTTTTTGACTTGCTGTAAGGATGTCCCTAAAACTCCACAAATAGGGGCACCTACGTGGCTCAATTGGTTAAGCGTCCAACTCTTGATTTCAGCTCAGGTCATGATCTTGTGGTCTGTGTGACTGAGCCCCGCAGCAGGCCCCGTGCTGACAGTGCGGAGCCTGCGGCAGATTCTGCCTCTCCCTCTCTCTCTGCTCCTCCTCTGCTCACACACACACACACACACACACACACTCTTAAAATAAATAAACTTTAAAAAACAAAACAAAACCCACAAACACTCCATGGAATTGTTAAACGCCTTTAAAAACAGTTTGAGGGGCGCCTGGGTGGCTTAGTCGGTTAAGCGTCCGACTTTCGCTTGGGTCATCATCTCACGGTTCGTGGGTTTGAGCCCCGCGTCAGGCTCTGTGCTGACTGCCAGCTCAGAGCCTGGAGCCTGTTTCAGTCTGTGACTCCCCCTCTCTCTGACCCTCCCCTGCTCACACTGTCTCTCTCTCTCTCCTAGAAATAAATAAAAACATTAAAAAAAAATAAAAATAAAAACAGTTTGAAAACCACTGGGCACTGCAGAGAATAACAGATGGGTTAGCTCAAGACTTGCATGTGCTGCTGGGGTTAACTACCCCTCTATAAGCTTTCCTTTCTCTAAGCCATAGTCTCCTCCTCTATAAAATGGAAAAGAGCCATCTCACAGGGTTAGTAAGGATTAAATGAGAGAATATATGTAAATCTAGCTGAATGGTAAAGTGTCCTATGACGTTAGAATAACGTACTTCTCACAAGCACATGGGACCAAGAATTTTAAGCGTAGAACACTTAGGTCCTACATCTGTGTTGCCTGGGAAATTTCTGCCATCTGGAAGATTTATTTTTTTATTAAAAAATTTTTTTTAATGTTTATTCATTTTTGAGAGACAAAGACAGAGTGTGAGCAGAGGAGGGGCAGAGAGAGGGAGACACAGAATCTGAAGTAGGCTCCAGGCTATGAGCTGTCAGCACACAGCCCGACGCAGGGCTTGAACTCATGAACCACAAGATCATGACTTGAGCTGAAGTTGGAGGCTTAACCGCCTGAGCCACGCAGGCACCCAAACCATCTGGAAGATTTAAAGGCCCAGAGAGGTTCATCGTGCCCCAAGAATGCTAAAACAATATTGATAGAACCAGGTTCCCGGCCTGTCCTGTCCCTAAATACATCACCTGAGCTCTGGCTTACCTTACTGCCTTGATTTGTTATGTTGGTGTGAACTGATTCACACCAGGTGTTAGTTTATGCCTCCCACTGTTGTGAGGAGTGTCTCCCGGCTCCACTCAGGGCTGGTTTCCTTGTTCTTTCTGCATCTGGCTAACCCAGGTGCTGCTTTCCATTTTCCCCTATTTGGTCCCAAAGCCCCCTCCTCAGAGACTTTCTCCCACAGCCCTGGGGAAAAGCTGTTTGGCTGGAAGGTTCCCACTTCACATGGGCCTTGGTCCCTCCTGGCACAGGAGCCATTCTGTGGTTTGTGATTGTGTTCCGCTGGGAGACAGTCCTCTAGGTGGCTGCTTTTGTTTAGGGTGCATGAGTGTACAGCCCACAAGTTGCTTTGAAGGCTTTTCCAAACTTCTCTTCTGTGGATCTGGTAGGGAAAATTTTCCAAACCTCCAAGGTACTTCCTGCCTTTAGGAAACAGTCTCCCAGGTCCAGCCACAACTGGAGAGATGGAACTGACAGAGCGTCTGAGCTGTATTAGAGCTGGGGGCAAAGTACGAATTAAGGGGACTTAGGCGTTGTTTGTTCACCACAAGAAAAGTACGGGAAGACGGGAACATGCTGAGTGTACTGAGCAGTGGGTAAGGTTGCAGGGTACAAGGTCTGTATTTTGATTTTGAGCGTGAAAAACATTTTTAAGTTTAAATATATAATAGAGGTGCCTGGGTGGCTCAGTCTTGATTTCAGCTTGGGTCATGGTCTCATGGGTCATGAGTTTGAGCTCCACACTGACAGTGTGGAGTCGGCTTGGGATTCTTTCTCTCCCCCACTCTTCACTACTTTCCTGTTCAAGCTCACACACTCTCTCTCAAAATAAATTTAAAAATTTAAATATATGTATATGTATATATATGTATTATAAATATATGTGAAATGACTTATTTATATATCATTTGTTTGGAACCCTTGTGCTTCTGAGCATATGAAATAGGGAAAAGAGATGAAAGCTGGTCTTCTGCCCTGTTGCATTTTAAAAACATACCTAGAAAACCTTTTGGTAGGGAATGGATGGCTTTCAATCCCTAAACTTGGTGACTCATGGAATCCCTCTCTAGAGGAGCTAGAGGAAGAGCCTGGATCTGTGAACATTTTGCATTAGATCTTGTTTTTCCATCTATGTAATATGTTTTTTTTTTTATTTTTTTCTAATAGTTTATTGTCAAGTTGGTTTCCATATATCTTTTTTATTTTAAAAATAATGCGTTGGGGAGCACCTGGATGGCCCAGTCAGTTAAGCTTCCGACAAATGATTTCAGCTCAGGTCATTATCTCACGGTTCGTGAGTTCAAGCCCCACACTGGGCTCTGTGCTGGCAGGCAGTGCAGAGCCTGCTTGGGATTCCGTCTCTCTCCCTTTCTCTCTCCCCCTCTCCTGCTCACTCTCCCTCTCAAAATAAATAAATAAACTAAAAAAGAAAAACTTAAAAAAATAAAAATAAAAATCATGTGTTGGGGCAGCTGGCCAGCTCCGTTGGAAGAGCACGCAGCTCTTGATCTCGCGGTCATGAATTCCAGCCCCACACTGGCTATAGAGATTACTAAACAATAATAATAACAATAAACTTAATCATGTGTTACTGGTTCCACAATAGGAAATCAGAGCCAGTGCCTGTCTCCTGTGGCATTAAAATTTGAGATAGGTGGGGGCGCCTGGGTGGCTTAGTCGGTTAAGCCTCCGACTTTCGCTTGGGTCATGATCTCGCGGTTCGTGGGTTCGAGCCCTGCGTCGGGCTCTGTGCTGACTGCCAGCTCGGAGCCTGGAGCCTGTTTCAATCTGTGACTCCCTCTCTCTCTGACCCTCCCTTGCTCACGCTGTCTCTCTCTCTCTGTCCTAGAAAAAAAAAAAAAAAACCATAAAAAAAAAATTTGAGATAGGTGTCCTTGTGAAGATCTGACTTGCAATAACAGAAAACTAAAACCAAAACAATAGTGAAGTAGGACTAAGGTGTTTTCATGAAAAACTAGCAGATTTTAGAGTTAAGAATGAAGGAAAACTTGACAAAAAACAGCTCAGAGTTTAGTGTCCAGGAGAAATGTTCAGCTAAAGAGAGGGAATATGGGGCGCCTGGGTGGCTTAATCGGTTAAGCATCTGACTTTGGCTCAGGTCATGATCTCACGGTTCGTGGGTTTGAACTCTGCATTGGGCTCTGTGCTGACAGCTCAGAGCCTGGAGCCTGCTTCACATTCTGTATCTCCCTCTCTCTCTGACCCTCCCCTGCTCATGCTCTCTGTCTCTCTGTGTGTCTCACAATAAATAAGCATTAAAAAAAAAATTTAAAGAAAGGGAATACTAGTATCTGTTTAAATAACATTAATTCGTTACACTCTCTAGCCTATGGCTTGTGGGAAAGGGACCCTTTTGATCTTTTGGTGGGAAGAGGTCAACGGCAAGGTGAGTAAAGACAGCTAATGAAACAGTTTTCTTCTACTTTGGCAAATCATAGCAGTACCGGATTTGTGGGGTACTGGTGGGCTTGTAAGATGCTAACTTTCCGGAGGTGGTTATTGTTACGTGCCCCATACCTGGGATCAGGCTACTTTGAAGGTTAATCGTCCTGTTGCTGATCTGCAGCTGAGGGAGGGCCCTCGCAGATCTGGGAAAGGAGATACCATCAGCACTGGTTTCTGCAGAACACTGAGCACAGCAGGCAAGCAGGAGAGGAGCTCGAGCAGAGGGGGCTGCTGCGGGGAGCTTGCCCACCACGCGCAGCTGGGAGGTTGTGGTTTTATACCTGGCTAACCTACATCTTTGTGTAAAACGGGGAGCATAAGATCGATACCAGTTATTCAAACTGCAAACCATGCTGGATACAAAAGCAGAACCTCAGCTGTCCTGGGTCAAGACTTTACAAGGTAAACCCCCCTGAACTTTGCCAGTAACAAGGGGAAGGTCCTTGGGATCTGACCAGCTTTGGAACTAATAGGAACTTCTTCTGGACCCTCTCTTTTGACTTGAATGCCTTTCCACTCCTTTGAACAATTTATTTATGGATCATATATAATAACAAGATTAAACAGAAATTATTTATGATATACCAGCAACATGTACAATATTATGCTAGATCCTGTAGGGGATGCAAAGAAAATTATGAAATCTATACTGTTATAAATCTTAATACTTTCCAAAGTGCTTTCAGATCCTTGAATGATTTCACCCTTATGACCTTTCTTGGCTTAGCCTTTCCAGGAAGCTTTCTCCCATTAACTTTACTTTCCTATCTTTATTCCAATACCCATGTTTCAGTTTCTGAAGTTGCATGCATTTGTACTTGTCTCTTTTTTTAAAAATGTTTATTTATTTTTGAGAGAGAGCACAGCAAGGGAGGAGCAGAGAGAAAAGGAGACAGGATCCCAAGCAGGCTCTTCACTGAGAGCAGAGAGCCCGATGTGGGGGGTCAAACTCACAGTCTGTGAGATCATGACCTCAGCCACAGTCAGACCCCCAACGAACTGAGCCTCCCAGGCATCCCTGTACTTGTCTATTTTTGATATACATCTAGTTGTGTGCACTTACATTAGACTGTTTCCTAGAGCAGGCACTTTCATTTTACCAGTTGCTCTAAAATTTCCCTAAGGGTTCAAACCTTGTTTCATCCAATAGATTGTAGACACGGAACTTTGTTTTTATTCACTTTTAAAAATTTACACATAGGGGTGCCTGGGTGGCTCAGTCGGTTAAGCATCCTACTTCAGCTCAGGTCATGATATCATGGTTTGTGGGTTCAAGCCCCAAACCATCTGTATATATGAGTCTGTATATATCTATGAGTTTTGACACATGCATAGTTATGTAAACACCACCACAATGAAGATTATAGAAGTTTCATCCACCCCTTCCCACAAATTTCTTCCTGCCACACTTTTGTAGTCTGTCTGCCCTCTACCCCCGCCCTCTCCCAGGCCCTGACAACCCCTGATCTGCCTTGTCTTTTCCAGAAAGTCATATAAGTGGAAACATACATATGTAGCCTTTCGCATGTGACTTCTTTCACTTGCCACTATGCACTCGAGACCCATCCATATTGTTGCACGTATCCACAGTGTTTATTGCTGAGTGGTATTCCATTCCACAGGTGCCATAGTTTATCTATCTGTCCACCCACTGAAGGACATGCGGGCTGTTTCCAGTGTTTTGTTATTATGAATAAAGCCACCATAAACATTTATGTACAAGTTTTTGTGTGAATATAAATTTTCATCTCTCCTGGATGAATACCTACGAGGGGGATTGCTGGATCATATGGTAACTATATGTTTAACTTTATTTTTTAAAATTTTTTGAAATGTTTTATTTATTTCTGAGAGAGAGAGAGAGTGAGACAGCATGAGCAGGGGAGGGTCAGAGAGAGAGGGGGCTGCAAAATCTGAAGCAGTCTCCAGGCTCTGAGCTAGCTGTCAACACAGAGCCTGACGCAGGGGTCGAACACACGAACTGCAAGATCATGACCTGAGCCGAAGTTGGACACTTAACCGACTGAGCCCCCCAGGTGCCCCTATATGTTTAACTTTAAAAGAAGCTGTCTGTGAACCTAAAACTACTCCAAAAATACAGTCTTTAATAAGACAAAAAAACCCAAAACCGTCAAACTGTTTTCTGAAATGGCTGTTCCGTTTTGCATTCCCACCACCATTATGTGAGAATTCCATTTGCTATACCTCTGTGGCAACACTTAACATTGTCCGATTTTTTTTATTTTAGCCATCCTTTTAAAATGTTTATTTATTTTTATAATTTATTTTTAAATTTACATCCAAATTAGTTAGCATATAGTGCAACAGTGATTTCAGGAGTAGATTCCTTAATGCCCCTTCCCCGTTTAGCCCATCCCCCTCCCACAACCCCTTCAGCAACCCTCTGTTTGTTCTCTGTATTTAAGTCTCTTACATTTTGTCCCCCTCCCTGTTTTTATATTATTTTTGCTTCTCTTCCTTTATGTTCATCTGTTTTGTATCTTAAATTCCTCATGTGAGTGAAGTCATAGGATATTTGTCTTTCTCTGATTGACTAATTTCACTTAACATAATACCCCCTAGTTCCACCCATGTAGTTGCAAATGGCAAGATTTCATTCTTTTTGATCGTTGAGTAAGACTCCGTGTGTGTGTGTGTGTGTGTGTGTGTGTGTGTGTGTGTGTGTGTGTGTGTATAAAACACATTTTCTTTACCCATTCATCCGTCAATGGATATTTGGGCTCTTTCTATACTTTGGCTGTTGTCGATAGCGCTGCTGTAAACATTGGGGTGCATGTGCCCCTTCAAAACAGCACACCTGCATCCCTTGGGTAAATACCTAGTAGTGCAATTGCTGGGTCGTAGGGTAGTTCTATCTTTAATTTTTTGCGGAAGCTTCATACTGTTTTCCAGAGTGGCTGCACCAGTTTGCATGCCCACCAGCAGTGCAAAGGGGATCCTCTTTCTCCACATGCTCACCAACATCTGTTGTTGCCTGAGTTGTTAATGTTGGCTACTCTGACAGGTGTGAGGTGGTATCTCATTGTGGTTTTGGTTTGTATTTCCCTGATGATGAGTGATGTTGGGCATTTTTTCATGTGTCGATTGGCCATCTGGATGTTTTCTTTGGAGAAGTGTCTATTCATGTCTTTTACCCATTTCTTCACTGGATTATTTGTTTTTGGGTTTTGAATTTGATTAGTTCTTTGTAGATTTTGGATACTAACCCTTTATCTGATGTGTTGTTTGCAAATATCTTCTCCCATTCTGTTGGTTGCCTTTTAGTTTTGCTGATTGTTTCCTTCACTGTGCAGAAGCTTTTTATTTTGATGAGGTCCCAGTAGTTCATTTTTGCTTTTGTTTCCCTTGCCCCCGGAGACATGTTAAGAAAGAAGTTGTGGCCAAGGTCAAAGAATCTTTTGCCTGCCTTGTCCTCTAGGATTTTGATGGCTTTCTGTCTTACGTTTAGGTCTTTAATCCATTTTGAGTTTATTTTTGTGTATGGTGTAAGAAAGAGGTCCAGGTTCATTTTTCTGCATGTCGCTGTCCAGTTTTCCCAGCACCATATGCTGAAGGACTGTCTTTATTCCATTGGATATTTTTTCCTGCTTTGTCAAAGATTAGTTGGCCGTATGTCTGTGAGTCCATTTCTGGGTTCTCTATTCCATTCCCTTGAGCTGAATGTTTGTTTTTGTGCCAGTACCATACTGTCCTGATGACTACAGCTTTGTAATACAGCTTGAAGTCTAGGATTGTGATTCCTCCAGCTTTGGTTTTCTTTTTCAAGATTTCTTTGGCTATTCGGGGTCTTTTCTGGTTCCATACAAATTTTAGGATTGTCTGTTCCAGCTCTGTGAAGAAAGCTCGTGTTATTTTGATAGGGATTGCTATTTCAACCATTCTAATGGATGTGTAGTGGTTTCTCTTTGTGGTTTGAATTTGCTCCTGGTAACTGATGGTGTTGATGGTCTTTCTCATGCTTATTTGTCATCTGTATATTTTCCCTTGTGAAGTATTTCTTCATATCTTTTGCTCATTTTCTTTTTTTTAAGTTTATTTACTGGGGGGCGGGGGGAAGAATAGGGGAAGGGCATAGAGAAAGACAGAGAGAGAAAGAATCCCAAGCAAGCTCTGCACTGCTGTCAGCACTCAGCACAGAGTGCAATGCAGGGCTAGAACCCCGAACCATGAGATCATGACCTGAGCTGAAACCAAGAATCAGACACTTAACTACTGAGCCACCCAGGAGCCCCACTTTTGCCCATTTTTTAAATTGGGTTATTAATGATTTTATTGTTGAATTTTGAGAGTTGTTCATTTATTATGGGTACAAGCCCTTTGTCAGATATGCATTTTTTTTAGACAAAGGAAAACCCTCAGACAAGCTGAAATGATAATGGTGATTTTTTTGGCTCACATAATTATAAGATCCAGAAGTATAATGTGCAGTCTTTGGGGTTGGTGAAATTCATTTTCTCACTGTCTTCCCATATCTACTCTCTGCATGCTTCTGTGCTAGCCGTATCGAGGACAGAGCTTTTCTCATAATGTCAACATTGCTGCAGTAATATCAAGCCTCACCCATAAACTGTATTGTCCAGAAAAAGAGCTGGCTTCCAATACACCTTTAAAATGAGATATCTTCTCTTACAACAGCTGTTAGAAATCTCCCCATTGGTGTGAAATGGGCCGGATGCCTATTGCAAAGCAATCTCAATGGCCAGGGGAATCCTGCACGCTGACTGGGTTAAGCCATGATGGGAGGACACTGTGCTTTGAGGTTTCTAGCAGGTTTTGATCAGTCTTCCCTTGTGGCTTTTTGTTTTGTTTTGTTTTGTTTTGTTTCCCAAGGCAATATGAGCCCCACCTCACTAAAGTGTAGAAGCCAGCTCCTTCTCGCTGTCTCAGTGAGTCTTGCAGTTAAGGCACAGCATGAAAGTACGCTCACCAATCAGATATTCCTGTTTGGGATTTTGATGAGGAAAGGACAGGATGAAGAAGCAAGGGCCATGCAGGATCACTTTTTCTTACCAGAGTGGCAACAGAGGTCCAATGATTGATTTGTTAAGTAAGTTTGGGCCCTAGTGAAGTCTTCCCATGTGAAATTAAGTTAGTATGGTCCTTGACACATATCACTACAAAACTATGACCTCTGTAGTGTTTCCTATTCCTCCCCTATTTGTTTTAAACTCCTAGATATGTAAGGATTAGCTCTTGGAGCTATGTCTGGTAGTTCTTCTGCCAGGGAAGGCAGGGGAGCCTGTGGGTATAAGGACTCCATAGCCCTCCATTTTGAGTACTCTCTATAAGAGTTATCGTTTTACACAGGAAAGTTCTTTGCAAAATGGGTGCAGTGGCAGGACACTGGGGGAAAGGGAGATGTTACCTCATTATGTTTAGGTAAACTTTGTGGCTGGAGGTAGAGAATGGAGACAGGAGTAGCATATAGGTAGGGGCCAGGACAAGTTAGGTTTTATACTGCATGGTCCTCATCCAAGTTTGAGACTTGGGCACCCAATGTAACGATGCCTTTTACTGTGATGAGGAACCCTGAAGGCAGAAGTTTGAGAGGAAAGTTAATGATGAGTTGGAGGTATTTTTGAGAGATCCTGTCAGTTAGGCACTTGGGTTTATGAATTTAGGAGCTCAGGAGGTATAGAGCCACAGGCAAGTTGTTAACATGAAAAGGTACAGGGTGGGAGTTCCTGGACCCTCTTTGTGGCTTGCTTCATATATACCTATGAGAGTGCATATTGAGTTTTATTTCATTTTTTTATTTTTTTTTATTTTTTATTTTTTATTTTAATATCTTTATTTATTTCTAGGAGAGAGAGAGAGACAGCGTGAGCAGGGGAGGGTCAGAGAGAGAGGGAGTCACAGACTGAAACAGGCTCCAGGCTCTGAGCTGGCAGTCAGCACAGAGCCCGATGCGGGGCTTGAACCCACGAACCACGAGATCATGACCCAAGCGAAAGTCGGACACTTAACCGACTAAGCCACCCAGGCGCCCCTCATTTTTTTATTTTTAAGTAAACTCCACACTCAACATGGGGCTTGCTCTCATGACCCTGAGATCAAGAGTCACATTCTCTATGGATTGAGCTGGCCAAAGTATCCCCAAAATGAGTTTTAACAGACAGATCTTTTGGTTACAAGAGACAGAAACCCAACTTAACTAGCTTGGATAAAACCAGGAATTTATCAGAAGGATGTTGGTATAATTCTCCTGGTTAGGGAAGAATTGATGAACCAAACTACAAGAAGGGCAAAAATGCAGTTGAGCTGAAGGAATAACTGAAAAGACATAATTTCAAAAACACCTATCCTTTCTTCTCTTTCCCCCGTGTCCTCTGAGTGCAGACTCCCCTCTTCCCTATGGAAGCAACGAAACTCAGCTGTAAAGAGACACTATTACTGGGTGATCCTGTACTCTACAGCTTGAAGTGCAGGTAGCCAGGGAGACTGACTTTTTACAGTCCCAGTTGAGAAACCATGGGCAAGGAATTATTGGCCTGGCCTGTGTCAGGCCTCCCCTGGGTCACTTGACTCTGGTGCTGGTAGTAGAATGGTGGTGATCTTGTATGCCCATGGCAGAATAAAACTTAACATTCTTGGGGCGCCTGGGTGGCTTAGTTGGTTAAGCATCCGACTTTCACTTGGGTCATGATCTCGCGATTTGTGGGTTCGAGCCCCGCGTCGGGCTCTGTGCTGACTGCCAGCTCAGAGCCTGGAGCCTGTTTCAGTCTGTGACTCCCTCTCTCTCTGACCCTCCCCTGCTCACGCTGTCTCTCTCTCTCCTAGAAATTTAAAAAAAAAAAAAACACACATTCTTTATCATGAAATTGGTCTGACCACTGATTGAGATCCAAAATAACAATGGGTTAGTTCATAGCAGCACTCTCCACAATAGCTAAAACATGGAAGGAGCCTAAGTGTCCATCAACAGATGAATGGATCAAGAAGATGTGGTTTATCTATACCATGGAATACTACATGGCAATGAGAAACAATGACATCTGGCCATGTGTAGCAACATGGATGGGCCTTGAGGGCGTTATGCTGAGCGAAATAAGTCAGGCAGAGAAGGACAAATATCATATGTGTGCACGTATAGGAGGATTAGGAGGAACTTAACAGAGGACCAAGGG
This sequence comes from Proteles cristata cristata, assembly GCA_017311185.1. Classification (NCBI taxonomy): domain Eukaryota; kingdom Metazoa; phylum Chordata; class Mammalia; order Carnivora; family Hyaenidae; genus Proteles; species Proteles cristata. The sequence goes on along the minus strand of JAESUZ010000280.1, from coordinate 8,059 downwards.
GGAGAAGAAGGGCGGAAATGGTGGGGGAAGGGAGAGAGGCAAACCATGAGAGACTCTTGAATGCTGACAAAAACTGAGGACTGATGGATGTGGGGAGGAGGGGTGGGCATGGAGGAGGACACTTGTGGGGATGAGCACTGGGTGTTATGTGGAAACTAATTTGACAATAAACTATTTGTAAAAAAAAATAATAATAATAATAACAATGGGTTAAACAAGGTAGGAATTAATTTCTCTCATGGAATTACCCAGACATACATACAGTCTTGAAAATATATATTATTTTTAATGTTTTATTTATTTCTAGGAGAGAGAGAGAGAGATAGCGTGAGCAGGGGAGGGTCAGAGAGAGAGGGAGTCACAGACTGAAACAGGCTCCAGGCTCTGAGCTGGCGATCAGCACAGAGCCCGACGCGGGGCTCGAACCCATGAACCGTGAGATCATGACCTAAGCGAAAGTCGGACGCCCAACCGACTAAGCCACCCAGGCGCCCCTTGAAAATATATTTAACAGGACTGCTATGTATCGAACCAAGGGTCAGTCTAGATTTTGTGAGGTAGAATACAAATTTTGGAATCCTCTTTCAGGAAAATAATACCACGTTTCCAATATAAAAATTGGTACAAAAATATTTGTTAAGTATGAGAAAATAAGTTACAATAAATTATTGGAGCTTTGGAGTTTCAGATCCCTGTCTTCTGAGGTCTCTTTAGTCAATTTGTCAAAAATGCTTCCTCATTTCAATCTGTTCACCTCTCCATCTAGAACACTCCACAACTCCCAACAACTGTCAGGTGAGGGGCTCTGAAGCTTCTGTTTTATTAACTTCATGGTTTATCTTGCCTCTGTGCTGAGGCAAAACATTGTAAAAGAAGAAGTGGGGTGCTTTGGCTGGTTCAGTCAGTAGAACATGTGACTCTTGATCTCAGGGTGGTAAGTTCAAGCCCCACACTGGGCATGGAAACGATTTTAAAATAAACAAACAAATAGATAAAACATTTAAAACAAGGAGAGAATTGATATCCCACTAACAGTCTCTCCCACTAGCTCATTATGCATAACCCTAAAGGGTATTTATTAGGATTTAAGGGTAAGTAAGGGCTTGAGAAGAATTATGTCAGCTTAATATTGAGAAGAAACTTTTTAATGTAGTCAGTGGAGATAATGGACAGCAGTAAAATGTGTGGAATTCTTTGCCCCTGGAGGGGATTGGGCTGTTAACCATTCATGGGGATGTCTTCATGAGGATTTGAACACCAGATTGAGCAGGGCTTTTTTTAGATTAGATGAACTTTAAGACAGTATAGTGAAATGCAAATGGCGTGAACTTCAAAGTAAAAAAGATCTGAGTTTGCAGCCAAATTCTACCTCTAGCTAGTAGGATGATGATGGGCAAGTGGTTTAATCTCTTTGAACTTTTTTTTTTTAATGTTTTATTTATTTCTAAGAGAGAGAGAGACAGCATGAGCAGGGGAGGGTCATAGAGAGAGGGAGTGACAGACTCTGAAACAGGCTCCAGGCTCTGAGCTGGCAGTCAGCACAGAGCCCGACGCGGGGCTCGAACCCACGAACTGCGAGATCATGACCTGAGCGAAAGTCGGATGCCCAATCGACTAAGCCACCCGGGCGCCCCAAATCTCTTTGAACTTTGATTTCTTTTTTTTTTTTAATGTTTTATTTATTTCTGAGAGAGAGACACGGGGGCAGCATGAGCAGGGGAGGGTCAGAGAGAGAGGGAGACACAGAATCGGAAGCAGGCTCCAGGCTCTGAGCTGTCAGCACAGAGCCAGACACGGGGCTCGAACCGAGGAACCGTGAGATCATGACCGGAGCCAAAGTCGGACATTTTACCAACTGAGCCACCCAGGCACCCCTGAACTTCGATTTCTAAAGCATATAAAATGGGGTAGCAAAACCTAGTGTTCTGTTTTCTGTAAGGATTAAATGTGAATGAATTTTGAACATCCAGACAGGTACATAATAATCTCAATATAAATTATTTTCCTCTCTCCTGCTCCTTTCCACTACTGAGCTTCTCTGATTCTATGCAGGATCTGCGCTTTATCTTGAAATACAAATACGATTTAGATGAGCACATAAGAAGGTGGGCGTTCTGAACAGAAGGACTTTAATAAGGTGATGCACTGATTCCTGGTTTTTTGGTTTGTCTAACATCCCTTCCCCCTTTTGAAGAACTGCTCCTTTCCAACAATAGTACACATAATTTGGAGGAAATTTATAATTCACAAAACAATCCTTTTATCACCCAACCTCTCCATTCTTGTGGTCATAATTATTCATATATTGAATGGCAGAAGTAAATCCCCAAGTAATTTCTTGAAAAAAGAGCCATTACATATCGAAGAATACTTTTGTCTTCCCTCAGGAAAATTCATTTGGTTGGTTACAAAACACTGTTTTGCAAATATGTTTAATGTCTGGCTTAATAGATGCTCATACATTTCTGCATTCAATCTGCTGTAATCTGTTGTTTTAATTCGCATACATGAAGAAAATCTGGCTTCATACCAATGTGTAATTGGAAAAGGGAAAAGTATTTGAGGGGGGGCGGTATTTAATAATCTTTTCAGATAATTCTGGATATTCTTCTTTGATACCAGAATTCAGCAAATAGTAGTTTCCTTAAGATTAATTGCAGTGTGGAATTTAAAAGGTATCAATGAATGTTCATACTCTGTTAAATTAGAATGTATTGATCTATCTTTTACTTTGAATGGATTTTTTATCCAGGCATAATTTTGTAACATCATGCATTTGATCATTTGGAAATTATTGGTTCACTGAATTATGCCTGTCTTCCAAATGTTAACATATATTGTTAATCAATATTTTAAAAAATCACTTTCATTCACATTACCACTGATCTTATCAGAAAAATTGTTAAATATTAGGGATCAGAGTAGCAGATAGAACTTTAGTAGTATTTTAAGTTTCACTTGAAATCTCAAAAAAAATTTTTTTTGAGCGGAGCTCAGGGGGAGGGGCAGAGAGAGAATTTAAAATTTTTAAAATAAAAAAAATTTTTTTAATGTTTATTTACTTATGTGTGTGTGTGAGACAGAGAACACATGTGCGCAAGTGAGTGGGGGAGGAGCAGAGAGAGAGGGAGACACAAAATCCAAAGCAGGCTCTAAGCTGACTCAAGAATCACAAGATCATGACCTGAGCCTAAGTTGGCTTAACCAACTGAGCCGCCCAGGCATTCCTTATATTTATTTTTGAGAGAGAAAGAGAGAAGTAGAGAGAGAAGGGGACAGAGGATCCAAACCAGGTCTGTGCTGACAGCAGAGTCTGATGTAGGGCTCAGTCTCATGAACCATGATATCATGACCTGAGCCAAAGTTGGACACTTAACCAATTGAGCCACTCAGATGGCCCGAGAGAGACAGTGAGAGAAAGAGAGAGAGAGAGAGAGTCTTAAGTAGGCTCCATGCACAGCAGGGAGCCCAACAAGTGCCTTGATTTCACAACCTTGAGATCATGACATGAGCCTAAATCAAGAGTGAGACGCTCAACCAACTGAGCCACCCAGACACCCTTCAGATGTCTTTAAAGGCAACAAATATTGTCAGTTGTTCTCTTTGAAGCAATAGGGTCATTTTGTTCATTTTCAAGAAAATGTCTGCCATTACCTAAGTCTCGATAACAATGGATTATCTGTCAGTCCTTCTTTCAAGTAAAAATGGTGGTACATGAAAAAAGTAGCTAGTTTAGCCTGTGACCCAGTTGCACAAATGCTTTTCCTTAAGACAACCATCATACCTCACTAAACAGCAGAAGAGCAATATGTGTACTTCCTATTTCTGGCACAGAATATTAAAAAAATGTGCACTTAAGATTCAAGATTTAGTAAAAGTACTATTTTTTATTGTTTCATCAAGGACACTTGGGAGTATGTGGTGGTAAAGAACATAATTACTACTCTAGTTGGTATTAATTTGTCCTAAACTGCCAGCAATCTTACCCACTTTTGCTTTTGCATCAACAGTGCAAATATTAACAAAGTGAAAAAAGCAAACAATGTCTTAGTATTATTACAAAAAAGTCTTTGACCTTGAAGATACCCTGAAAAGATTTCTAAGACCCCAAGGAGTCCATGGATTACACTTGGAAAATACCGATTTTAGTACATGTTTTTTGCTGACCTGTAGCTCTGTCAGGTAATTTTCCCCTAAAAATTTTGTATCTATTGTTCCATTGTATTTAGTATTCCAGAATAAATTTAAATGCAACATAATTATTTTTCTTTATAGCTAACCTATTTATTCTCTTTAGGTAGTAGCATTTTTTTGGGGGGGTAATTAAACATTTTTTTTTGCCAGAGTATGTCTATGTAGGTCTATTTGTTCATTTTCATTCAACATAGTGATCCTCTTTAATCTTAACACCTAGGGTTTTTTCTAGCTCCAAAACCTTTCAATTTTTACTTCTTTTTCATTTTTTCTCCCTTAGGAGCAGCAGTAAGTCTTTTTCTTTCTTTTTTTTTTTTTCTTTTTTTAAGATTTTATTTTAAGTAATCTCTACACCCAAGATGGAGCTCAGACTCACAACCCCAAGATCAAAAGTTGCCCAGGCCACCACCTGAGCCAGCCAGGCGCCCTACAATAGTAGTATTTGCTTTAAATCTGTCCTTTATCAGGGTGACTGGCTGGCTCAGTCCGTAGACCATCTGACTCTTGGTCCCAGGGCAATGAATCGTTGTTGTTTTATTTTTGTTTTTTATAAATGTTAATTTATTTTTAAGAGAGGGAGTGTGTGTAAGCGGAGGAGGGGCAGAGAGAGAGAGGGAGACAGAGGATCCAAAGCAGAGTCCCTGCCATCAATGCAGAGCCTAATGTGAGGCTCAAACTCATGAACCATGAGATTATGACCTGAGCCAACGTCAGATGCTTAACTGACTGAGCCCCTCAGGTGTCCCACCAGGGTCATCAGTTGAAGCCCCATGTTGGATACAGAGCTCGCTTAAAAATCAGTCAACTTATCTATTCTTTGTCCTCTACTGCTATCATCTTTTCCCTTATTATTTTATCCTTTCTCCTTTTCCTACATGTTTTAGGAGACTTTCTCATATTTGTTCTCTACATCATTTATTCCATTGTCTATAACCCTGAGTTCTTTGTATCTTTCTTTTTTTTTGTAAAGTGTAGATTTCCTGTAGTTCTCCCATATCTTACCCAACTCTCTTTTCATCTCTCTTGTGGCTTTTATGTTTCATGTACTGTCCTTTCATCTTCTTTATTTCCTCTTTATGACTTTTTGCTCCTTTTTTTGTAGAGAACATGACTTTTTTTTTATTATTATTATTGCTTATTCATTTTTGAGAGAGAGCATGAGCAGCGGGAGGGGCAGAGAGACAGAGACACAGAATCGAAGCAGGCTCCTGGTTCTGAGCTGTCAGCACAGAGCCCAATGTTGGGCTCAAACCCATAAACCATGAGATCATGACCTGAGATGAAGTCAGATGCTTAATCGATTGAGCCATCTCAGCCATGCCCTGAGAACATAACTTCTTATATCCTAATAAAGACCTACTTATTTTCAGACAGAGTAGGAAATGTGGATTTTGCTTTGCTCCATTACTGCTTGCTTTTAGATTTTCTGAGCACCTTGTCAAAGCTCTAACTTTTTGGCAAGTTGTATGCATAAATCCTGACTCCCTTCCCTGGGTCTGGTACACATTCTCCTAGAGAAATTTTGGCATGCTGAGATCTTCTTCTTTCCCATGCCTGGTTTTCTGATACTTTGAACCAATTGGTTTGGGAAGAGTACATTTCTCCATCACTTGGTGTTTCCTTCATAGTCAGGAGAGGTTCACTAGGATAATTTTCCTGGCCTTTCTCTTCTCTTTCCTGGGGGGAGTGGGGGTGACCTAAGAGGTAAGTTTGAGGAAATGGACATAGGTAGCTTAATCCCTTCATCTGGGAAGCTGCTTTGCCTATAAAGAGTAGAATCTTCTGGAGCACCTGGGTAGCTAAGTTGGTTAAGCAGCCCACTTTGACTGAAGTCATGATCTTGAGGTTTGTGGGTTTGAGCCCCATATCGGGCTCTGTGCTGACAGCTTGGCACCTGGAGCCTGCTTTGGATTCTGTGTCTCTATCTCCCTCTGCCCCTCCCCCCCCACATGCTCTGTTTCTCTCTCTCTCAAAAATGCATACACATTAAAAAAAAAAAAGAGTAGAATCTTCTGATTATCATCTTCCATGCCTTAAGATATGTAGGAGCAGGCCTTCCCTCTGGAGTAAACACAGAGGCATTTTAGAAGTGTAACCTCAAAGACTCCAACATCTGAAGTGTTGGGTGTGCACATTGGCGAATAAATAGGGAGTTAAGTTCTGGGGAACAAAATATATACAGAAAAAGGCTTTTGATGTAGTGTATGTAGCTTTGAGCTTTAGACTTTCGAGTATACTTAGTAGGTTTTGACTTGGTCAGTTTAAGAGGTTATTTTAAGCCACGTGAGTTTCCACAGTTGTGTAGCTGGAGCTTTTAACTTCTCCAAGAGGCTTTAAGTCTTAAGCCACCTCATATTTCGACCTTGGCAGGTGACTACAGCTTAATGTGAGGTTGTTGAGTTTATACTTTAACAGAGCAAAGCTGCGCATATTAGACCTTAAGCAAAGATGTGGTCCCTTGCAAGACAGTACAAACACACTTTGGCAGAGTTGCTGCCTGGGCCTCAAGTGGTCTCAGGGTACACCCTGCCAGTACATGCCCAAACTGTAACTGCGGCATTGGTCTCTAGGTGTGGACCTCTCGGAAACCTCAGTGCACACTGGTGGATTTGGAGAACGTAGTTAGTGGGCATAGTTGAGGCAAGAATGTGCACCCAAGGGGCAAACAAACATCTCAGTTTGTAGCTCTTTGAAGACATGGTGGGCAGAAAAATGTTCTTGCTTTTAAAATACAAGCCAGCTCAATCCATCTGGACTAAAAGAACTTGTGACAGTTAAGCTTTAAGTTATTCCTGCCTGCCACAAGGAGACTTCTGTTTTCTGGAAATGCTCCATATGTTGATCTTGGGGCTGGTTCCTTGGAGTATTTACTTTGTGAAAAAAATCTATTGAGATATATACTTGGTTTGTGCACTTTTCTGCATATAAACATTTTACTTTTTTTTTAATTTTATTTTAATGTTTTATTTATTTTTAGGAGAGAGAGAGAGAGAGAGAGAGACAGCGTGAGCAGGGGAGGGTCAGAGAGAGAGGGAGTCACAGACTGAAACAGGCTCCAGGCTCTGAGCTGGCAGTCAGCACAGAGCCTGATGCGGGGCCCGAACCCACGAACTTTGGATGCTGACCTAGCGAAAGTCGGACATAACCGACTAAGCCACCAGGCAGCTAGAAACATTTTACTTTTAAAAGAAGTATATTGAGGGAGCAAGATGAAAGCGGAGAAGTAAGGAACTCCGTGCCGCACTCGCGCCCATACATCACACAGAAAGATGCGAAGCCATTGGAAACCTTACAAAACCTGAGAGACTGGGAGAAAAGGACCTTAAGAGGGTCTACACTGGGAAAGCCTTCTAACCGTCGCCTGCCATAAATTGTAGCTCCAGGGTGGCTGGGACCCCTGAAAGAGACGCGCAGACACCGGGCATCCGCGCTCCTGGCTGGCTGGAACTCGAGAGGGAAGGCAAAGAGCTAAAAACTGGGAAATTTGCCTGTGAGTTCGTGTTTCGGGTGACGAGCCATAGAGAGACCCGGTTTTCCTCACTCCAGCGGGCTCAGGCTACGTGGAACCGGCAGGCAAGCCCCCGCACATGCGCACCAGCCCGACCCAGAGAAGGAAGCAGTGATTCTGACTCCGCCCCCAGAGCTCAGCAGGGAGCCTGGAATAGCCCGAGGGGTTTGGCTGGGAAGCTGTGTCTAAGGCAATTTCAGCGGGGTGCACGGACTGGGATTTGGAGATTGGAACTGGCCTGGGTTGAAGAGTGCAACCAACTTCGGCTGCGTCCCCGGAACGGGGAGTTGACACGCCAAAAAAAAAAAAAAGCGAGCTGCAGCGCAGGGTTCAAGAAGGGACTGGAGCACCGTCACT
>JAESUZ010000279.1:0-286728 GCA_017311185.1 Proteles cristata cristata | reverse complement strand
CACAGCACCAAAGGGCCCCTAACATAAACTAGGCCTCCCTCCGGGTCCCCAACTCCTGGAGGCAAACCCTGGTGGCGCTTCTTACGTGGCTCCAGGGAGGTTCTCCGCATTTCATGAAGGCACCTGTGGTGCCTGGCACGGGTGCATGCTGCCAACCCGCCGCCCTCCCCCGCCCTTCTGCGTACCCCGGAGACCGCTCCTTATGGGCCCCTGTTCCCCGAGGTCCTGGGCGGCCGCTTCGGGTTGGCTCTGCGGAGGTGAGGCGCTGGCAGGAGACCTGGGGTAGGAGGGAAAAGCCCTCACTTCCCGCTTCTCTCCGCCTCGAGTGGCTTCCCCAGCAGCAGCTGCGTGTCCCCCGTTTGGGTACAGCTGCTTCCTCTGTCGCCCGCGCCTGGGCTGTGCCGGCCCCCCAGCCCCCCAGCACTTGCTTCCTCGACTCTGGTACCATTTGCCCAACCCAATTTCCTGAGTTAAATTCTCTCAACACAAGAAACCTTGAATGGAATCTGTTTTTCTAATCAGACTGATCCCCTTTCTTAAAGGTTAGCTGAAAGGTTAGCTGAAAACTTCCGTGAGTTCACCTAAGTATTTCCCTTTCTGTTCCACCCAAATTATGACTTTCATTTTTAAAAATTTTTTTTAATGTTTTTTATTTATTTCTAGGAGAGAGAGACAGACAGCGTGAGCAGGGGAGGGTCAGAGAGAGAGGGAGTCACAGACTGAAACAGGCTCCAGGCTCCGAGCTGGCAGTCAGCACAGAGCCCGACGCGGGGCTCGAACCCATGAACCGCGAGATCATGACCTAAGCGAAAGTCGGACGCTTAACCAACTGAGCCACCCGGGCGCCCCTAAATTATGACTTTCAAACAGGGTTCTGCACCTTCCTTCTTCACTTACGGATGCGCCTTGTAGGGTTGTTGTTACTTTTCTGTAGCAACGTAGACTGAGCTCCCTGGTTTTTTTAATGGCCACGCAGGATCGCTTTGTTTTGAGCAGTCCCCAAGATGGCGGTGGAGGCCGTTTCTGGGTTTTCACTGTAACTTCTGGTGAGTGTCCTTGTGCCCGTGCGGAGGTCTTTCCTCAGGACACACATGTAGGAGTGGAAGTGCTGAGTAGGCACACTTAGGGATTTGATAGATGCCAGCTTGCCTTGCAGAGAAGTTGTGTGAACGCACACCCCCCTCCCTGGCAACGTCAATGTGCAAGCCGGAGCAGGCCCTGCATGGAGGGGTTTGTGAGTCCCTGGTGTGCAGGTGTCCCGAATACTTGTCACGTGAGGTGCCAGGGGCAGGACCCGGTCAGCAGCCGCCGGCTCGGCCACCGACAGGCTGGACAGCCTCGACATTGTGCCTTGGATTCCATGATCTCGGAGCCCCCTCGCCCTCTTACCCCTGGATCAAGGCCTTCTGAACCCTGCAGAGCATCAGAATCCCTGGGAGAGCATTAAAGGTGATGGACCCTGGACTCCATCCAGGGGTTCAGGGCAGCAGCCCCCGCTGGGACCTGCAGTGCACTGTGAGCCCCCTCCCCGAGCCAGGGCAGGGACGAGTGACTCTCCCCCAGCTGCTGGGGGCAGCCCTGCCCAAGGTCATGTCCCCTTCCCAGGGTGATTGCATCCACTGACTGGTCCACTCGATGTGGGAAGGCCTGGCCCCCTCAGCCCAACTCAGGACAGCTCAGAACCGCATGTAGGGTCAGTGAGGCGTCCACGGAGCTGCGTCCTCCCCCTCTGCCCACGCCTGCTTTCCTGCTCGCTCTTCCACGGGTACTGATCCCGAAGGCACTTACCTGAACTCCATATCTGAGCTGGCTTCCCTGGGACAGGACCCCGGAACCTGCGTTTCAAAACTACGAAGCCCTCCACCCCTGCCCAGGCGACATGACTTGTCGCTTCTGCCCGCGGTGACAGTCACGTGGGTGGATGAGGTCTGCCCGCCGCGACGGTCACGTGGGTGCGCGAGGTCTGCCCGCCGCGACGGGCACGTGGGTGCGCGAGGTCTGCCCGCCGCGACGGTCACGTGGGTGCGCGAGGTCTGCCCGCCGCGACGGGCACGTGGGTGCGCGAGGTCTGCATATTTTCACTTTCTTGGTGCTATAGGCACCTTCTCAGAAAAATGTTTGTAAATACATAAAATGCATAGGGTTACGAACGAAGTCATTGTTTTGAAATATGGTTATCAAGATAGTTTTTGGATTGCAATGTGATACGTCTCTGTATTAGCCAATCAACTGAGACCCAGCAGTGCGCCTGCAACTACCGTTGTTCTGAAGGGCGGGGTGGGGGAGAGACGCATCTCAAGGTACCTGCAGCAACTGTGATGCGATACGAAGAGCAGTGGTTTCCGTGGGGACAGAACCCGGGGCTGCTGGCATGACAGGCTTGTTGGCCGTGGTCGTAATGGAGGTAGATGCTCAATTCGTCTAGAGGCTTGGGGACATAAAGGGGTCCTTGTTGTTGTGATCTAAGTCCACACCCCCCCGAAATTCTCTCTGCAGATCCCTGCTCCTGGGGGGGACCTCCCCGGGTCTAGTGGGTCCCCTGGCCTGACGTGTGTTCATGCTGTAGGTCTCCAGGTGGCCTCTACTGCCAGCCTGAGGGCAGATTTCTAAACAGAGTGAGTGGGACGTCCAGGGGTCCCTCTGATCTCTGCACCTGGTGGGGGCACCACCAGCAGCCCAAATGGAGCCCACGTTTCCCAGTGAGAGCAGGTTTCCAGTTAGGCCCAAACAAGGCGCCAAACTGTTTTCTGGATCATCCATGCAGAACGCCTGTCCCTCCTGTTGGGGGCTGAGCCTCCTGGACTTCTGGCTCTGATTCTTCATGAAAGTCCGGCTATTTCCCGCCCTGCCGGGATGGCCCTCGGTCTAGGCCCGGAGCAAAGGCACTGGCTGTAAGATTAAGGGCAGCACCCGTCCAGGGGGTGTTAGCTCCTTCACTCCTCTGAGTAAGTGATCGTGGCTCATCTGCTCTGAGCTGTAACTACAAGCTGGTGTAATGATGGGGATGGGGGGGAGGTGTCTCAGATATGGGACAGAAGAGGCAGAACCCAGAGGGTGGCTCCAGGTGACCTTGCTGGCTAAAGCGCATGCCCATCCCCCAGAGCCACCTTGCTCTGAATGATCTCATGAGAACACTTCTCCCTCCAGCCCCATCACCTACTAGGCAGTGACACTAGGAAACCATTCACGTCTAGGGGCGCTTGGGTGGCTTAGTTGGTTAAGCGTCCGACTTTCGCTTAGGTCATGATCTCGCGGTTCGTGGGTTCGAGCCCCGCGTCGGGCTCTGTGCTGACTGCCAGCTCAGAGCCTGGAGCCTGTTTCAGTCTGTGTCTCCCTCTCTCTCTGACCCTCCCCTGCTCACGCTGTCTCTCTCTCTCCTAGAAATAAAAATTTAAAAAAAAAGGAAACCATTCACGTCTTTTAGCCTCAGTGTTCTCACTTCTTTCTTTTGTATCTTGATTTTTGAGAGAGACAGCACGAGCAGGGGAGGGGCAGAGAGAGGGAGACACAGAATGGGAAGCAGGCCCCAGGCTCTCCGACATTGGGGCTCAAACCCACAAACCAGGAGATCATGACCTGAGCTGAAGTTGGACGCTTAACCAACTGAGCCCCTCAGGCGCCCCTCAGTGTTCTCACTCTAAAGCAGGGCAATAGCACTGTGGCCCGTCTCACAGGGTTCTTGTGGGGCCTGAGTGAGAGCGTGTGAACACTGAGCTCCGGTGAAGGAAATTCACACAGAGGGGGGGTTACGGATGCTTCTGGGAAAGCAGGGCCGCTGGGCACAGATGTGCATGTTGTCAGGGTTCAAAGGAGGCTGGCCTCTCTACCCCACTTGCCAGGCACCCAGCATCTATCTGCCCTGTTTGCCAGGCCACTCCACTTGGCACGGGACCGTGGAAAGTGTGCGCACATGGCGTCCCTGCCCTTGCAAACAGGCGCATCTGGCTGGGGGGCGGGAGCTGGACCTTCTGCTGTGTAACAGGCTTCCGTGACTCTGAGGCCACAGTGCAGACGTGGCCGCAGCCATCTCGCTCCTGTTATCCGCGGAGGTGACTCCAAACCAGCAGAGGGGAACTTTTTAACACCTTAATACCTGGGAAGCGTAGCTGCCGCCCAGAGGGCAGGCTGTCCGCCACTGAAGCGGCCGTGACCTGGCCGTGCGGCAGAGAGATGTCCGCGCTGGCCCTGTGCTACACTCCAGGCTTGGAGGCTTCCTTCCGACTCTAAATGTCCTGCTGTTTTCAGTATGAAAACCCTGGTCTGTGTGACGCCCGACACTGAGAACAGTCAGCCCGTCGTGGTCACAGGGACGCGGGGTTGGGGTAGATGGCAGTGAGCTCTTTGCAAGGGGTGATGCCTCAGAGTCCACGTCTCCTGCAAACAGACGTCCTTCAGACTCGAACCCCGAGTTTTGAGGCCAGCAGAGGCGGGGCTGGAGAAGGCGTCGAAAGGGGAGGCTCCTTTTCCCAGCTCGACCCCTGGAGCCAGAGGCCGGGCTGGGGCCTGGAGGGGGCCTCTTCCCTCGCCCCCGTGGGACACACCGCTCACCCCCTCACCAGCGCCCCCGCCCCGCACTGCTTTCCAGGCCGTCCCGGCACAGGGCATGCGTTTCGGAGCCCCAGTGCTGGGCTCAAGGCGGACTGGGTCACGGTGGCGCCCTGCCAGGAGCTCCGGGCCCAGCCCCTCGCGTGACACGGGCAGCAGCCACACCTCCCTCGAGGGCTGGCAGAGGACCGCCCGGCTGGACGCAGGAAAACACGCGGCGGGCAGCTGCCACACGGCGCGCGCTCAGGCCGGGGCGGGCGTTAGAGCCTTCTCCGCCTCTGTAGGCTGGAGACCTGGGAAGGACGCCTGCTCTCGCCTCTGTGGGGAAGAGGCCGCAGGGACCTGGGCAAATCTCTGTCCCGTGGGGGACGTCAGCTTCTTCCTTTATGGGACGTTTGGGCGCGTGTGGGTGGCTGCAGCTGGGCCCTTTCCACCACTGGGTTAACTTTATCCACACCTGCAGGTCTCTGGCCCGTCAGCGAGCACTTCCTGAGCCCCCGCTGCCGCCAGGCCCTGCGCTGGGCAAGGGGAGAGCAGAGAACGCGGAGGATACAGCCTGCGCGCCTCCAAGGCCCCGTGTCCTCTCTATCGAGCCCCTGGGCGGCCCCGCCGTGGACACCCCAGGCAGGCGCCAGGAAGTAGGAGTCCCACTCTGTGCCAGGCCTGGGGCCGGGTGCCGAAGCTGCACAGGCAGGGCCCCGCCCGGGGGGACGGCACACAGCCGGGCTGTGGGGCAGGTGCACCCTGATGGGGGAGCCCTGAGGCATCACGCCTCACCCGGAGGGGCTGAGCCCCGGAGAAGGGCTGGTTTTCCGGGGGAAAGCTGCGGGCGGTCCCGGCAGAGCAACAGCAGATCCAGAGCGTTGGAGGCGTCCAGTCTGCACGTGGAGGGATCCAGAGAGTAGTGAGCAGGTGGGCGGAGAACCTTGAAGGGCCTGTGCTGTGAACTTGGACTTTACCCTGGGGACTGTGAGGATCAGAGAAATTGAAGGAGTGTCAGGTGACCAGTGGTACATTTTGGGGTGCTCACTCTGGCTGCAATGTGTGGGAGGGGGAGAGTCTGCAGAGTCAGGAGTAGGGAAGGGCAGAGACGGGGAGCCATAGACCAAGGGAGGAAGGAGAAGGGTGGGAGGAGGAGGTCAGGGGGTGGGAGGTCAGGGCCTGGGGGTGGATGCTATGGGGGGTCTGGGGTGCCCCCAGGGTGCTGGCTGGACCACAGGATGGGGCCGTGGCACGTGGCAGTGGTGTGGGCAGGCGATGGGGGTGAGGGCAGGTGATGGGGTGCAGGCAGGGTGGGGGTGAGGGCAGGTGGGGGTGAGGGCAGGTGGGGGGTGGTGGGCAGGCGATGGGGTGCGGGCAGGTGGTGGGGGTGGGGGGTGCAGGTGGGGTGTGTGTGGGCAGGTGGGGGGTGAGGGCAGGTGGGGGGTGCGGGCAGGCGATGGGGTGTGGGCAGGTGGGGGGTGCGGGCAGGTGGGGGGGTGAGGGCAGGTGGGGGGGGTGAGGGCAGGTGGGGGTGTGTGGGCAGGTGGGGGGGGTGGGCATGATGGGGGGCAGGTGGTGGGGGTGGGGGTGAGGGCAGGTGGGGTGTGTGTGGGCAGGTGGGGGGTGAGGGCAGGTGGGGGGTGCGGGCAGGCGATGGGGTGCGGGCAGGTGGTGGGGTGAGGGCAGGTGGGGGTGCGGGCAGGCGATGGGGTGCGGGCAGGTGGTGGGGGTGAGGGCAGGTGGGGGGTGCGGGCAGGTGGTGGGTGTGCAGGCAGGTGGGGTGTGTGGGCAGGTGGTGGGGGTGCGGGCAGGCAATGGGGTGCGGGCGATGGGGTGCGGGCAGGCGATGGGGTGCGGGGAGGTGGTGGGGGTGAGGGCAGGTGGGGGGGGTGCGGGGCCGTGGTGGGGGGTCCGCAGGCAGCAGAGGAACTGGCTGCGGGGTGCTGACAGCCGACAGGGAGCGTGGAAAGGTCAGGTTAGAAAGGGGCGACAGGGACGGGGACTGAGGCAGGACACCACTGAGAACCCTGTTTTCCTCCCGTTAGGAGGGGGCACAAGCTGGTGGTAAAACCGTGCCTGCTGTTTTCGTGTCCCGTCTTGCTGCCAAGGAAACTCTTTATTCACTTACTAATTATTTACTGAGGATTTGCTATGCGCCAGGCACGATGCAAACTCATTCTTTTATTTTTTCCCCAACTTTATTGAGCTATAATTTCCATACCATAAAATGTATCGATTTCAAAAATACAATTCAATGATTTTTAGTAAGTTTATTGAGTTACATAACCATCACCAGATTCCCGTTTTTGAGGACACTTTCATGACTCCGAAGGGCAGGATGGCCCCTAATGGCTGGTCCCACCTCTAGCCCGGGCGGGCACGGGCCGAGTGTCTCCCCGCAGGTCTGCCTGGGCTTCCCTGGGACCCCGCTAATTGCCCAGTTCAGGGGGTTCCTCACAATGCGAGTTCTCTTGTCCCTCAGGGCCACCCGCGCTCTGTGCACCCAGAGTGACCCCTGGCCCTCAACAGCCTGGTGCCAGCAACCAGTGCCGGCGGGCAAAGCCAGCACCCCCAAATCCACACATCCGTCACATCGCCCTGTCACCAACAGCTCTTTCCAGAACCAGCTTTGCGGCCAGGGGCTGCTCTAAGTGCCCGGGGTGCCCGCGCCGCCCCCTCGGGCATCTCCACCTCCCCAAACCCTCAGCGCCTCAAGCACCCAGGGCACGCTGTCTGCTGAAGAAGAATCCGGGCAGACCCCCGGGTGCAGGCGGGCCCAATGAGAGAGCCGCCCTCGCCCAGTAGTCACACTCCAGTCCTGTGACCCCAGATGTCACACAGGCACTCAGTGTCACCAAGTACACGTTTCCCGGCAGCCCGAGGGTATCTGCCGCTCCCTGGATGGCCGTCACACGCTCCTTCCTCCCGACTCCACAGCGTCTCCTCCTGCGCGGTAACCGTGACCTCATCGTCCAACCATGCATTCGGCCGCCCCCTGCTCCCCCAGATGAGCCGCCTCCTGGCTCCTGTCCGGCCGCTCCAACCACCCCCCTCGCCCTGCACGGACACCCCCGTCTCTGCTGGGCTGCTCTCCTGGGTGGCTCTGCTTGACCTCACATCAACCCACTTCTCTCCCGTCTCCCAGCAAAGTGTCCCCAGAGCTCATCTGGATTTGATGTCCCCGCTCCTCTGTCTTTCTGCGCACGCTGTCCTGGACCGGCTGCGGCGTTCTGGGTGGGAGCTGTGGCAAGGGACCCAAGCCACAAGGGACGTGCCGTGAGGGGGTGGCCCCCTCACCCTGCTCCCTCCGCAGAGGCAGCTCAGAGTAGCCGTCAGGGTACCCGTCATGGACGTGAACACCTCCATCCCCGCAAACCGAGCTTTTATCTGTGCCCGAACCCCGAAAGGCCCCATCAGGCCACCAGTGACCTACACGGGGCCAGAGCCAAAGGCCACCTTTCTCAAAGCCTCAGCAGCGCAGGCACGGACACACGTTCTTGGGGCGTCCCTGCCCCCCTCCCTCTCCCGCCACCCTGTCCAGCCCTCCTTGCTGGCCCCTCCTCCTCCTCTGAGTTCCCGGAGCAGTGCTGTGCCAGGCCGTTTTCTCCCTGCAGCCCCCGAACACTTCGTTTGCCGATGTGCTGATGACCACGTTTTCGGAACTCCGGGCCAGGAGCTTCCACGTGCCTACATGTTCGTCTTGCAGCATCTCAAAGTAGCAGAAGTGCCGATTACAGAAATACTGCTCGTCTTCGGCCCTCCTGGGCCCCGACCCCCCTCCCCGGGTCACCCGTTTGCTCTGACAGCCGAGCTCCGCTTCTGCCCGAGCATCTCGTTCGCGTCCGCTCCCTCTTCTGCCCTCCGTCGGGCCCCCGGCCCTGCCTCCATCATCGGGCACCTGGAAGGGCACCGCCCCCTCCCCAGAGCTGTGCTCCTTCCTCTGCACGGGAGCCGGAGTGAGCCTGGGACGTACCAGGCTTCCGCGGGAGCCTGGAGTCTTCCAGTGGTTCCCTGCTTTGCTTAGAATAAAACCCCACCGCCTCACCATGCCTGCCCCCTGCTTCTCCTTCGAATCCCCTCCTGGGCCCTTCAGGACCGGCCTCCTCACCGCCTCAGGGATTCAGCTCGCTGCCTCCAGGAAGCCCTCTGACCACTGCCACACTCTCTGCTCACTTCTGGAAGCTCCTAGTGTGCATGTTGAAGCCCCACTGGGACCCAGCCTCCTTGAGGGCGAGATCTCGGACTTTGTTTTGTATTTTTTAATCCCCCAGCAGCTAGAACAGTGCCCAGCACACAGAGAGAGCCCAGTGTCGTTTGCTGATGGGCTCCTGGAATGTTAGAGCAAGTTTATCGGGAAGCATATGTTTGTAAGCGTCGGGAACCCTTCCCAGCGGAGCCACATCAGTCTGTGGGCTCTTTAAAGTTAAAGGAAAAAGAAGCTCTCGATGCCGCCCTCCATCAGTCACCCTCCTGACAGGAGATCTGCCGGTCAGCAGGCTGGTCCTGTTTAACTCCCTCCCCTGACGCCCTGCCACAGGCTGAGAGGCGACCGCCTCCTCTCCGCTCTGTCCCTGTCTGTCCCCTGTGATGTCGGAGCCGCAGGAGTGGGAAGGGCTTGTGTCTAACTCATCTCCCTGCAGGGAGACATAAAACTTGCCCATAAATAAAGCCTTTTATTGTTCAGCTCGAACATTAAATTTCATCGGCCTGTAGCGTGTGTTTCGTTATAGCAGACACCAGCGTGTACTTAAAAAGGGAATTCCGGAATGCTGCCTGGCTCGCAGAATGCCCGCAGAGAGTCTCCAGCATGGCCTTGGAGACATGATCCGGACCTCACCTTCCAAAATGGTCCTGGCAGCCACGTTTTTACTTTACGTGGCACTTTGTGCTGATTAAATAAGTGGCGTCAGGCGCTCTGATCTGCATGCAGCTGCTCTGTCTGCCGCTGCTACTTCCAGTCTGCAGCCGGAAACCAGTCCCGCAGCCGGAGCTGCACACACCGGCCCCGCCCGGCCTGCGTGAGGCGGGAGGGCTCGGGAGAGCTGTGCCCGCCCGCGAGCCTGCCTGCCGGCTCCGCGCCTCCCATCCCGCCTTCCTCCTCCCCCCTCCTTTGTTCTCGGCTGTGCTCCAGAGAGACACTTCTGGAAGGTTACAATCTGCATAGCAATCACCTGGGACCTTGTTAAATTGCACGGATCATTCAATAGGTCTTGGGTGGGGGGTATGTGTGGGGGGTTGTTCTAATAAGCTCTCAGGTGATGCTGCTTCGTGTCCTGGGCCCACACCTCTAGTAGCTCAGAACTGCCCTGTCCAATATGACAGCCACTAGCTACTCGTGGGTATTTAAATTAAATTAGGGACACCTGGGTGGCTCAGCCATTAAGCGTCCGGCTCTTGATCTGGGCTCCGGTCATGATCTCTCAGTGAGTTCGAGCCCCGCAATCGCCTCTGCACTGGCCGCTCAGACCCTGCTTCGAATTCTCTGCCCCTCCCCTGCTCTCGGTCTGTCTCTCTCAAAATAATTAAATAAACTTTAAAAAATTAAATTAAAAAATTAAATGAAATAAAAAATCCCGTTCCTCAGTCACACTGGCCACGTGTCCAGGGCTCAGCAGCCACGTGTGGCCAGGGTCTGCAGCGCTGGGGGACCCCGAGCCGGAACGTCGTCCCCGGAAGCTCCGTCCGCAGCTGCTCTACGGAGCCAGGGTGGAGGACACCTGAGCCCCGAAGTGTGGCGGGTTAGGGCCCCGCGCGCCCGCAGCGGGCCAGGGCAGACAAAACCCCACGAGGCCGCCAGTGCCTGAGCGCCACGGGCACTCTGTGCCGATGGAGTCCCCCGTCCTCCACGGCTTTCTGCCTCCGCCACGAGGCCGGGCCCAGTGCAGGCTCACCGCTTGCCGGGTGGTGACAGGGAAACGTGAGAGACAAGCTGCCGTGACTGGTGACTCGCTGGGCCGGATGCTACCTGCCCTCTCCCCCGCCCCGCCTCCCCCGCCCCCTCCCCCGCCCCCTCTTTATTTGCTGGGGGTCTGGACTCTGGAGGGGAGCAAGCAGGCCCTTGTCTGCCTCCACTTCCCTGGGCGTCTTCATTCCCGAGGGGGTGGGGAGAAGAAATTCCCAGAGAACAGAGTGGATCCGGCACACATTGGACAAATAAAGCAGCGAGCCCCGCTCCCTCCTCCCCGTGAACCCTGCGCGGCACCAGAGCTCCGGAGGGAGGGTGGGGAGATTTTCCAAGAATGCCTTTCATGTGGACCCACAGCTGTCATTTTCCGGGCAATTCTGTGAACCAGGACCCGGAGCAATTTCCCGAAGTGCGGTTGGTGCACATGTGGCCAGCCGTAGCAGTCACAGCCAGGGGCAGGGGACCCGCACAGGACCCAGGGCCCAGGAAACGCCCGCCGGCCCCTCACTGTCCGCCGGAGCTGCCTCCTTTCCTGGGCGAAGACCGTGCAGACACACTGGAACAGCCACCTGACGTCTGTGAGTCCGCATGCGGGGTCCGTGCTGTCTGTTCCCAACAGTAAGGTTATGTGCAGCTGGTGCCCACGTCAGACCTGGGTTCGGAGCCCGACGCTGCCCTCGGCGTGCACGTGGCTTCGAGCAAGTCTCCTCTCCTCTCGGGGCCTCAGTTGGCTGTCAAAGGAGGATAATACCTATTTTTCAGGGCTGTTCAGCGTTTGGTGCACAGCGCCAGGTGCCAGTGCACCCACGCCTTGCTCGTAAGGCAGGGTGTTGGCAGTGTGCAGAGGGAGACAGTCACATGATAAAGTTTGAAATGACCACTGTGACAGAGGAAACCAGGAGAGCTTTAGAGAACCATGAGGATGTGTCCTGGGGCCGGCGAGTCAGGGAGGCCCACTTCCCCGAGGATGTGCTGACGGGGCTGCGAAGTTAACCAGGCAAATGCGGGAGGAGGGAAGACCAGCAAGGCTGAGGGAACAGCATGTGCAAAGATCCTGTGGCAGGATAGTACTTGGCTGTCCACGGGGCAGCGGAAGGGTGCGCGTGGCTGAATGGCAGAGTCCGGGGCACAGAGAAGGAAGGGAGGTGAGGGGAGACTGTGTGTCTGCCCCCTACACCCCTGTGCTACGTGCTGGAGGTCAGCTCACACCTATGGAAACAGGGTGCTATTTGGTGTGTCCCACGTGTCGTTGCAGCTGGGGCCGTGCCCTGTAAGAAGTGAAGATGGGAATTTCTGAAACCACTGCTCCCCGCCCCCCCAGCACATCTGCAGAGAACCGAGGATGGAGCGGAGCCGCTCCCAGGGAGGTCCCGGCGTGCTGATGGGAGCCGAATCCAGCTTGAGCGGAAATGATCTCTCTCCAAACTGACCACTGGCCTCTTGCAAGAGACGTGGAATGTCCATAAAAATCACGCACAAATGGTTTGCATCAGGCAAAACCCTCGTTCTCGGCCCCCTTCATTCCTTCCAGATGAGACGGTACCGCAGGCGGGGCGGGGTCAGTGAGTGGGGCGGTGATGCCCGCCGCGTTCTGAGGGGGCCCATCCCCACCCACGGGGAGTGGCTCAGTCCGGGAGCCAGAAAGCCCTGGCCGGGGAGGAGGAAGCCACGTTCCCCGCCGTGGGTCTGTCTGCTCTTCACCCCAGGTGTGGCTGACGGTGTGGCTGTGGTGGGAGCGGCCCTTCAGTGATCTACAACTGAACCTTCTAGCAGGTGATAGAAACGTCGTCTCAGTCAGTTTGGGATTCCCGCCCCCCCGCCCCCGTGTGTTGTCTGACTGCACCTCCGCTCTGGGGAGGTGTCTGGAGAGCCATGAGGCTGGGGTGCAACACGCGCTCCGGGCGTCAGGACGGTCAGGGGTCCGCGTGGGCATCATCTCCATGGCAGCCTGGCCTTGGCAACACTGCGGGAAGCAGGCTGGGGAGGAGAGCAGGTCCCAAAGCCAGGCTGCCTGGGTCCAAATCCCAGCCGTCCTCTTCCCGGCCCCGGGGCCCCGAGGGGCGAGCCACACCCCCCGCCCCCTGCCCGCAGGCTCAGTTCCCTCCTCCGGGCGATGGTTGACGGTAGCGCCTGCCTGAGCGGGCGGTCGTGGGGACTTGGTGTGTGTGCAGCGCTTCAGGACAAATGCCACATGTGGCCCGCCGCCGCCCCTCTGTGTGCTGGGTCCAGGGGGTCGCCCCACCCAATCCCAGGGGCCTGGCCTCTTGCTCCCAGACACCAGGTCCTGTTCAGGTCATCGTCAGCATGCAGGACTGCATGGCCGCGGCCCCAGGGACTGTGGGGAGGCTCTCTCGGGGCCCCGTCAGCGGACGCGCCCGTTCCAAGCTGGGCACTGGGCCTGGGAGCGCAGAGCACGGCCTCCTGTCCGGGGGCCCCCAGCGCCCAGTCTCCATTCTCCTCTGCCCCCCACCCCCACAGCCCGCCGCCGTGACCTCTTCCCTCCGCCGCCGGGGGGCTGAGGACCACCCCTCACTCATCCCCAGGGTCTTACCCTCCTGGCTCCCAGGGCTCTGCTCTGACATCCCCCCTCCAGCAGCGCAGGACAAATCCTGTCCCCGGTGGAACGGAGGTGGGGGGGGTCGAGGGGCAGAAGGAGACGTCGGGAACGGGGGACATGGGCCCAGATGAGATGTCTGGTGTTTTCTCCGCACACGGATTTGCCACCTTGCTGAGGATTCAGCCCCGGGGCTGGGACCTGGTCACGGGAGTAGTGGTTTTAGGGCTATATACCCGCCCCCCCGCCTACCCGAGAGAGGCCTGTAGAACCCTCTGGGTCAAAGGCAGGAGCACCTGGGGACCCCCACAGTGTAGCCGGAAGCTTGTTCCCGTCGTAGCCAGCTGGTCAGCCAACCACCACCCCCAGGTGCACCTGGCACCCAGGCACTTGGCCAGATGCTGATGGCGGCATTGAATGTGCTTCCTGCTAACCAGCCCAATCAGGCTGTTTGTGATCACACAATGGGACTCAACCCTGGCAGAAAGGCCAGCTTTATATGTCCTTCTGGAGCCAGTTTCCATGGAGACACCCTGCTCCTCCTTTCTATTCCAGCCATGTGGTTCTCCTTAGTGGGCCTTGAACACACCATGCTCACAACCACCCCAGGACCTTTGCACTCACTGTTCCTTCTGTTCAGACAGCCCTTCCCCCTGCCCGCATGGCTGGCTCCTCCACCTCCCTCAGGTCTTTGCTCAGCTGTCATCTTAGCAGCGAGGCCTTCCCTGGTCACCCTGTTTTAAACTGCTGTCCCAGCCGTCCTCACTCTCCTCTCCCTTCCTTAGGGTTAGGGTCAGGGTTCGGGTTTCCCCTCCACAAGAGCAGGGACCTTGTCCTGTTCACTGCACTGGCAACGAAGTGAGGCATGAAAAGGACTTCTCAGGGGCTTTTTCCCTTCATTGTGTTGTGAACCTGAAGCAGTAAAGCCCAGAGAATTTAAGTGACTTGCCCGGACCACACAGCTATTAGGATAATGGGACTCTGTTGGTTAATTTGTAGCCACTTGTTCCCTGAGTCCACACACATCATCAGCATCTGTTCTTCTCTCCTTTCCATCTGCAGCCGCAGAGGCCTCCACCCTTCCGGGCTCAGCCGGGGTTTCTCTGCAGACCCTCACGGGAGGGACGGACCCTCTGCTTGGCTTTCTGTATCTCGTAGGGGCACTTAGCAAAGTCACTCTCACATCGTGGTCATCGTGGGCTGGCTTTATGTGGCCCCAGGGCCGAGTCTGCGTTTCTCATCTGTGAGCACAAGCCCCCAGGAGGGGGTGGAGGTATGACAGCCTCCCACGTGTCCCCCAAACACCCATTTCTACCTGAGCGTTTGAGTGGAGGAGGGGCTTGGAGCCGGGACATGAAGGAACAGAGGATGACATTCGTCAGCCTCTCCAGGTTGTCTTTCTTTATGGGCAGGATTTGTAGGTGGTAATTTTTTTTATTGTTTTTTTAATGTTTTATTTATTTCTGAGAGAGAGAGAGAGAGAGAGCGTGAGCAGGGGAGGGTCAGAGAGAGAGGGAGTCACAGACTGAAACAGGCTCCAGGCTCTGAGCTGGCAGTCAGCACAGAGCCCGACGCGGGGCTCGAACCCACGAACCGCTAGATCATGACCTAAGCGAAAGTCGGAAAGTCGGACGCTTAACCGACTAAGCCACCCAGGCGCCCCTCGATGCTTCTTTCTAGCAGGAATGGTTGGGCACTGTCTACACCCATTTCAAGTTCATTTCTGGTCCTGTGAGCAAGCTGTTATCTAACCCTTCCCGAATGGACCCCCCCTTCTGCCCTACAGCCCCCACCCCCCAATGGGAGGGTCAGGCCCAAGTCAAACACTCCACCCTGTAGCCAGCAGGCTGGCAGGTGGGCCAGAGTGCAGACCCCAGCGGGGCAGGCCCGGGAGAGGCCTCAGGCTTCCCAGCCCCAGAACGTTCCAGCTCCTGCTGACAGCCCCGCGGGGGAGGCAAAGCCACGGGGCCCTCCAGCTTGGGTTTCACATAAGGAGTCTGGAACCCGGAAGTGATCACAAGCCCACTGGGGAGGGGCCACCTGCCGGTTCTGGAAGGGTTGGCGCTCTGACTGCCGGAGCTCATCAGGGAGCTGCACTTAGACCAGAAAGAGGAAAAGCACAGATTCCGAATAGCCCAGTGCAGAAGTAAGTGTCGGGCCAGGGAGTCGTGTGATGGAGACTCGGTGGCCCTGGCGTGAGGCGGGTCAGGCCTTTGGGCGGGGGGCGGGGGGCCTCCACAGTCTGCGGCAGCCCTGCTGTGCTTACTGACTCAGGTGCCTGCTCTTAAACCAGAGGGTCCTAGAGAACCTGAGGGTCACAGTCAAGCTGCCTCTTACGGGTGAGACCATCAGGGCAGAGAGAGGGAAGGTGGGCTGCCTGTGCCACACAGGCTGGGGGTGGGGCTCCGCCAGGCCTAGGTCTCGGGCCCCCTGCCGTCCCCTCGGATTACAGTGACGAGAGCGCGAGGCCAGCTGGAATCCCATACACTCAGTCATGTCTCATGAGCTGAGCCATTTGAAGCCCCTTGATGAGTGCTGGGGTCAAGTGGGGGTGACCAGTAAGAGCCCTGAGTGCGGGTCACTGTCCTGGGGACTTTGTCTGGGGACCTCTCACCCCCTTGACCTCTCACCCCCTTGACTAGTCCCAGGAACCGTGTTCTTCATTTTACAGGCGAGGCAACTGTGGCTCAGAGAGGTTAAGTCACTTGGCCAAAGTAGCAGAGCTAGAAAGCGGAGCTGTGGTCTGTACCCAGGCCAAGCGGACGCCAAGCCCCAGCCCTCCCAGCGCGCTGGGCTCAGGGAAGGTGACAGTTGAGGCAGGAGCCGTCATACGGGTTAGGGAGAACGTGGGGCCCGGCAAGGAAGGGAGAATATCGCGTCTCTGAGGCGAAAGGCTCTGCTCAGCCGCAGAGGTGTGGCCCCCAGGGCCGTCCGGCCCCTTTGTGCTCCAGCTGTAAACACAGTTCACAGATTGTCTGGGCAAGAAGGCCCAGTCTGTAAAGCAGAAGGCTTCCCAGAGACGGGGCTCCAGGGGAAGGCCCGAGGGACTGTCCCTGGGTTTGTCAGGGGAGGCAAAGGAGTTGGGGGCAGCTGGAGACACGACGCCAGTCCCGGGCATCCACAGGGCACTGGCCCGCGTGAGGCTCAAGGAACGGGCGGGCCGGGGCCAGAAGCCAATCCTGCTAAACAAAGCATCACACAACCGGCTCATTCACTGCCTCCGTCGAGAGGGTCAAACTAATTCCTTCCCGCTCGGGGAGCTCTACTTGACGGCGGGGTAGGGGGAGGCGAGGGGGTGCAGGGACAGGGACGCCGAGAGGGCTGGCCCCTCAGTTCCGGGATCCTGTGTTCATGCTGGTTTAGTTAGCTCCGTGGTCGCTGCTTCCCTCGGGTACGACCTCGCATGCCAGGCCTCCAGCAGCTGCCTGGTGCCTTAGAGGGTCCGGGAGAAGAGGAGGGTCCCCGGGGCAGGGGCCGGCGTGCAGGCAGGACCGGACTGCTCACCCCCAGCGGCCACGGCCGGGAGTCCGGGGCCGGCAGCGTGGGGACACACACACAAAGGCCAGAGCTGGAGGGGCCCTGGCCGTCTCAGGTCAGGGACCAGGAGGGCTGCCTGTGGGAGGAGGGGGCCGGCGAGTTGCCGAGTGTGAGGCAGGTCAAGCCAGAGCGTGAGGAACGCAAGGCTGTCTTTCGCCAAGTGTGGGGCCCTGCCAGCTTCACGTACGACCGACCAGAGGCCCCGGGCAGGACTGGACCGTGGCGGCAGTTGGGACTGGGGCTCTCACAGAGCTCGGAGCAGCCCAGTGCATTAGTAGAAATGCAGATTCCCCGGCCCCGCCGAGGCCGACAGAATGAGAAATTCCGGGGGTGGGACCCAGCAATCCGTGCTTCACACGGACCTGCAGGTAATTCTGAGGTGCGGTAACTGAGAACCTCCCGGCTATGCAAAGTGTGGTCCATGGACCCGCAACATCGGATCAGCTGAGAGCTTCTGGAAACGCAGGGTCCCAGGCCTGGCCCCAGACCTACTGAAGCAGATTCTGCAGTTTAATAAGATGGCAGGGTGTTTGGACATGGCCTTCTGGGTGGACGAGGGCCTCATCTGAGGCTTCCTCTGTCCGAGGATGAATGGGTCTCAGAGACGGGAACAGAGGACGAAGGAGAAGTCGACCTGCCTCTCCAGACTCAGGCAAGAACTGTCCCCAGATCTTCACGAATCCACTTCACTCCCAGGAAGGGTCACCAAAATACAAGACAACAAAAACAACAACCCTCCCCCCCACCCCCCGAAAATAACGGCTTCTGAGCCTGCAAAGATGCCCAACACGGACCCTATGCAGAAAGCAGATTGCAAAGGCGGAAGACAAACAGGCGAGCGGCTGCCGTTCATATCCCGCCGGAGACACCGCGCGGCGGCCGCGGGGATGATTGACGAGACTGCGGCAGGAGGTGCCCGCGAGGAGACAGGTCTGCAGCGACGGGCGGCTGGACCCGTGACCTGGCATCGCTCTGCCCAGGGTGGCCTGGGGTCTCGTTCTTTCTGGGGGAGACCACAGAGCGGCAGAGATGGATTACAGGAGAGGGCGCCCCGGCAGATGACAGTGTCTCTCCCCTCGCGACACCAGAGGGAGCCCCTCCTTCCCCATCTCCCTGTCGGCTCCTCCGCGCCTGGGGCTCTGCCAGACCAGCCTTCCACTCGCTCTAACAGGAGCCTCTGATTGATATTTACACGAGACGGTTGATGTGTGCGGGGCTCTGGGCTAAGGACCACGTATGTGCATTTTCACTTAATTCTTGCAACAATTCCATGAGGTAGGTACCGCCGTGTTAGGTTTCTACTAACACTTTGGTATTTACTAAATACTGATCGGTACTTACTATTCTGCAGACGGAAAAATTAGGACTAGAAGCAGGTGGCGCTCCAGAAGTCAGCTGGAGAGGAGGGCGGGTGAGGAGGAAGCAGCCGGCATGGGCGCCAGCTCGCAGTTACCCCTTAGCTCCTCAGGGCCCGGACCGCCCGCCTCAGCATCGTTTGACAGCTTGTTGTGCAGAAATCTCTGGCCTCGCCCAGATTTACAAACTCAGACTCTGCATTTGAACAAGGCCTGCAGGACTGTATGCACGTCACAGAGCCCCAGGCCCCCCTCACACGAGGGGCACAGCTGATCGCAGTCAGAGCCCCTTCTCGGGTCCCTTGGGGGGAGCAGGGTGTCAGGACCCGAGTGGGAGTCACCAGCTTCTACGGCGACACAGGGACTGAGAGAGAGGAGGAAAGCGCGTGCCTTTGTAACTGCCGTCATCGCAGCAGCTTGGCCCTGTCTTCCCGGTGAAGTGCTGTCCGTCCGCGTTGCCTCTGCAGACCCTGGAGAGCGGGGCGCTGCGGACACCACGGGCAAGACGGTGCCTCTGAGTTCTGTCCCTGGGGTGACGGTAGTAATTCCGCCCCCTCCCTCGTAGGTACGCGTGTGGGGCCATCGGGGCGGGAAATGGCTTGCAGGCTCAGAGCGGGACACGAGCGTGGGCTGCGACCCGGACATCGGGGGCTCGGCCCTGTGAGGCCGCGTGGTGCGCCCCCCACTGAGAGGCCAGATCCGGGGCCCCCGGGGCCCCCGGTCCCTCTGCTCCTCACACTAGCCTGGGGGACATCGTGTCCTGCCTTGTGGTCCGAGTACTCGCAGAGGGTCTGCCCTTTCTGATGGGACCTGGCACTTCCAGGCCTTCGACGGCCGTGCCTTAGGTCACCCGTGGGCGCTGCATCACAGCCCGGTTCTAACGGGACCCGAAGGGGCAGGAGTCCCTGTGTTTTAAGTGTTCAGGGTCATCAGAGCTCGGGCCCTACTCCACAATTTATTGGCTGTGTGGTTCTGGGTGAGCCTCTGAACTGCTCTGTGACTCAGTTTCTCTGTTTGCACAGTGGGAATGACAGCAGTCCCTAACTGACAGGACCCCTGGGAATACCCGATAAAAGACATGTTAAATATTTTGTACCAGCGTGTACATTAGCTGATATACATCAGCTGTTATTAACCCGTATTTCAAAGCCTCTAAAATACGTCACTTGTGAGACACAGCCCTGATTTCAGGGGTGGTGAATGGTGTCGCTCATTCCACAGAAGAAGGGCCCCAAAGCCGGAGATGGGAGACGCCAGGCGTCTCTCCTGCGAGATGGCTCGGAAGCCGTAAATGCCACCTTTGGCGCGGCCTCCAGGGCGGCTGCGGTATCGGCGTGTCCCGGGCTCGGGCCGGAGCCCCTCTGCCACGGAGCACACGGCGCACCCTGTGCGCACGGTGCCGGGAGTGCTGGTCGAGTCCCACGGCCTGGTCCACAGGCGGCGAGTTGGGGCCCAGAGCCAGGAGGGGGCTTCCTGAAGTTTCCTAGCTCGTTAGGTGGTGGAGACCAGGCCACTGAACAGCTAAACTGGAGCGTCCCCCACCTGACCCGCCAGCTCCGGCACTTGATAGCCAGGGTCCTGATGTGTGCTGTCCCCGCGCTGACCTCAGGAGGCGCCACTTGCCGTCACAGCCCCGCCAGATCCCAGGCCAGGAGTGGAACCAGACCCGACGCCTGTGACTTGGGTCGGGGGAGGTGAGCAAGGAAGGTCCAAAGACCCAGGGCAGGAGGCCATCCCCAAACAGGGCTGACCCCAGCTTCCCTCCGGTGGGCTGGGGGGTGAACCATCACCCACCTGGCCCCCCCCGCCCATAGGCAGCGCCGTGTGGAATGGAGAAGGGCGGACCCCTGGGTTCACTGTTACTCGGTCACCCAGGCAACCCACGGGGACCTGCTGGGCAGGCTGTGGACCACAGTTATGGAATCCGATGAAAGTGCTTTCGTCCCAGCAGTTAATGTGGTGACTGCTTTGCTTTAAGAGCACTTTGTGTTTCTCTGGCTAAGGTGAATTACTGAGCCTCGTTACACAATTCATCTTTTATTTATTTTAAAAATTTTTTTAATGTTTATGTTCGAGAGAGAGACAGAGACAAAGCATGAGCGGGGGAGGGGCAGAGAGAGAGGGAGACACAGAATGTGAAGCAGCTCCAGGCTCTGAGCTGTCAGCAGAGCTCGAAGTCCGAAGTCGGACCTTAACAGACTGAGCCCCCCAGGCGCCCCATCAATTCATCGACTTTCAAAGCTGAGTGTGATGTTTGCGGTCAGGCATGGCCGTTCGCACAGACCCAGTGACTCTCAGCCTCTTCGCCTCTGAGACATGTGATGCGCAATGCTTGTCCGCATGCTCGCCCTGCCCCCGACGGGAACAGACCCCCTCCCCCGTCGGCAAAACCAGTGCAGACTGGCGGCGGCGCGCGGCGGTAAGGACGGGAAAAGCTGAACTTTGACCGCGTGCGGATGAGCACGTAAACGGCTGCGGACCCAGCGGGGGCGCCGGGCAGCATCCGAGCAGCTGAGGCCCGGGCTGCCTTCCAGACGCCCCCCCGGGGGCCTGCGGGCCCGGGGCTAAGGGTGCGCCCCGGGCGCCCGCCTCTCTGCGCAGAGTCACTGCCCAGGGCTGGTCGCCACGCAAAACTGGAAACAAAGCAGCAGGAAAACAGCCAAGCAAAACAGGATCAAGCCACATAATGGAACGTGTCACAGCAGTCAGAAGGGATGGATTAAAGCTATCTGTGTCATTATGCAGGGGTCTCAGAAACATATTGAGTGAAACAAAATTGCTGTAGGATAGAATTAAAATCCTATTTATATAGGTTTACAAATAGAGAAATCAGCACTACATACTTACCATAGATGCATGTAAATTTTTTAAAGTTTATTTCTTTATTTTGAGAGAGAATGCGCACGTGAGCGGGGCGGAGAGGGAGAGAAAGAATCGCAAGGAGGCTCCGCACCGTTAGCGCAGAGCCCGATGCGAGGCTCCGTCTCACCACCTTGAGAGCAGGACCCGAGCCGAGAGCCAGAGCTGGACGCTTAGCTGACTGACTGAGCCGCCCAGGCGCCCCGGCGTGTGCGGGTTTATGAACGCCAGAGCGTGAAACAGCCCGCTGTGCCGCCCTCCCCACAGTTGCCCCTGAGGAGGAGGAAAGGTCCGAAGGACACAGGGGGTCACCGTCTCCAGGAGGCTGTAGAGTCATTTGCATCTAACGCATCCTTGGATTCTCTTGACTTCCCTTCTGAACATGGACCATTCACTCCGCCTCAGACACCGCAGCAACTGAAGCTCCGCAGGCCTGTGCGGCCCCCGCGAGGCTGACCAGACGCGTGCCCGGAATCTCGGGCTCTCCTGGTATTTCAGGACTTGAGAGACACTCGGCAACGTCTAAGACACGGTTGCCTGTTAACCCGGGTGTATGTGGGGGTCCCACCGGCATCCAGAACGTAAGCAGCCTGCGATACACAGGACAGCGCCCCCCCGCCCCCAATATTAGGCTGGTTCAATGTCAGTGAGGCCGAAGTGGAGGAATCCCAGTGCAGTCGCTAAGAACGAAGACTCCAGAAACAGACTAGCTGTGTGACCTCAGGCAAATGGCTTCACCTCTCTGTGCTTCGGCTTCCTCATCTGTGAAATGAGCATAATAATTATATCTACTTCACTGGTTGTGAGGATTAAGCGTGTTAGTAACTTATGCCAGTGAAGGACACGTAGAGAACATGTCATTGTAGTAATAGTAACTCTGAAGAGCAACATCAGTGCCCAGTGTTTCGGGGAAGTTCAGACTCCAGAGCTCTAATTACTGCTAGTCACAAATGTCTCCCAATGCACTTCACAACCGGTTGTAACACACTGTTAAGGCCACGTGTTATGGATTCTAAATGCACATTTCCCCCACACTTTGAATCCCAGGCCCCCATGCACCTTGCAGTCACGATTGGCAGGCGGCCCCCGGACTCAGCTGTCACGGTCTGCACGTGTGCTCGAACCTTGGGGGTGGGCATGGTGGCTGGGAAGGAAATTCTGGGTATGGTAGAGAAGACCCACTTTACGAAGGAGCGTGTCGGGGTGCCTGGTCAGCTCAGTCGGTGGAGCATGTGACTCTTGACCTCAGAGTTGCGAGTTTGAGCCCCACGCTGGGTATAGTTAAAAGTTAAAATCTTGAATAAAAAAGAAGGAAGCACACGACACTCATACTGTTATGTGAAACTATGGTTAGTAATCACGCTGAATGAAAAAGTGACTCAGAAGAATTGTGTCCTTCTGACGTGAATTCGTTAATGCTTACATTTATGTGTGCATAAAAGTGATACATCATCAAACCCTAATGTCTATATCAACCTGACTGGCTTTTCACAAGTATGCGAGGAAAATTTCTATGATGAGAAAGCCCGTGCCATAGTTAGGTTGGCCATTTCCTGCGTGTGGTAATGGCGCCCTCACACCCGATCATATCATGGATTTGGTGAACGTGTGTGATGCCCACTGTCATTCACTGAGCTTTATAATATGCTAATCCGATTATATACGTTACCGCATTCAATCCTCTCCACAGCCCTGTAAAGTCTGCACTATTATGGTTCACATTTTGCTAATGAACAAAATGAGATTCAGAAGCGAAGTAATCTGCCCAAGGTCAGCAGCTGTTGGCAGGGCTGGGACTCGAACCAGGTTTACATGGACTGGGTCCCGGTTCAGTCAAAGCCGAACCCTTGTTCCCGGGGTGAGCAGTCCGGGGCCCGGAGCGCGCTGCGCCATCTGTGACCCACCAGGAGCGCACGGCCAAGGGCCTGCCGGCCCCCACGCTTCCCTAGTGAGACAAAGTGCACGTGCTGTCACCGCTGAGGGGGCTGGAAAGGACAGAGACGCTCTACAGGCTTCGGGTAAGAATCACGCGTTCCCGGGCTGAACCGCGTCTCTGGAATTTTCCATTTATCCCCTTTATAGCAAAGCTCTGTGTCTGCAGATTCCAGCGAATTGTGGAACAAAACAGTCACTTTAGCCAGACGTCCAGAGGTAATGTTCGCAACGACGTCTTCAATGTGCAAGTAATAAAAGCCCAGTCATGAGGCCTGGCAGGGGTTAGCAAGACAGGCGTCTCCTCCCCGGCGGTTTGGGCGCCCCCAAGGCCCCCCGTCTGTGGGCTGGTGGGCAAAGCAGCTCGCTGGCTGCAGGGGCGTGGGGGGACGGGGAGCGGCCACACGGAACGGAGACACGGGTGTTCAAGTCCTAAAGCTTGTGTGACCCTGAGCAAGACACTCGACTGTCCACGCCCCATTCTCCCGCCTTGGAAATGCCCCCCCGCCCCCCGCTCTGCCCTGGAATCTGAGTCTACAAGCAGCCCGAAGCCCTGCGGAGTCTGGTTTTCATTCTCACCCTCTCGCGGGGCCTCTGGGCGAGTTGCTGTGCCGTTTCTCTCAACAAGGATGACTACTCCCACCTGCCTTTGTGACGTGCTCGGGACGCGGGCGCCTCCTGACAGCCTGGGCTGCCTTGCCCGTGCTGCATGAATGCGGGAAATGCAGACCTGCTCCCCCACCCCCCCAGGGCCCAGGGCTGCACCGTCCCGCTGCTGCCTCGTTGCGGGAGGGGGGGCTCTTGCTCTGCCCATGTCTTGCGTCTCACTCACTCTGATGGGCAGTGACAAGATCGGGGGCTGCTCAGTCTAGGTTACTTCCTGCCCTGTTCTCCCACCCAGGCCTTCGAAATTAGCAGCTCCAGCCATTCGTCGCAGAGGCCCAGAGAGGGCAAGGGATTTTCTCAATGTCTCAGAGCAACTCACGGAAGCTGGGGTGCAAGTTCTCGTGGTCTGGCTCCAAGTCTGGAAAGCCTGAGTGGGGAGTCAGAAGATTAGGGGCCATGGGCTCAAACAACCAGGATTCTTTAAATTAACTAGTTAATTATTTTATTTTATTTTTGAGAAAGAAGAGACAGAGCATGAGTGGGGGATGAGGGGCAGAGGGAGAGAGAGAACCTTAAGCAGCTTCTATGCCTAGTACAGAGCCTATCACAGGGCTTGATTCCACGACCCTGAGATCGTGACCTGAACTGAAATCAGGAGTCAGACGCTTAACTGACTGAGCCATCCAGGCGCCCCTAAATTGATTTTTTAATTTAAATTCTAGTTAGTTAACATATAGTGTAATCTTGGTTTCTGGGGTAGAATTCAGTGATTCATCACTTACATACAGCACCCAGTGTTCATCCCAACAAGTGCCCTCCGTAATGCCCCCCCATTCAGCCCACCCAACACCCCACCAGCAACCAGTTTGTTCTCTATCATTAAGAGTCTCTTAGGGGAGCCTAGGTGGCACAGTCGGTTAGGCATCTGACTCGTATTTTTGTTTTAATGTTTATTTATTTTTGAGAGAGACAGAGCACAAGCGGGAGAGGAGCAGAGAGAGAGGGAGACACAGAATCTGAAGCAGGCTCCAGGCTCCAAGCTGTCAGCACAGAGCCCGACGTGGGGCTCAAATCCACGAACTGTGAGATCATGACCTGAGCCGAAGTCAGATGCTTAACCCGCTGAGCCACCCAGGCGCCCCAAGCATCTGACTCTATTTCAGCTCAGCTCATGATGTCACAGTTTGTGGGTTCGAGCCCCACATCAGGCTCTGCACTGATGGCATGGAGCCTGCTTGGGATTCCGTCTCTCCTTCTCTCTGCCCCTCCCTCATCTGTGCACGCACATTCTCTCTCATAAATAAATAAATAAATTTAAAAATTGTTAAAAAAGAGTCTCTTATGGTTTGCTTCCTTCTCTTTTTTCCTTTCCTTTATGTTCATCTGTTTTGTTTCTTACATTCCACATGAGTGAAATCACATATTTGTCTTTCTCTGACTTCCATCGCTTAGTATAATGTACTCTAGTACCATCCACGTTGTTGTAAATGGCAAGATTTCATTCTTTTTGATTGCTGAGTACTACTCCGTTGTGTATATCTATCACATCTTCTTTATCCATTCACCAGTCAATGGACATTGGGGCTCTTTCCACAGTTTGGCTACTGTTTTTTCTTTTTAATTAGTGTTTATTTTTGACATGGAGAGAGAGAGAGAGAGAGAGAGAGAGAGAGAGAGAGAGAGAGAGAGACAGCGTGAGCAGGGGAAGGGCAGAGAGAGGGAGACACAGAATCCGAAGCAGCTCCAGGCTCTGAGCTGTCAGCACAGAGCCCAACACGGGGCTTGAACCCACGAACCTTGAGATCACGACCTGAGTCAAAGTCAGATGCTTAACCCACTGAGCCACCTAGGCGCCCCCTGGCTATTGTTGATAGTGCTGAAATGATCAGGATTTAAACGCAGAATTGCTACCGGCTTGCCGTCTCTTCTGCTTCCTTCTCCGTGGAATGGAGAACATCTCATGGGACCGTGAGCAACAGGCAGGATGACGGACCTGGAGCTCATGCAGGCCAGGCTTAGAACCAGCACAGACCCAGGTGACAGCTGCTGGGCTTCAATGGGGACAGAGAAGGAGCATCAGTGCCCTACACCAACGCAGAATGTGCGCTAAGTCAGGCGCCAAGCAGGACAAAACTCTGTCTGAAGGATCTTAAAATCATCCCATCCCTTCACCGTATCAAGCAGAGGCACCTCTGGGGGTGCTCAGTCAGTTCAGCGTCTGACTCTTGATTTCGGCTCAGGTGGTGATCGCGCGGGTGTGAGATGGAGCCTGTAATGGGCCCTTCGCTGAGTGTGGAGCTTGCTTGGGGCTCTCCCTCTCTGGCTCCCTTGCTGTCTCCCTCTCTCTCTGCCTCTCTCGTGCTAGCGTGCATGCTCGCTCTCTCTCAAAACAACAAAGAACAAAAACTAACAGAACATATTTTTTTTTTATTATATTTTTTTATTTCTAGGAGAGAGAGAGAGACAGCGTGAGCAGGGGAGGGTCAGAGAGAGAGGGAGTCACAGACTAAAACAGGCTCCAGGCTCCGAGCTGGCAGCCAGCACAGAGCCCGACGCGGGGCTCGAACCCACGAACCGCGAGATCATGACCCAAGCGAAAGTCGGACGCTTAACCGACTAAGCCACCCAGGCGCCCCATAACAGAACATATTAAATAGAGCCTCATTTGTTAAAGGGGAGAGTGTGACTCAAACAACCCTAGTATCGTATGTAAGTTATACCTCAAGAAAGGTGATTTTCTAAAAACACGACCCCGAGATTGCAGAAGTGGGAGCATCCGGTGCGCCCTGCAGAGGGCAGTTTGCGCAGGATTCATCAACATCGGTAGCGCCCTGGCCCTGGGTGGCCCGCGGCTTGAGGCTGTAGTGGCCGCCCTGGGTCAGCTCGGTGGGGCCAGGAGGGCGGGTCCCAGGGTACAAAATGTACCTGCTCACAGCCTGCGTAGACCGGGTACGGTGACCTGATGAGTGTCTCTGGGACCTTGAGGGGACACTTCAACTAGACCGGGGACAGGGGCTGGAGGGGAGCGGCTCCTGGCGGCTCAGGGTCCGGGAGACCCGCCATTCACCCCAGCCCTGCCGCCTCCTCACCGTGTGGACTGACACCGGTCATGTTGTTTCTGCGGCCGCTCCCTGGAGGTGACACCACCCGCCAGGAAGCGGTGACGTGAAGGTGAAATGAAGTCCACGGAAGGCGCCTAGGTCGGCGTCTGGTGCACGGGCACACCCAGCATTGCACCCCAGCAGCCTGGCGGACACACCGGGAGCCCGGGACACGGTGGGGGGGGGGGACCGGAGGCCTGGAGCCCCAGCGGCCCCCCC
Source organism: Proteles cristata cristata (assembly GCA_017311185.1). Classification (NCBI taxonomy): domain Eukaryota; kingdom Metazoa; phylum Chordata; class Mammalia; order Carnivora; family Hyaenidae; genus Proteles; species Proteles cristata. The sequence goes on along the minus strand of JAESUZ010000279.1, from coordinate 260,133 downwards.
AGCCCTGCCGCCCTCCCTCCCTGCTTCTGACGCCCTGATCCTTGCCTCAGGCGCAGGGACCTCCCCACCGGCCCCCATCACCCTGGTTTGGGTTAAACTCACACGCCTGGTGGGGCCTCTGCCTCCCCCAGCCACTCAGCTTAGGAGGGAGATGGGCCGCAGACGCGGCCTCCTCTCGCAACAGCAACAGCAATGAGCTTTTAAAAAACAAAGAAAAAAAACTTCTCCTTTCAAATAATTACAGGTGTACAGATGTACTCAGGGAGACAAGACACAGGGAGGTTCTGTCCTCTCCACCCGGCTTCCTCCGCGGGTGACACTCCACACCACAGCAGGACTCGGGTGAGACTGCAGCCAGCGGGGGTATAAATGGGCAACCTGGAGGCTCCCAGCTCTTCAGGGCAACCTGCTCCCCCTCCCTGAAGGGCCCCCCTTCGCTCACTCATGGTCTCAGAAAGTACTCAGCAGCCACAGCTCACTCAGGTGAGCCTAAGCCAAGCTGGAATTTACCAGAAGGACATGGGGCTGCGCCACAGTCCGTGGGGAGGCTGGGGAGAGAGCCAGGGCGCGCATAAGGCCCCGGGCCGGCCCGCAGGGTGCTCCGTGGCGCAGGAATGCCCACTGCTTTGTCTCGTTTTCCCTGTCCTTCAACGCCACATCCTCACAGCCCTTCCGGACCGGCTCTCTCCTCCTCTGCAGGGAGGAGAACTGTTTGGTTCTTGGGTCAAGCTCTCAGTCTCTGTATTGTCCATAATATTTACCCAATGTAGGAAATCAAGAAATATTATAAATAAATAAATTCTGGCGCAGCTCATTCATTTTACCAAACTCTGACAGTCACACAAAACAACAATGAGGGGAACCTGCCTCTTTTTTGACTCTGGTCCTTAATGGCAGGGTCACAGGTCCCTGAGTGAGTTGGGCTTCAGAATCACCGACTCAGCCTCTCTGGAGCCCATGGACTTGCAGTAACAGCCACAGAGGGTTTTAATTAGCGGGGTGTGAAAAAAAGTCACTTGACCTCTGGGTGCCCTTCTCTGAAGGGTGGGCGAGCGAGCGGGGCCACCGCTAGCTCAGGAGGCGCTGGTCCTTAACGAGGCCGCGGAGACCCAGGGGGAGAGAGGGAAAGGCTCTCTGAAGGCACGAGCTCCCTCTGGCGACCGGTTCCGTGTCTGTTTACGGTACATTTTGAATCGACTGGTTTCTACAGCCTCCGCTAAGGCAGCGAGGGCTAAGACCGCCTCTGCTGAGACACATCCGAGGTCCCTGCCGCCCCTTCAGCCCTGCACCCTGGAGCCGGGCGTCCTCAGCAGCGCCCATCGGGGAGCCCGGGCCACACCGCAGAGCACGGCTCCCGGGGAGGCACGGCAGCACCCCCAGGTCCCTGAAGGGCGCGCGGGGGGACACGGGGGCCAGCTCCTCTGTTTGGGCCCCGAAAGCAGAGCGGCTACGACACAGGTTCCAGTTCAAGGGACAAGCACAGGTGCCCCTAGTCAGACCGTGACCGGCATCTTCTGAGGGCAGGGGCCCCGGCACCAGGGGCGGGAGCTGTGGGCCGCGGCTTTTGGTCCTTAGACCCCGACCCCGGATCTACCCCGGGTGGTTTCGCAGAAAGGGGGTGCGTGGGGGCCCCCCTTCCTCTGCTGAGGGGCGGGAACGCTGACCCAGGCCCCCCTGCAGCGGGCCCTCCCCGGATGCCAGCGTCCCGCCCGCACCTGGTGGCCGGGGGCCGCCGCCTCGGTTGCGTTTTCTGACGGAGCCGGCGTCCTGATGCGAGAGTCGGACGTTCACAGAAGCTTCTGGGTGGCAGCACCTCGGTGCTCCGGCTCCGGAGCGGCCTGGTCAGCAGCTCCCACAACCCCCCTGGGGGCGGGGCTCTTGCTTGGACGCGCCCCGTGCCCCCCCCCACCCCGGCCGACGCCGCTGGGGCGCCGGGGACCGTCACGAAGCCACCGGCACAAGCGCACCGCCGAGGTCTCCCCGTCGGGTGTCTCCGGAGCCCTGCCACCTCCGCCCCGTCCTGTGCCGGCAAACGGACGCCCGCCTCACGCAGCTCGGTCCTCAGTCAGTTTCGACACATAAATCACAACCGGACCCCGACCCCCGGGGGAGTCTCGGGAACGCGGCCGTCGGCGGTCCCGCGGAGCCAGTCCGCGGGGTCCCCGCAGTCACCGGCCGGGCCCGCGGGAGGTCTCGGGGGGCAGGCGCCGTCAGCCTTCAAGGCCGACGAACGTGGGCTGCTGGGGCTGGAGCCGAGCTCGCAGCCGGTTAGGGGCAAAGCCGCGTGTCCCCGCCCTGCTCCCCGCTGAGCGCCCCGCACGCGCTTCCGTTTCGGCGGGATCTCGGGAGGGTGTTTCCCGACGAGCCCGGAGGCCGCTGCGCGATCGGGGCGCAGCTCAGGCCGCCGCGACGTAGGCGTCGGTGGGGGAAGGGCCCGGGACCCCCGGGGTTGGGGAGGGAAGTCCGAGGTTAACATACGAGCCCCGGATGAAGGGCCCGCAGAGCAAGCGCCCACCCTCAGCCTGGCCGCGGGGACCCTGGGGTGTGACGGGGGACCCTGGGGCCGACCCCACGCCGGGCAGGGTGGCTGCTCCGAAAGGGCCCTTTGCGGGTCTTAAGAGTAAAAAAAAATCTGTTTCTACTTTCACGTTCGAGGGTCCGTCTGGGAGCTTCCTTCCCTCCCGGTTCCTTTGCTCTTTAACTAACCACCGGCGCCCGGGCCACGGTCCGTCGTCCCCTGCGGCTCCGGCCCCCGCTGCTGCCCCCCGGCGGCTCCACGCGCAGTCGCACCCGCGCCGTCGCTCCCAAACCTCGCGGGGTTTCGCGGCGCCAACCGCACGCAGCCTGCGGGCTGCGGGCTGTCCTGACCCGGCGGTGCCGGCCCGGCTCCCCCCCCGCCCCCGTCCCGCTCCGGGATGACTCGCCCCGGAGCGGTGCCTGGAGAGGAAGCCAGTTTACAGTCTACACAGTTTACAGTCGTGAAGCCCCGACAGCGAACGTGCAGCCTCCGCGCCGGACCCCCGCGCCCCCGACAGCCCGCCGTCCGGCGCCCCGCCCGGGCCTTTCCTGACGCGCCAGCCGTCCCGCCTTTGTGTCTTCCTTTGCCCGGGTCCGACCCTCCCGTCCTGCCCGCTGAGGGGGACCCCTGAGCCGCACGTCTCCGTCTGCGGAACAGGCCTCCGAGTGCTGCGGTGCCTTCGCCTGTGCCTCTGCAGTTCGGTGTGAGACGGTTGCCAGCGGCTTGTGCAGACTGTCGGGCACCGCGTCTGAGGTATTCGACCCACGGCAGACGTCACTTCCACGGGGACTCAGCTTGCACGTCATTTTCCCTAGGAAACTTTGGCCCCCCGAGTAGGTTCATCTGTGTTTCGGACTCTGGGAATAATTCACGGGTACTGGATGTGTGTCCACACCGGCGTAGACCCCCGAGACGCAGAGCGATCGCCTCGGACTCTCCCCCGCAGACGTCCGCGTGCTGATCCCCGGACCTCGGTCACACCTCGTGGCCAGGGCAGCTAAGGCTGCAGACGGGATGAAGGTTGCTAATCACCTGCCCTTGAGAAGGGGTGATTATCCGGCTGATCCAGGGAGCCCCAGGCAGCCGCAATCTCCTAAGAGAAAGGAGGCGGCAGCGGAGTCAAGGAGATGCGATGCCAAGCAGAGGCCCCAGGGACCCCCCCCCCCCCCAGCCGGGCTGTCAGGGCGCGAGGGTGCGAGGTCAAGAAGTAAGAGCGGCCTCTAGCGGTTGGAAAAGTCGAGGAAATGGATTCTCCGCAGGAGCCTCCAGAAAGGAAAGTCCTGCAGACGCCTCAATTTTAGCCGGGTGAGACCCGTGTCAGAATTCTGACCTCCCCAGCTACAAGGTGATGAAATTGTGTTGTCTTAGACTACCAAGGTCACTTGTCACAGCCGCTGCTGAAAACTCACACAGCCCTCACACACATTTGATGGCACAAATTGATCTACTTTGTCTGTTACTGTTCCAATTTTACAACTGAGGAAAGTGCAACTCAGAGAAGTTAAGTAATTTGCCCTAATTCCACAGCTCATAAGTAGTGTCAGATCTTTTGATACAAGTTACCAAAAAACAAATAAAATCACAAATTGGCTTAAACTATAAAGGGGTTTATTGGCTCACATAACAAAAAAAAATTAGTGGAAGTTCTTGTGGAGAACAGGAAAGGCTTGATCCACAAGCTAATAGGATTAACACGCAGGACCCAGTTTTTTTCCATCTATTCTCTCTGTTTTCCACTCTTGTTTTCATTCTCAGTTTCCGCACAGTGGACCCCACAGCTGTGGACTTACCACTGTGGTGGTAAAAATGGCTGCAGCAGCTCCAGATGTTACAACCTTACTCCTCATGAGTTCTAGAGGAGAAAAGAAAGCTTCCCTTCTCAGCAAAAGTGTTGTTGTGCTTTGTTGCTTCGATTCCTGAGCTATGGTAATGAGTCCAGTGGTGGGTCTGTGAATGACGCGTGGGGAAGGATTGAATTGCCCAAAGGAAAAATCATAGTAGTTGGGGCAGAAGAAACAGAAAAATGGGTATCAGATGTGCACAGTGCTGGTTGGAAAATACCCTGTCAACAAAGTCTCTGTCTGAGTTTAAACACGTCTGCCTTCCGGTAGCACTGTTTTCTGGCACTTTAGACACATTGTCAAAGAGCCTGTGTCCTGCCTAGACTAAGAGATCAGCCTGGAGCTGTCCTGACCTCTTCCATGTGCCCAGCCCCAGCGCGGGGCCAGGCTGACATCAGCCATCAGACAAACGTTTACTGTCGTTGGGCTGCTCTTTCCAGGAATCTACTCAAGCTCTACCTGCCTCTGATTCTGGAAGGGAGCTGCCCGGATGCCTGTGCTCCTGAGAATATACAAGCACTTTAATTTAGGAGAGAAGATGCTTGTATTTCAAACCAGTTTGGGGGGTGCCTGGGTAGCTCAATCAGTTGAGCAACCAACATCCGCTCAGGTCATGATCTCCAGGTTCATGAGTTCGAGCCCTGCGTCAGGCTCTGCCTGGAGCCTGCTTCAGATTCCGTGTCTCCCTCTTTCTCTGCCCTTTCCCCACTTGCGATCTCTCTCTCTCTCTCTCTCTCTAAAAAATAAAAATAAAACCTTAAAAATAATAAAAAATAAATAAAGGCAGTTTGAGCTGTGTATTTCCTGTAGCTAGAAACACCCTAACTAGTGCCTTAGGGGGGCTGCTGTGAAGGCCTCAGTGAGATAAGGCATGTAAAGCACTTAACAAGTTTGGATAGTTGTTAGCTGTTAATGATTTTTATTGGCACCTATATTAGCACATCTGTTTATGAGCTCCTCAAAAGCAGGCAATTTCCTCTTCACTATTCTGGAATATAATAGATAATATTTATTATTTTTTAATTTTTTTAACATTTATTCATTTTTGAGAGACACAAACACAGTGTAAGTGCGGGAGGGGCAGAGAGAGGGAGGCACAGAATCTGAAGCAGGCGCCAGGCTCTGAGCTGTCGGCACAAAGCCCGACGTGGGGCTCGAACCCACAAATCATGAGATCATGACCTGAGCGAAGTTGGACACTCAACCGACTGAGCCACTCAGGCGCCCCTGGAATGTAACAGATAATATTTAAATGGTGGTTGAACCTAATTGAAGTGTCCAAAGTACCAAGTGTCCAAGAGTCAAGTTTCTATCAACTTAATTTTTAAATTCAAGTCATATTTTCAAATTCACTAAGATAGCTTGCTGTTGACAAAATTCCTGTAGAAAATTATTTTTAAAAGATGAATCCTTTCATAATTTGAATCATTTATGTCTAACTTGCCTGTTGTGCATGTTTGGGAACCCTTACATACGCATGATCAGGTTTCTTTCGTTCATTCCCACATCCATTCGCTCACTCAAGAAGACTTTCTGGAGCCGCCACCACGTGCAAGGCCCCGTGCCAGGAGAAAGGGAGGGAGAATAAGAGCCTGGCCCTTGTGTTCAGGGAGTCGGTGCAGCGAATGAACAGACAGAAAACCCAGAATTACAGCCCAGTGAGTGAAGCACTATGAGGGGGAAGCCCTAGGGGCTCGCAGGGCATGAAAGCAGGAGCCCAAGGCTGGGAACCAGGACATGCAATGAGCGCTGCACAAAGAGGAGCCTCTGCTCTTCTGAAAGGCCGGCCGGACATTAGCTGGTCCATGTGCACAGGAACCAGGTCAGATGCAGCTTGTTTCCAGGGAAACCCGGCGAAGCCTGTTCTGTATGGGAACGGTGTTGGGTAAGGATGGGACTTGCATCAGGAGATAAGACTGGACAGCAGGGAAGGGTCAGGTCCCAAAGGACCTTGATCAACTGCTGTGGAGGGAAATTCAGATTTTTATCCTGAAAGTAATGGGGGAGACTTTGAAGGATTTTCAGCAGACTCGATCAGACTTGCCTTTCAGGAAGAATATCCTGAGGGCTGTAAAGGGTGATTAGGGCAGTAGTGGGGGATGGACAGGAAGACCCACTAGGAAATGACTATTAGGTTGAACCATATGAAATCTTTTTTTTTTTTTTTTTTAAGGTCAAAACATGCCCAGATGTCATCAATTTGGTCCAGGTAAGAAATGACCCCAACCCAAGTGAAGGCAGCAGTAAAGGAGATATTTAGGAATTCTGATGTAATAGGACATTATAGTTTCTTTGATGACAGAGGCAAAGAACAGGGTCTATGCCTGGGAGTAGGAACAGACAGTGTAAAGTAATTTTTGAAACAAGATTTACTTTAACCAATTAAATCCACTGCTGAGCCTGATGGAGTCACTCCTTCGGGGACAGTGACTCAGTGAGTTTGGGGTGGGCTGGGTTGACCATTGGCCCACATCATCTTCACCACACTGAGGATACCCCAAGGAGGTTTCTACCAGTTTCCTAATGTGGCCCCAAAACAGAGCACCACGGAGTGGGGGGCTTACTGGCTCACCGTCCCGGAGGCTGGACATCTGATTTCAAGGTGTGGGCGGGGCTGCCTCCTCCAGGGGGCTGCGGGGGACAAGCTGCCCCTGCCTCTGGTCTCCCGGGCGTGTGGATACATCCGCCCAGTCCCCACCTTCATGCTCACTCAGCGTCCGCCCCGTGTGTCTGCCTGTTCACATGGCTGCCTTCCTCTGTGTGTCCGTGTGGCTGCTTTCTCTCCTCAGGACCCCAGCCATCGGACTGGGGCACACCCGAGTCTGATAGGGTCTCTTCTTAGACAATTACACCTGAGCGAGTTCACGTTCTGAGGCACCAGGGGCTAGGACCTCAACGTATGGATTTTGGAGGGACACAATCTAACCCATAACAGTATTTTTGAGACTTCAAAATACGTTCCTCTTCATTTTACTGATGATAATTCTGTCTTTTCCTTTAGGGAAAAGAAGGGCCTGAGGAATAGTCACCTTTCCTATTTATTTTGTATCTTGTCACAGCTGCAAGGAGAGTGTTCCGCAAGACTTCGCTAACATTCTTAACCACATACTAGCAACAGACAGGGTTTTTTAAATGAGTTTCTAAAACGTTTTAATATGTGGTCTCATCTCAGCAGCTAAAAGGAAAAGGCCTTTCCTGCTTCCCACTTGGCCAGACGGGCAGAATGCGCAGTGACGGGCCCTGGTGTATGAGGGTCCCCTTTGCTCTCGTGCACTCGGCGGCAGCCACTCCCCTTGCCTGACCTGCAGTCAGACTCGGCACCTCCCACGTGAGCCACACGTTGTGTACCATGGCTTTGACTTTTTAAGATATGGCATTTATTTTAGAGCTATCAATAACCAAGATGCTCTCCCTGTGTAGAATCAAAACATAGATTGCAAGAGCAGGGCAGGACTCAGGGCTCAGCAACTGAGAGGCCGTCCTGAGAAGATTCAGAAAGGCGTGGGGGCCTCCACTCCACCCCTCACAGTAAGTGAAACTGCATCAAGCCACAAAGCTGTGGGCAGGTAAAAACTTGGGCTCTAGAACCTCACGGACTCCGACTTGATAGCTGACCTGATTTTAGATAAGAAATGGCTTGGTTACTAAAAGGGAACTAACTGAATGAAATCAGATGCCTCCTGATATGGTGCAGTGAAATGGACACGTCACTCCTGCAGCCAGACAACATTTGATCCTGAAGAAACAGCTGGGTGAGCCCACGAGGGGCCGGGACTGTTCAACTATGTTGGTGCCATAAAAGAAAGTGAAAAGCAGAGGAAAGGTTCCAGATTATGGGAGACAAAGATATGTGACATCAAAATGGAATGCTTGAGCCTAGATTGGATTCTGGATTATTAAAAGAAGTTTCTAGAAAGGACAATATTGGGACAATTGGCAAAATTTGAATATGCATGATAAGTTAGAGAATAGTGGTATAGCAACATTAATTTGCCTGAATTTCATCATATCTCCGTGGCTGCGTAAGAGACTTCCATTCTTTTAGGAGATACATGATGCAGTTTTTAGGGCTCAGGAGTTGTTATCTCTGTAATTTATTCTCAAGTGGTTCAGGCAGAACTAGAATAAGAAATGAGGATGGGTGACTATACTTAGCCATACTGTATGGTTATTTGAAAGTTGCTAAAAGAAAAGATCTTAAAAGTTCTCACGCCAAAAAGGTAACCATGAGAAGTGATGGGTGTATTAACGAACTTTACGGTAGTAATCATTTCCAAATACATGTGTGTATCAAATCATCACTTTGTACACCTTACATTTTCACAATGTTTTATGTCCGATTACATCTCAAGCTGAAAAATGAACAAGTGCCCCAAATATTGTGGATCCTTTTGTGCAGTGTATAAATACATATATCGAGAGAGCAAATGAAGCAATTGTTAACACTAAACAAATCTAGGTGATGCGTGTAAGAAAGTCTATTGTAACTTCTGTACCCTTGAATTTTTTTTTTCAAATAAAAAGTTTAATTAAAGAAAAAGAGATGAACCTTCCCAGGACACTGATCTAAGGGGCACTAAAAGTATCACTGAAGTGCTAAGCATCTTAGCAGAAAGGAAACTTGAAAAAAAAAATGTATTGTGAAAACTTCTCTTTGAAGAATACGGATGTGGTTGGAAAAAATGCTTGGATTTATGTAGAGAGATGAGGTTCCCACGGGCCTCATCAGGATCAGCAGGCAGTTACTGTTGGGGAAGGCCGTCCTCTGCTCTTCCCTGTGAGGGTCTTCAACTCTCTTCTAAATAAAAACTAAATATATATCTTCTGAATGTTGAAATGAGGACCAAATTATTGGCCTTTCTTTTTAATCTGGTACTGCCAATTGTACAACCTTGAAAAAGTCATTTCATTCATTCCACAAACATTTACTTGGTACTTACTTTGTACCAGGCACTATTTTAGAGGCTGGGGATAAAGCAAGAAATAACACAGGTGTCCTCATGGAGGGTACAGTCTGGTGCTATGTGGCAGACACTGGGGCTTCCCAGTCTTACGGTTATTTCCTCTTCTTCCCTGCTAACAAAAACTCCAATTTTGTCCAAAAAAGCAGTGTGTGAGGGAGAAAAAGCAATGTTGCTACAGATTGAGAGAAAATATTTTCAAACCACCTGTCTGACAAAAGACCACATTTTGACTTTACATCTAGAACGTATAAAGAACTCTTAAAAGTCAAGAGAAATAAAGAAGAAAAATCACTCCAATTAGAAAATGGACAAAAGACATAAAAGACATTTCACCAAATAGGATATAGTAATGTTAAATAAGCACACGAAAAGGTATTCAATTTCACTAGACCTTAGGGAAATACCAATTAGAGCCACATGAGATATCACTTCACACCTATCAGAATGGCTAAAATAAAAACTAGTGACATCACCAAACACTGGCAAGGATGTAGAACTGGATCACTCGTATGTTGCTGGGAGGAATGTAAAATGGTACAGTCACTTCAGGAAAGTTTGGCAGTTTCTTTAAACACTAAATATGCAATTACTGTACAACTCAACAACTGTACTCTTGGGCATGTATTACAGAGAGATAGAAATGTATGTTTATACAGAAACCTGTACATACATGCTCACAGCAGCTTTATTCCTAACAGCCCCAAATGGGAGACAGCCCAAATGGTTCTCAATGAGGGGTGGATAAACTGTGGAACATTCATATGATGGACTACTACTCAGCAATAAAAAGGAACAAATTAATGATACAACAACCTGGCTGGACCTCTAGGGAATGATGCTGAATGGGAGGGGGGAAAAAAAAAAAAAAGCCTGGGCCGCCTTGGTGGCTCAGTCAGTTGAGCATCCAACTCTTGATTTCCACTCAGGTCATGATCTCACAGTCCGTGAGTTTGAGCCCTAGTTGGGCTTTGCACTTGACAGCATGGAGCCTGCTTGGGATTCTCTGTCTCCCTTTCTCTCTCTGCCCCTCCCCTGTTTGCATTCTCTCTCTCTCAAAATAAATAAATAAGCCTAAAAAAAAAAAAAGCCAATACTGAAAGGTTATATACAGTATGGTCCCATTAGTATAACATTCTTGAAATGTCGAAATCATAAATGGAGAACAGATTCGTGGCTCAGGAATGACAAAGTGCAGCCTACAAGGAAAGTGGGTGTGATTATTATAAAAGGGCAACAAGAGTGGTCCTTGGAAACGCTCTGTATCTTCACCATGGCCATTGTCACACAAGTCTACCAGAGTGATAAAATCACACAGAATTACATATACATACATCTGGCAAAGGAGTGGATGTAAAACTGCTGAGATCTGAATGAGGTCAGAGGATTGTATCAATGCCCATTTCCTTATTTTGATTTTGTACCCTGTTACATTGGGGAAGACTCCATAAAGAGTGTGCGGGGTCTCTATTACTTCTTATCACTGCATTTAAATCTACAATTATCACAAAATAAAAAGGTTTTAAAGTGGGTGAATTAAATCTCCAAAAAAATTGTTTTTTTAAAAAAAAGGCAATGTGTCCAGCCACAGACACATGCGATTAATCTAAGTTAGTGCTTCTCAGCAAGACATCCAGAAAACGGGGGAGGGTGTTCTGGTCGTTTCCAGGGTGGAGCAGCACTTCTGGTAATTAATGAATGTTAGATTACCTGCACTCCACAGGACAGAATTGCACAAGAATCAGACAACCTCCCCCACTGAACATGCTACCAGATGTTTAGGATGGAAAACACACACACACACACACACACACACACACACACACACACACACATAAATATAACAACACATTTGCTACAATTATCTGAGCCTAAAAGTTAACCCCGTTTACAAATGAAAGTAATTTGGATATGGTTTTAATGTGCACTGAGTTACTGCAGTGACAGAGAAGTGATTCTGCCTAAATCAGCTCCCTGAAAAAGGTGATCAACGATAGGTATGAGATACCAACCAGATCATGAAGGACTAAGTTAAACATGTGGACTTGGTCATCCATTTGAACCGAGTTCAAGTCCTGAGTCACTCGGTGGCTGGATGATGTTGGGTAAGTTACTTAACTGAGTTTATCATCATGAAAAGGAAGATTACAACAGCATTCATGTCCGGGGTTCTTTTTGAGATTGTCACCACCATCCAAATCTAGCCCCCGCGGCAGCAGGGGTATGGTTGGAAGGGCGAATAAATGCACGGACGGGTCTTGCGTCACGGATCAAAGGCACAGGAGTTAACGATGACACACATACGAGTGTCTGGCTTGGGCAACCGAGTGAATGGTGGTCCTGGTCAGTGAGACAGATAATACAAAAGCAATAGTGGGGTGGGGGTGGGGGTGATGAGTTCAGTTTTGGAGATTTTGAGTCCAGGGTGTCTGTGGATGGGTCCTGCAGGTACTAGAATACACACCTCTGGGGTTAGATGTGTTTGGGTTACAGGTGGACTGGGAAGCACCAGCACGTAAAGAAAACGGTGAGCTGGGGCAGAGAGCTCGGGGCAGGGGCACCAAGGGCAGGGCCCTGGGGTGGTTTACACCCCGACGTTCCGTAGTGGGCGGGGAAAGGGCGCCCCTCGGGAAGGAAGCTGAGATCACGCGCAGCCGCGCGGCCTGGAGCGGCGGCTCGGCGGGGGGCGAGGGGTGGAGGGCGTGCCCAGGCCGCCCTTTCCGGGGCCCTGGCGGCCGAGGGGGTCACGAGCCCGGGAGTGAAGGCAGAGGGACGCAGGGAGAGACCCGCTCCACAGTCGGCCGAGCCGTGGCTCCGGGGAGGCGCGCGGGCTGCACCTGAGCGCCCGGGTGAAGCCAGGCCTGCGTTCAGAGCGAGGCGGCTCTCCCGCGCCTGCCGTCTCGGGGTTTCCCCGGGATTCCCCGCGGGAGCCCGTTCGCCGCTCGCCTCCACGAGCCCAGTAGGACACAAGCCTGCAGCGCTCGACCCGGGGCCAATACCTGTCCTCCCGACGCCCGGGAGGACCGCCTCCGCAAAGCGCCGCCCCTTGTCTTTCTTTTGTTTCCTCGTCCGAAGCTCTCGCGACAGTCGCACGCCAAGTCTCGCGAGCGCGGGCCGGCCGGCGCTGCTGCTCTCGCGGTCTTTGCGCGAGACTGCCCCTTTCCTGCTCCCCCGCGGCCCGCCCGCCTTCCTCCCTCTCCCCGCCCGTCCTCCCCCGCCTTCCCCCGCGGGCCCCCTCCCCGCAGGGATACTATGGTCTCCGGCGATGGACGCCCCAGCTGCAGGTCAGTTTCCGACCGCGGCCGCGCTCCCCGCTCGGCTCGCCCGGGCCTGCCTGCCGGGCCGCGCGCCCCGGGCCCGCCGCCCTCGCCCGGGCTGGCCTGCGCGGGGCCCGCCTCTGCTCGAGGCCGCTGCTCGGCGGCTGCGGGGTCGGGAGAGGCCGCCCGCCTTCCCGCCGCCCCCGTCCGCGGGGTCGGGGTGGGGGCGGGGTCTCCCTGCCGGGTCTCGCGCCGCCGCGGGTGGAACCCCGCCACCCGGCTGAACCCCTCGCTGTGCCGCGGGCTGCGGCCAACAGTGGGGGCGGGGGGGGCGGTCAAGGCCGGGCTCCGGCCGGCTGGTTCCGGAGCGCCCGCCGCGGCGCAGGTCCGCACGCTCACGGCCCCCGGGGGGCGGACGCGCTCCCCTGCCCACAGTGGGCCGGGGTGCTACCGCCAGGGGTCCTGCCCACCCTCCGCGATGAGTCTGCACAAAAGATCCGCAGGCTGTGCCCCCGGGGACGCTGCGAGCTGGGGGCGCTCCGCGGAGACCCTCGGACTGACTTCGTGGTTCGGTTCACTCTCCTTCAGGGGGAAATTCTGTTGTTCGTTTGTGCTTCGGGTCTGCAGATCTGTCAGAGTCTTCCCGGACAAGTTTCTTGTTTTCGTGTGGTTTTGATTTTGTCTGTGTTCTCGAACGCTCTGCAAAAAGCTCTTTCGATTCTTTTTTTAAAAAGCAACCCTTGTCGTTGTGGCGCTCTCAGAGCCTTCTGTCTGTACTTAGCATTTTCGGGAGAGGTCCTCCTCAAACAGATGCCTGTACATCATATAAATCATTCTTATTCCTTCCCTCCGGGGGGTCTTTGTCACCGTATTTCAGGAGTTCGTAGTACACCTGTTTTTATTTGGCAAGAATCATGCTTTGAACATTGTTGCCCAATAGTGGACCCTAGCCGCGTGTGATTATTTAAGTCGAAATTAATTAAAATTATATCTTGAAGTTAAATTTTAAAACTCTTTTCCATGACTATAGCCGCATTTCAAGTGCTCAGTAGCTGCATGTGGGTGACTGGCTTCTTTACAGAACAGTGCAAATATGGAACGTTTCCACCATTGCAGAAGGTTTTAATGGACAAAGCTGGTTTCTCCTTATTTTCACTTTGTATTAAGGTATTTTGTAGCTGTATACTTAATGAAAGTATATATTTTTTTTTAGGATACGCCTTTGAGTACCTTATTGAAACATTAAATGACAGCTCACGTAAGAAGTTCTTCAATGTACCTAGACTTGGAGGCACCAAGTATGGTAATGTTGCTTAACTTTTCCGGGGGTGGGGGCTGGAGGGGAGCTGTGGGGATTGTTAAGCTGAGCTGAAGAAATTTTAAATTTACTCCCACCATGTTGTAACAGGTAAGCCTACACATATCTCTAACATGTTAAAATACTCTCCTGGGACAACTTTTGTTTAAGGAGGGTATAAGTCCATATCTTAATTTCTTGCTTAAAAACGTAAGATTGGGGGCGCCTGGGTGGCTTAGTCGGTTAAGCGTCCGTCTTTCGCTTAGATCATGATCTCGCGGTTCGTGGGTTCGAGCCCCGCGTCGGGCTCTGTGCTGACTGCCAACTCAGAGCCTGGAGCCTGTTTCGGTCTGTGACTCCCTCTCTCTCTGACCCTCCCCTAGTCACGCTGTCTCTCTCTGTCCTAGAAATAAATAAAACATAAAAAAAAAAAAAAGTAAGATCGTTTAGCAGTGATCTTTTTCCACAGAGAAACTATTTAAAAACCAAAAAACGCTGACTGATGATATTCTACACCTGTTAAACGCATGCTTTAATTTTTCAAGTGAACAGTGCCTACCATTCTTTACCTGCCATGTGAGTATCAGAATCGTCAGCAGGGCCCGCTGCTCTGAGGTGTTCTCCAGCGCTGGGCATGGCTTGCCCTGGCCCTGGCCTGTGCACCAGCGCTGATGGCAGACTTTTGCAGGCGCCTGATCAGTCAAATCCTTCACTGAGATCTCAGAAAACTGAACTTGGCTCACCCCTAGGGTATTGGATGGAAGTCTTGACTTTACGGACAGTTGGAAAAATCTGAACCAACTAATTGGAGGAGTGTTTTTTGTTTGTTTGTGGATTTTTCAGTAGAAACTACTGAAAAGATAAATGCCAAATCTATTACAATGCATTTTGGAGGGAGCTTCCCTTTTAATGTTTTCTTCTTTAATTAAGAAGATTGCTTTTGTGATTTTCCTGTAAATTTTGATGTGTCTAAATATTCTAGACTGCCAGTGGCAGTTTTTCTTGTACATCGTGAGGATATTTCAGTATTTTGGAGAAGGAACCAGTCCTAGAATTAGTTTGTCTTTAAAAATAAAGGATACTCCAAAATGAGCGCAGTATCCTTTACCTTGCATGTTTGGGTTAAGAGAGGCTGGTTATTTTCTAAGTGTCATGTGTCTTCAATTCACATTTATTTTATCCTTCAACTGATGATGGATTTTTAAAATTTTGAGCAGGGAACAGCTAAATTGCTTCTATGTAAGAAAGATCTTTTTTTTCCCTTTACTTCTTTCAAATACCTAGTGATTCTGGCCTGGAAGTTTCTTAACCCATATTTTATAGTTTAATAAATAAAAGAGCATATGTGAGGATATTTTAAAAATTGAGTATGAGTTCTTTCTTTGGATAATTTGTGGAAATGTGCCCATTTGAAAAATGGGCTATATTTTTCCCCCCAAAATGCAGAAAATCAGTAGGAAACTATCAAAAAAAACCCTAAAATGTTTTGAAAGAGAAGGTTAATAACATAAAAGCTAAACTTTCTCTGGAAAATAGTTTTTCGTGGGCATCTGGATAACTGAGTTCCAGAGCACTGGGGTATTTATAACCGTGATAAATAACAGTAATAAAACACCTGTAAATATAAATGTCTTCAAAACAGAAATTTGGTTTTATTTCCATGGGATTAAAGCCCAGTTTTATTCATGGAGTGGTTATTAGGAAAGGGTTGTTAATAATTACTAATTTCTTAGTCCTCAGTTGGGGGAATAGAATTGGAAAGAAGTGACTTGGGAGGAAAGGAGAATCTTCAGTGGAGGGTTGTTTTGCTTGTTTATCATCAGAACAAAGAGTCTTTGTTGCACTTCTGGAGGGACCGTGTTGGATGATGGCCTTCCAGAGATGTGCTTAGGGGACCCGCTTTGTGTCACCGAGGTGTGGGAACGTGGTCTCCTCTGCTCCTGTCCCTCATTCTGACTCCTGCCAGGTGGAGAGTGACGGCGTCCGTGACCTAGCTCTTGCGAGCCCCTGTCCCGAGCTCCCTGCGCGCTGTCAGGACGTCCTGCGAGGAACTGGAAAGCTGCCGTCCAGACAGTGACTTCAGCAGACAGCCTTGCTTTCCCCGTGGAACAGGAAATCTGGGTTCGGGCAGGCCGGGACTGCACAGCACCGGTGCCAGCAAGGACCCAGGCTGCTTTTTTTCTGTTTTGCTTTCCTTGTTTTGGTCACAAAGAGCCACTGCACTCCAGGCACCGTCCGTGTCCTAAGCAGCGCAGGGACGGGAGCCCTCTGCTTCAGCCCGTGTCCCCTTGGCCAGGTCAGTGGCCACTTCAGGGAGGCTGAGGGTCAGAACAGGTGGCTTTGCAGCTTTGACAGTAGACGGAGGCAAGGGTGAAGGGGTTGAAGTGCTTGGGGAGTGAGCGGGCCTGGATTCTCTCATTCTCCGTCTCTTTCCATCGAGCAAAACACAGATTACTTGATTTCTCCTTTTTTTTTTTTTTTTTTTTTTTTACTGCCATTTTATCTTTTTGCTTCCCAGGTTTATGGAAGTGGACACATCCTGCAGATTGATTTCATTTCAATCTTCTATAAGTTCACTTAACGGCAAATCGCCTGTCCGGCGCTCCGTTGCACTGACTACAGCCTTCAGGATTTTGAGTAACTCTGTTACATAGATCTCTGGTTGTGAAAACAGACCCGTTTGTTTCCAAAGAGGGGAGAAATCACTGTTCCCTGGGACAGTCAGAGACCGCTTTCTGCAGGAACTAGGGCTTGAATTATTATTGAACAGCCGGGTCATGGCAGCCGTCATCCCGTGGGGAGGGAGGCTGGGCGGCAGGCGTAGAGCACATGGAAGGGGGAGTGTGGAGGGGAGGGACGGCGGAAAGACTGGCCTGGCGACCCGGAGCGGTTCAGGCGGCCGCGGCTGAGCTGCAGGGCCTTCGCTGGAGGGAGGCCCCAGGCCCCCTCTCTCGCCCGTTCTCCCTTCCTGACTGCTTGGTTAGCTCCTGCCCTGCGAAGAGCCGAGGCCTGGTCTTCCAGATGCTAACTTGCAGCCTCTGAAGAAGCCTATTCAGTTTTTTAGGAGAGTTTTTGTTGTTTACAGGAAATTAGATTGGGGTTGCGAATCACAAAAAGACAGCATTACAGACAGCGAAGAAACTGTCATTTTTTATGTGTAGGTACAAATACACGTAAATGTGCTACTTTTAAGAGAAGTGGCGTATGTTGTTTTGTAACCTTTGCTTGTTTACGTGCTCTATCATGAACATCTTTCCGTGTCCTGGAAGACGAGTATCCCCTGCTATCTGATTCTCTGGTTTCTGAGTCTGGAAGCATGAGTTCAGGTAGTAAGGGTTACCCGTCCTCCTGGACAGCCTCCGGCGGCTGCACCGAACCGCCTGTGCGAACGCGTCGTGGTTTGGTGAGCGGATCTGTGAATATGGGCCTTGTCACCTGCTCCTCCCTAGTTATAAGTAGAGCTGCTGTGTGTGTAGTGTTTCCATTTTGATGCAAGCTTGTCATTAGCTGTGTTGGTTTGAGAGCTTGCTGTTCCTCCACCCTCATTGGCATGTTTTTTTTTCCCTGTATACTGCACGTTCCAGTCGTTAACCCTTGACGTAAGGAACGAAAACTCAAGATGTGCTTTCCACACATCCAGAGATGAAGAAAGCAAGCAATCAGTCCTCACGTGAACCAGGATTTCTAAGGCGGAGGCTGTTCTTGTCATTTGAAGGCTGCCAGTCTCTCTATCCCTGTTTCTTTTTGATTATCTCCCCTCCGGTCGTCTGTCTGTGTAGCCCACTTTCTCATTTTGTGTAATGGCCAGTGTAGCCGCTGCTGGCCGCTAGGTTATGACTGTTTTAGCAGCCAGTTAAGACTGGCCCTGTGGCTGACTTTGTCACCTGTAGTTTTAAGCTAGCTTGGCCGGGCTTGCCAGGAGACACATGTCCGTGTTTTCTCATCTTGTCTCTGCCCTGGACTCTGGAAGGGGCTGTGAGTTGGGTTAGCAGTGAAATGGTTTGTAAAGTTTACACACAGTATATAGAACTTTCCAAGGATTACTTTTACCTAAGGCGACTGGGTACAGCCACGTTGTTCACCAACTCTCCGCAGTTTGTCCAGGGTTGATTTTAACTTTGTTTTTGTTGACGTTCTGTGTTCCAGATTTGGCCTGTCCGGGTGGCAGAGGACA
Organism: Proteles cristata cristata; assembly: GCA_017311185.1. Classification (NCBI taxonomy): domain Eukaryota; kingdom Metazoa; phylum Chordata; class Mammalia; order Carnivora; family Hyaenidae; genus Proteles; species Proteles cristata. The sequence goes on along the minus strand of JAESUZ010000279.1, from coordinate 242,085 downwards.
GACACCTGCTGCCCCAAGTGAAGGAAGATTGACCCTAAAGGCGCCGAGCTCCCTGGGCGCTGAAACGTGGTTGTAGCTCAAGGAAATGGGTGCGGGCCGGGATTGACGAAGCTCTTTTATCTTTTCTCTCGGGTTCAGATTTCTGCCCCTCCATTCTTCTGCACCCGCTCTCCATGCAGCCCAGTGTCTTCTGCCCGCTGACTTTAGACGTGGCCCCAAATGACAGCCTCCGTCCCTAGCTTAGCTCTTATGCCTTCCTGGATCGGTCTGTGTCCTGATTGCAGATCCCCGGGACAGGAATGTCATTTTCCTGGGGTACTTTTTTCTCCTCAGGCTGCTGGTCACTGACCTGTCTGGGCCTGGCCCTCGGTTCTCTGCGGCAGCCGGGGGAGGTCCTGGGGCGTAGAGGACTGTCCGCGCCACAGGCGGCAGGTTGCGCGGTGTCGGGGAGCACGTCTTTTGGGTTAGTGGCTGGTGCTGGCCTGGGTGCCTCCAGGGGTGCGTGTGTGCGCTTTCCTCGGTGGTGGGTGCTGGTTTTCTTACTTTCTCCACCTTGTCAGTGAGTGGGTGGAAACAGTCTTGAAGAAGCAGGAGTCTACTCTCTCTCTCTGCCTTCTTAGATTTCATTCATAGCAGTAGTGTGTGCGTGTGTGTGTGTGTGTGTAAAGGTCAGAGTTCTTTATTGGAAATCTGTCCAGCCTGGTATTAGTTAGAGACAGAAACAATATCTTGACTCTCATCAGACACGGATATGAGTTAATCCTGCTGCCAGATCTGAGGGGTTTACAAGACTTCGTAGAAGAGTCCAGGTCTCTGGCCTTGACCAGGTTTTAGGTTCACCCAGTAGCTACTCCAGTGGGTTCTTCACCTCCTTAGCCCCTCGGTCTCAGTCTGGACTGCAGGGCTCCCTGCCTTGGGGCTTGGGATCAGCCTAGAAGGCTTGTGGTCACTGTCCCCCTGTCTCCCCCGTGTACTTTTCCATCCTGTTTGGTTTCTCTAAAGTCTATTAGCCAGCGAATGTTTTCTCCTGGGGTAATTTCTGCACCTACTGTTTGCACCTGGAATTTTCACTTATGAGAAATTGATAAAGCCCACTGTGTGTACATCTTCACTATGTCGCTTTGTGGTAGGCAGGGAAGATAGTTTTATCTCTGTAGAGGTGAGAAAATGAGGCTAAAAATCTAAGTAATATGCCTGAGTCCTGTATCTTCTGGTGAGATTTGCTCGTAGTCACTTCTGATTGCAGACCGGTTCTTTCTCCCCTTAGTCCTGTTCTGTTTCCCAGCTCACTAACGGTAGACGTAAAGGTGCTAGTGTGGGTCATTTGTCACATGCGTCCTGTAGCACGAGGTCCATCAGTGTCCGCTTGGCCAGGGCCCCACCACCGAGCGCCATTGCTGTGCGGGTGGCGGAGGAGACGCTGGAGCCCAGCACTGTAAGCGTGCCGCCCAGGCCTGCGCCCTGGCACCGAGGTCACGTGCTCATGCTGGCGGGGACCGTCGAGGACTGGCCCTGCTCAGAGCAGCGGCAGACCAGAGCATGTGCCCCGTGGGAGGGCTGGGTGCTCTTTTCCAGCAGGAGCATGAGGTTGGTGTGCTTAAATTTTCTGGTATTTTCAGAAGCCAGGTATTTGGATTTTCATGTGAAAAAATTGTTTTTTTTTTCAGTGTTGTGAATTAAATTTAAGATGTTAAAACTTGTGTGCAGGCCGACGGTTTGTGACCTCCACACTAAGAGATACATTGTATGGCCTGATTTTAGTAGGGCCCTTGAGCGTTGACCCGGAGGAGGAACCGCAGTCCCCGAGGCAGGAGTGCCTTTCGTTGCCATCTGCCTGTGGAACAGCGGCCCTCCGTGCCCCCTCTGCACCCCCTCCCCGCACTCCTCCATGCCCTCTCCGCAGCCCCTCCTCGCCCTCCCTGTACGCCCTCCTCACCCCCTCTGCACGTTCTCCACACCCTCCCCGCGCCCCTCCTCGCCCTCCCCGGAGCCACTTGTGGGATCTTCCACTCACTCAGTAGTTGGTTGAAGGGTATTGTTACCAGCTCGTTCCAGAAGTGTGATAACATAAATTATCATACTTTTCCAGGTTGAGTTACCGGGTTGTCCTGGTTCCTACATCTTTTTGGTTACCTGTCCTTAGCTTTCTGGATTCACAGAATTCTAGACATTTCTGATTAGAAGAGGTAGAACTTCCACAGTCTCCTTTTCTGCTTGGTGCACAAATCTGTCAGTAACTCTTTAATTCATTCAGTTAACATTTATTGAGTCTCAGATGTTTTGGCAAATGTGAGATGATTGAGATCGCATCCTTGTGCTGAAGATAGCACACGGTTCAGTTGTGAGAGCATAAGCGTGCAGCACTTGGGCCTGTTGTGATTCCAGAAAAGTAGTTGTAGGCCAAGGAAACTGGCACTGTACGGCCGACAGTACAGGGAAGGGCGGACCCACTCGAGGGGTGCGGGCCGCAGCACAGAAGGTGTGCTCCGCGCCACTGACCGCGGCGGGCGCCCTGTGGAGGGCCTGGGCCTCGCGGGGGCCTGCTGGGGGGGCCCGGGGCGTGTGTGGGCGGCGCGCCAGCCCGGTGGGAGCCCAGCTGCCCCAGGCCCCGGCCCCCATGCTGAGTGGCTGTCCTGATCCAAATGGATGTATGTGGCCTTTTCTGGACCGTGTGATAAAGTCGCCTTGGAAGATCTGCATGACCTCGTGCACTTTATTTCTCAGGGATCTTCAGTGAATGTATGAGCAGACGGTGATGGGACTGGGTCATTTCCAGGAACCCGTCTGCCAGACATGCACGTTTGAGTCATTCGTTTGTCTGTTCTTTCCGGTGAAAGTGGTGTTCTTTGGGAGAAGTGCCCAGTCGAGCTTGCAGTGGAGACCGTCACACGAGTGTCATCCTTGAGCAGTCGGACTTAGTTTTAAGCAGAAACGCTGTAGACGCACTCTCACGTTGTCACAGTATTAAGACTTGATCTCATCAGTCTTAAGAGATTTCATAAAACTAATGCTTTTTCTGCTTACCAAGGAGTTTCTTAAGTGAACCTGGTATTTTGTGTGAAAACAAGCAGCGTGATGAGGATAGGTACAGCCCGGCACCACGGCTTTCTGTTCCGCAGTAACACCTGCGGTTCACCCGCTGTCCGTGCACGTGTCTGAATGCCTGCAGACCAGGTATGTTATAGTGACCTTGCAGATTCCTGAGAGGATTTTAGGGGCCTTCAGAAACCCAGAGACCACTGGCACGGGGAGAGAACGGGGCGGAGGGCAAGCTACGATACCTGGGTGAGAAATGACGTGCTGGTGACTTGTGCTGGATTAGTGGTGATAGAAGTAGATAAATTCAAGAGATGGGTGAGAGGTGTCCAGACTGACGCCTGGTGACCATGGCAGACGCCTCTGGGTGGGTGGTGGTGCTGTTTCCTGAGCCAGGGGATATGGGGAGGCCATGACTTGGGCTGGCACAGGTTTAGATACTGGTGACTTCGGGAACATGCCACTGTTCAGGTAGAGGTGTTTGTGAGGTGGTCAGGCGTACGGTTTTGGGGCTTGGAAGACAGACCCAGGCTGCAGAGGGCTGTTTTGCTGTTGTTGATGTGCAGTCATCGGAGGCCCTGGGAACGATGAAAACTCTTGCAGGGAGATGGCGTAGTGAGAAGAGGGAGCCAGGTGTGAATTCTGAGGACTCCTGTGCTTAAAGATCAGGCACAGTACTGGGGCCGGGCTGGCTCAGTCAATAGAGTGTGCGACTCTTTTTTACGTTTATTTATTTAGACAGAGAGAGAGAAAATCCTTCTGTCAGCACAGAGCCTGACGTGGGGCTCGATCTCATAAATTACGACATCACAACCTGAGCCGAGATCAAGAGTTGGATGCTTAATCGAGTGAGCCTCCCAGGCGCTCTGAGCATGTGACTCTCGTTCTCAGGGCTGTGACTTTGAGCTCCATGTCAGTACCCAGAGCTCGGTTAAAAAAAAAATAAAAATCAGGCAAAGGAGTAGAGGTTGGCCAGGAAACCCAAGCAGGGCTGACAGAAGGTGTTGACGACTGTGACGGATCTAAAATTTACCTTCCTTTCAAGTTAGCAGGTTAGCCTGATGCTGACAGAAGACACAAGACTCTTAGAGACACAACGGACGATTTATTACCCACAGCAAAGCAGCATCCGTAGCACCAGCGTGTGTCCTGGTTTCACAGACCGCTGTTTCTTCCGGGGCCTTTGAAGAGGGCCAGATGATGCCCGCGCACGGAATGGTTGTGTGACCGAGAGGGGGCTCGGACTTAGGGGTCCCAGGTTTGTCATAACGGAGAGTAGGCATGCCTGCTCTTCGCTCCAGGAGGAGACACTATCTACGCCTCCCTGGGCTATTTGCTGTGTTAACTCACGTTAAAAAAAATAGCCCGGAACTATTACTGCCTGTGCTTGGGAGTCACGGTGAAATCTGCGCTGGGAGACATGGAGACGAGGGGAACAGTGTGCTGGGAACTGGTGGGGGAGAGTGTGAGGCGGGAGGGCTGGGCAGCCCTGATGAGTGTTTCTGAGAGGGACCGTCCGTCGGTGTTTGACGACAGGAATCAGGTTGGCATGAGCCGAACAGTGTGTGCAAGTGTGGAGAACTGGACACTGGGAATCTAAGTGACTCTCAAAAAACTTCACTGAGAGTTTGCAGAAGGAAGTATTTGGATGCTGTGTGTGTGTTAACCTGGAGCCGGAGGCTGTTTAATGGAAGAACCCAAAAGAATGAGGGCCACATGGCAGATGGAGAGAGGGTAATGGACGACATGGGGGTCCTGACTGTGTCCACAGGAACGGGATGCAGGCCTCCTGCAGAGACGCTGGCACTCGGTGGGAGCTGCCTGGGGATCTTGGGGAAGGAATAGCCGCCGAGGCAGCCGTGCTCGTGGGCGCAGTCCGGGGCGTGGGGGGTGGAGAAGGTGCGGAGGGTCGTGGGGAACGGGGCGACTGGCATGCGAGGCCCGGCAGAATTCTGGGTGACCAGGGAGGACCCAGCTGAGGCTACAGCACGCACTCATACTGGTACCAGTTTTTCCCGTTGTTGTGGGGGTTTTCTCCCCCTCCTTCACACATGACACCCGTTAAAGCCACATTGAGCTATTTCACACCCACTAGAGTGGATATTCTATAAAAAGTAGGTTAAGGACCTTCGTGCACTGCTGGTGGGATCATAAAGTGGTGCAGCCACTTTGGAAAACTGTTTGGCAGTTTCTTAAATATTAAACAAAAATTTACCGTATGACCCAGCAATCCTTTTCTTAGGAATCTCTTCAAAAGTAAAAGCATTTATTCACACAAAGATTTGCAGACAAATGATCTGAGTGGCATTATTCACAAAGGCTAAAAATTGCAAACAACCTAAATGTCCTTCAGTGAGTGAATGGTGGACAAAATTTGGTGTGTACACGATGGAATACTCCTCAGCAGTGAAATTATCTCCAGACACGTGCTTCAGCGCGGACGCACTTGGGAGCACGCTCAGTGAAGGAAGCCGGATGCCGTAAGGGACCTGATTGTATGGTTCTGTCTGTATGAAATAACCCAGAGGTGACAAAGCTAGAGACAGAAGCGACTGTGTGGTTTCCTGAGGTGGGAGAGGAGAGGACAGAGACGGCCGATGGGCAGGAGGGGCCCAGTGGAGTGATGAAATGTTCTAGAACAGGTCTGTGGTGGTGACTGTGCAGCTGGGTAAATCTAATAAATTCTGTGGTTGGAGTGGGTGACTTTCATGATGGGCAAAATATGTCTCAGTGATGTTATTTTTCTTAAGTTTATTTATTTTGAGAGAGTATGTGTGAACAGGAGCGGAGCAGAGAGAGAGAATCTTTAGTGGGCTTTGCACTGTCAGCACAGAGCCTGATACAGGGCTTGAACTCACAAACTCCGAGATCATGACCTGAGCCGAGATAAGAGTCAGGCCGAGATAAGAGTTGGACACGCAACAGACTGAACCACCCAGGTACCTCAACAATGATTTTTTTTTTTAATATTTTTTAGTTATTTCTAGGAGAGAGAGAGACAGCGTGAGCAGGGGAGGGTCAGAGAGAGAGCGAGTCACAGACCGTAAGAGGCTCCAGGCTCTGAGCTGACAGTGGGCACAGAGTCCAACGCGGGTCTCGAACCCACAAACCACGAGATCATGACCTAAGCGAAAGTCGGACGCTTAACTAAAGTCGGACTAAGCCACCCAGGCGCCCCAACAATGATATTTTTAAAAAAGAAAGAACAGTTGTTAGGACAGTGGTGTGGGTTCGCTGCCTGAAGGACAGGTTGGTGTTTTGGTGGCTGCTTGGATGAAAGAACAAAGGGGCAACTGAGTGCGGGTTTGGGAAGTGAGCAGGGCGTGAAGTAGGAAGCGAGGGAGTCCGTGGGAGAGCAGCGCGAGGAACAGAGGAGGTGAAGTTCCATGGTGCCTGAGAACCGCCCTGGTGAGCGGGGATCAGAGAGGCTCTGAGGTGTGTGGACTTCGAAGATGGGCCAGTTGCAACAGGAGTGTGCACATGCTGGGGAGGGAGAGAGAGAGGACAGCCTTAGGGGCCTTCACGGGCCTTGCACCCGTTCCAGAGTGGGGACGTGGGCTTGACAGTACTAACTAGAATGTTTCTGCCTGCGTGTCCACACCTGCTAGTGGCTGTGAGGCTGGGCTGTCTACCTAGAGATTTACCTTAAGGATGAAATGAGATGACGGAGGTAGAGCACCTCAGCATCTCCTTCGTGGGTCCTAAATAAATAACTGCAGCTGTTATTGTCAGGGTAGTTGAGGAAGAGAATTGCAGGACTTTATTACTGCCTGGCCGATTAAAACCGCTGTGCCTTAAAGGACAACATGTGTAAACACATGTGAAACTCTCATAGCTCCTGTGGGTCAGGGCTTGAGGCTGGCTCAGCTGAAGAGCTGGGGCTGGGGCAGCCCAGGCCGCCCCCGTGCCGAACCCTGGACCTCCCCTCGCTGCTGCGGGATTGCCTTCCCCGCAGGCTTTGCCTTTCCCTGGAGCGAGTCGTCCGAGACGGCAAGGCAGATGCTGGAGGACCTTCATATGTGGCCTTCGAAGCCCGTGCTGTCGCCTCCGCCATGCTCTGCGGCCTACACAACAGCCCATCTCCATTGTGGAAGATGGTGTGACTGGATGCCAGGAGGGGAAGATTCTAGCACTGTCTTGGAGACCGGCTGGAAGTGAGGCCAGAGAAATGAGAAGTTGTTTCTGTCCAAGGGACAGGTGGGACTCATGTGTCTTTGCAGTTGGCCTCTGGGACTTACTACAGATTTAGGCGAATTTGCAAGATAGTGCTTCATAATGACAGATCGTCCAGTTAACATTTATGATTCCTTTTGTTCTTATCGCACTCTTATTTGATAGTTGCTTTTAAATTTAATACTTAGTTTTCAAGTGATAGAATTAAAAACCAGTAAGATCACTGAGATGATAACCAAACAGTGGCCCCTTGGCCTACCCTGAATTTCTACTCTGCAGAGAAATCTATTTTTCATTCTCATGACTTTTTCTTATGGTGATATCGCCCATGTTACTACATAGCCTTGCTTATACAGCTGTTTTCTTTTTTTTTCTTTTTTAAAGTTTTTTCTTTTTTAAAGTAATTTCTACACGCAGCATGGGGGCTCAGACTCACAAGTGTGAGATCAAGAGTCACTCTGCCAACTGAGCCCCCAGGCTCCCCTTGTTTTTGATTTTTCAGTTTCAGACCTAACTTTCTACTGTGGAAAATAAGAAGTTGATACTGTTTTTTCCCCATATAGGTCATGTGCCTCTTCTTAGTTATTTCAGCTACAATTTTTGTCTAAGTCTGTAGTCCATATTCACATTATTACGGCTGTAAATATTCCCAGCCAGTCCATGCAGTTAGTGATGATTGCCTCTTTTTTTTCTTACGACTTTGTATTTTTTCCTGGAAGTAATGACGGTCTTTTTTGTTTGCTGGGTTTTCTCCATCTTTATCAGTAATTCCTCTTCATACGTTCCAGAAGAACCCTCCCTTCTGGTAGTGTCAGGTGGTCTGGCAGTTGATTTTCCCCTTCTCTCTTCTTATTTTTGAGAGAGAGATACAAAGACAAAGTATGAGCAGGGGAGGGGCAGAGAGAGGGGGACACAGAATCCGAAGCAGCTCCACAGCCTGAGCTGTCAGCACAGAGCCCGACGTGGGGCTTGAATCCACGAACTGCGAGGTCATGACCTGGGCCGAAGGCGGATGCTTCACCGATGGAGCCCCCCAGGCGCCCCAGTCTTCCCCTTTTGTTGCCAGCACCCACGCCCCCACCCCCGGACTTGCCCTTCGCCCCACGGGAGACTGTGACCTCCGAGCCTGCACAGCCGCAGCCTGGCCCCGGAAGGGTCCCCGTTCTTGGCTGTGCAGAGAGCCCCGCGTCAGAGACGGTCCTCACCAGGGGCCCGGAAGCTTCTGCGCCGTGGCCTCTGAGCCCCTCAGCTGCCCCGGGAAGCCCCGGGCCGCCTGCGGCCCAGTGCCCACATGTCCTCTGGGTCTGTCCAGCATCCCCGCGCTGTCTTCCAAAATTTGTTCTGTTCTGCCTTCCCTCTTTGTTCCTTTGGGTTCATAACTTTTATTTCTTTACTGTATCTCCGTGGATTTCAAAGGCAATAGAGATAATTGCTAGAGTTTGCCATATTTTACTACAAATGTGATTAAATGCTTTCTTTGAAGATGTTCAGAAATTATTCCTGATCTTGCATTTCCAGAATAATTAACCGTATACAAAACTGATCTTGTGTATTTGCTTCGGTGATAATATCCTTCTCATTATTTCCAAATGTTCTACTAAGAGATTTTCTCCCCTGCACTTCCTCTTGATTTGGGGGACTTTGTTCTGCTTCTGACTGAGGTAGGATGAGGACTGATGTTTCTCCAGAACCTACTCTTTTTGTAGGGTTTGAGGGCTGCACGTGTGCTCGATGCCCACCTCTGTTAGGTCTGGCGTTCTCGTTGTTGGTGAGACCACGAATCTGCTGGAGTCCCTGTCCTCGGGTCATACCTGTCACAAGAGCAAATACAGGCTCAGCTCTGTGGTGCTTCTCTCTTCACTTACAACTTCATTAATCTCTAACTTGTGTGAGTTAAAACTTCCCATCCAAAAAGTAGGGAGGAACTGGTAACCCACTGTGTGTTTGTCCGCTTCCTGTCGACATTTTACTGATCTTTTAAAAAATATTTCACCGCTTTTGTAACCTATAAATATACTGCAATATATATCTCTGACATATGAAAGGACTTTAAAAAATAATACTCCTAGTAGGAGGTCAGGGTGGCTCAGTTGGTTAAGTGTCCGACTTCAGCTCAGGTCATGATCTCACAGTTTGTGGGTTCGAGCCCCATGTCAGACTCTGAGAACCTGGAGCCTGCTTCAGATTCTGTCTCCCTTTTTCTCTGACCCTCCGCTGCTTGTGCTGTCTCTTTCTCAAAAATAAACATTAAAAAAATTTTTTTCTTAAATATACTCTCAGTGCCTTCATTATACCTAACAAAATTAACAGAAATTTCTTAATATGATGTAAAACCTGGTCCATATTCAGGTTTTCCTGGTTATCTCAAACATAAACTTCCACAGTTGTGTTCACACGGCATCCAAATTGGAGTCACACGTAGCATTTGGTTATTACATCTCTTAAATCCCTTTTAGTCTATAATATTACTCTGTCTTTTTTCCTCGCCATTTTTATGTGGAAGAAACCATGTTCGGTACTGTGTAGAAGGGACTGCCTTCTGGATTTGGCTGATTGCTGCTTCACGGTTTCGCTTCACTGCCGCTCGCCCTGTGTTGCCTGTGACTGGAAGGGAGGGCGGGCGGGCCGAGGACATCAGGTGTGTGTACGTACGTGTTTCTGCGAGAACACTTGTCAGTTGTGGCTTGTGTTTTCTCTCTCATCAGGAGGCAGATGATTCTCTAATGTCCCGCTTCAGTGACGCTAAGTGGTTGTGGTTGACATCCACTTGCTCGGTCCGTTGTGAGTTCCCCGTGTGTGTGTCCCCGAGCGTTAGAGCCTTGTCCGGATCGCTTCCGTGAGGCGTTTTCGAATTCCGTCATCCCCCTTCGAGTTTTATTTTAATTCTGCAGGGAGGAACTTGCTCTTCATTAACTATTTGGTGACTTGAAATCAGGAAGGACAAGATTAACAAGTAATTTTTTTCCCTTTTGTGATTTTTCGGAGTTCTCACAGCCGTGCTAACAGCTTGCACGGCTGAAGAGTCAGTGTGAACTAAGGGCTGTTTTTGTACTTGACACAGTTTCTGTCGTTCCTTTTGATTATCAAACGGACTCATCCGCGTTTCCTTTGCTCCCACTGGTCTGACACAGGATGTCCTGGGCCGCTGTTGCACGTCCCTTTCCCAAGCGTGGGACTGACCGTTTCTCCAAGGAACTTGGGTGTCTTCTTTCTAATGGGAAAACAGTATTTAGTCTATAGCAAGCCAGGTGGTTGGGGTCGTTACTGTTGGATCGTCCTCGTTGGGGGCATTCGCACTGACCAGAGCTAGGAAATACATGTTATTTAGAAAGAGAAAAATACGAGTTTGTAGCCATGATTCTAATTGAAATGTAAGGGTTTATTTAAATTTAGCTACTCTGATTTTATATTTCCATATCATTACTCTTGAAAATCTTGGTTTCCAACCACAGTAACAAAAATACTTTAAAAAATTTTTTTAAATGTTTATTTTGAGAGAGAGAGGATGTCAGGCAGGTTCCACACTGTCAGCACAGAGCCTGCTCTGGGGCTCAAACTCATGAACTGTGAGACCATGACCTGAGTCAACGTTAAGAGTCAGATACTTAACCAACTGAGCCACCCAGGTGCCCCTCAGTGGGAATTTAAAAAATTTATTGAAGATTTTTACACAGTTTAGGAATGTTTTCATTATTGTATCGTATTCTGATTTTCTGTGCTCTTCAGTTTTTCTTGGTCTTTCCTGAATATTAGATATTTGTCAGTCTCCTATACCCAAATCAGTGCAACTCTCGTATGAAGGTTTTATCTCTGCTTTATCAGAGCCGTGGCTTACATATAGGAGAGTTGAATTTCTAGAAAGTCTGGTGTTAACGTGAACGGTGTTTTCTTCTGTGTTTACTAAGTTTTTTTTAAATCGAGAAAACAATGCATCAGTGTCTTTAACTTTTTGCTGTTGTGATTTTTTACAGTACACAGTTAAGACTCTCCCCTTGTTAATAGTGGTCTTCTCTCCCGAATCAGATGTCCTGCCTTACTCAATACGGGTCCTGTTGGAAGCTGCTGTGCGGAACTGTGACGGCTTTCTCATGAAAGAACAGGATGTTATGAACATCTTAGACTGGAAAACCAAACAACGCAATGTTGAAGTGCCCTTTTTCCCAGCCCGTGTTCTTCTTCAAGATTTTACGTGAGTAGTAGAGCATTTCCTTTTATTTATTTTTAACATATTTATTAATTTATTTAGAGGGAGAGAGTGTGAGCAAGCATGTGCTGTGGGGGAGAGGGAGAAAGAATCCCAAGCAGATTCTGAGCTGACAGTGCAGAGCCTGACGTGGGGCTATAACCCATGAACCGTGAGATCATGACCTTAGCCGAAATCAAGAGTTGGATGCTCAACCAACTGAGCCAGCCATTCAAGACCTCTGAGTGTTTCCTTTTTAAAATTCAAACTCCATGAAGGTTGGCTCTGTGGTTTTTAATTCTAAAGATTAGTTTTTAAATTTAAACAGTTGGCCTTTTTAAACTAAACTAATTCATTAAAAAGTAGGTACTTGTACTTACATGCTCTGTTGAAAAACTCTTTTTGCTGAACTGCCTGCTTGTCTTTAGCTTGTGAGTGGGCTTCTCAGACATAGCACATCCAAAGCCCGATGCCCAGCAGCCATACCTGTCCTTTCCAAGTCTCTTCCAAAACAGGAAATGCTCTACATGCTCCATGCGTGTAGAGTAGAGATCCAGGGGTTAACCTTGACCCCTCTCTTTCTTCTGTATGTAATCTAGGCTGTCAGCAAGTACCATCGACTCTACCTTTCAGATATGTCGTGTGCCAAGTACCTCTTACCGTCTCCACCATTATCCTGGCCCTGGCCGCATTCTCTCTCACCTGGACCACAGCTGTTACAGTCTCTAGCCTGTGTCTCTGCTTGCAGAGTTAGAATCTGTAGTTGTCTTTGCACAGCAGATTGTGATTTAATTAAAAATGTTAACTAGGGTCCTATCATGCCACCCATATTCCAGTGGATTTTCCTCACACTTAGAATACAAGCCAAACATTTTGCCTGATCTGGGTGTCCAGGAATTATTTATTGGAAGAGTTAATCTTTAACTAGGTTTCAAGGGAGGTATAGGAGTCAGCTAGACAGTTAAGAACATCCCCTTCATCCACCCACCCAAGTCTGGTTTGTATACCACTGCTTTGTACCCTCTGTTTGCTGCTGTATTAGTCCTTACAATACTGTTCTGCGAACTCCCGAGAGGAAGAACTGTCTCTGATCAGCCTGTGTCATTGGTGTCTAGCGCACGGAAGGCATGTGGTGAAGGCATGTTGTATAGTCAGCTCGAGATACGTGAGTCTGTTCTAGAGCTTTGGAGTAGCAAATAGGCCCTGAGGGTCAGGGCAAAGGGAGGGAGGGGGTGTCAAAATTTAAGACAGGGAAAGAATTCCGTAGACAGTTCTTAAAATTTTCTTATGCCTCTAAAAATCATCTCTTGTGTGTTATTTTTGGCATGCCTACCCCTGAGCACTCAAGTTCTCAGGTAATATTTAATGTTAATTCTCATTAAATGGGATACATCTAACTTTGGGTAGCAAGTACATAATCCACCACGAATGCAAACTAAAAACGGTTACCTTCAAATATAAAAGTGAATAGATGTGTATCATTCGAGCATGTGAAAGAGTGGTGTGAGCCCCAGTTCTCATTGTCCTTTACTTGCAGTGGAATACCGGCCATGGTGGATTTTGCTGCTATGAGGGAGGCAGTGAAAACTCTTGGAGGTGACCCTAAGAAAGTCCATCCTGCCCGTCCGACAGATCTCACAGTTGACCATTCTTTGCAGATTGACTTCAGTAAATGGTAAGAGCAGATATTTGTATAGATGGCTGTGCGAATTAATCGACAGCCAGCCTGCTGGGGCTGTGCGATTAGAGGAAGGGGGGTAGAGAGTGTAACGCCTGGTACAGGGCACTACAGTTAGTACCCACTCGTGTGTGAAAGGAAAAGCTGGTGAAAAGTGTATGTTCTGGTGAATTTTTTTTAACTCTGTCTAATTTAAAATGCTATTCATGTTTGTAAAATTCTACCATTTGTGATAGAAATGTTTGAGCCTAGAACCTGCTTTGTGGAGTGCCTATTTGAATTCATCTTCATTTCCTTTTGTTTTTTAACCTACTTGCCCTAGAGAGAGAATCTAAAGACGTGAGCCATGAATGTCTTTAGGTAATTGGTGGTTAAAATCAGAGCTTACTGAAACTGTGGTCCTTCCCCCCCCAATACATATGTTCTGTCTGAAAGATCCCTGTGACCAGGGTCAAACTAGAGCAGACCTGATTGTGTCGCAGTGTGCTGTCTTGCTTTCTCGCTCCCTGGAGCCTGGTAGCACGATGGGAGTGTCCCAGCCCCTGATGCTCTGGCCCTCGAGGTTAGCACTGTGGCTCCGCCCTGCTTTCCAGTTGTTAGACCGGAAAGGACCCATTTCGGTGCTTGCTAAAAGTTAGATTGTTACGGAAGAGTATGAAATGATTTTACTGGGCGTGTAAATCATGAAAAGCTCTGCTTTCATTTACATACATTTAAGTTGCCTATTTAGGTTTTTCTGTTTCTGTGTAATCTGAGATTTGCTTTTGAAACCTGAATTAAATGCTCTATTAACATTTGAACAATAAACTATGAAAGAAAAAAACGTTTGAACAACATTTAGTTAATTCCACATACCATTGCCAAGTGTGAGCTTTTTGAAGAGCTACCTTTCTGTCACTTTTAAATGGTTTTATTCTGTTTCCTTTTTTGGGATGCTAGTGCAATACAGAATGCTCCAAATCCTGGAGGTGGTGAGCTACAGAAAGCAGGAAAGCTGTCTCCACTCAAAGCGCAGCCTAAGAAGGTTCCCTGCAGAGGCCAGACCGCCTGCCGAGGGTCGTGTGATTCAGGAGAACCAGGCCGGAGCTCAGGAAAATTCTCTTCGCAGATTGAGAACACACCCATCCTATGTCCTTTTCATTTGCAACCAGTGCCTGAGTATGGGATTTTCTAAAAAATACTGAACAGAGCCAGGTTATGTTTCAGTTAAGGAAATCTCGCTAATGCTAATCTCCTTCCTTCCCATTGCTGTTACGTAGCCTCACTTCCATACGTGTGTTTCCTGTTGTGCTGAGAGAAGCAAAAGTTAAGTAAGGTGGCGGTCTCCGAAGACGGTTGCCGACCGCTGTTCTTTAGGAAGAATAGAACCTTCCTTAAGGTTTTTCTGTACACACTATACTTGAATTCTTGTATGCTGTGAAGTGTCCAAAGTCTTACTCTTATTTTTAAGAGTTAAGTTGTTTACCCCATGGTCAAGAGACTGTCAATTTTTTTTTAATTTATGGGGTGCCTGGGTGGCTCACTTGGTTAAGTGTCTGACTCTGGATCTCAGCTCAGATCTTAATCTCAGGGTCATGAGTTCAGGCTCTGCATTGGGCTCTGCACTGGGCGTGAAGCCTACTTAAAAAAAAATTTTTTTTTTAATTTAAGAAAAATGACCTGCTTTTTCAGAGTTTTGAATTTCAGCACATTTAAGATTTAGGATAGCACATGAATTCACGTGTCTGTAAACTGGATCTTTCAGATTTTTCGTAGTTGTGCAAGTTGAGGCTTGATGTTTTCATGAAGCCTCCAGTCAGTACTGACCTCATGTGCTCTTCCTTTCTAAGAATTCAGGATGATCTCTGGGTCCTTTTGTCACCAGGTTATGACAGTTTTATGTACTCAGTCCTGCTTGTCCTGATGGTGAGGCACCGATTAACATCTCTTCTTACACAGAAATCATTTTCCTGAAAAGGAAGACTTATTGATTGAAACACCATTGTGTTTTGTTTCCGTTTGTTTGAATTACCTTTTTATAACTGTCGTGGTGCGAAGTGCTGAGGTGATCTGTTTCTATTAAAAATCCAATCTGTTGTAACATTTCCCCTCAGTTTTGAGTCCAAATTACACAGCATTTGGCTGGGCTGACTGTGGTCCCTGGCCATGCGAACACACTGGCTCTTCTGTGCATTTGGTGTCCCAGGGAGCTGTTCATCACAGACCCAGTCAGAGAGTTGAGAGTGTACATTTGGCGCTTGAAACTGCCGCCTAATTTGAAGTCAGGCTCTGAGCTAATGAATGTGGGATGCTTTGTAGACATAATCACTGTGGAAAATAAAATAATCAGAGTGACTCCAGAAAGCAATGCTCCCTGAACCCTGAAAAAGCTCATGGACATGTGCTGTGGCTTCAAGTGATCACTCAGCAATGAATTATTAAAGTAATCTTTGCTTTATTTTACTTATTTTTCTTTATATGTTTAAAAATATTTTGAGATAGCACGAGCAGAGGAGAGGCAGAGAGAGAGAGAATCCTGAGCAGACTCTGCACTGTCAGCACAGAGCCTGCCACAGAGCTCAATCTCATGAAATCCACGATCATGACCTGAGTGAGATCAAGAATTAGACCCTTAACGGACTGAGCCACCACCAGGTGCCCCTCTGTTTTTTTTTTCTTTTTTTTTAAAATTTTTAAATATTATCTATTCATTTTTGAGAGACAGCACGAGCAGAGGCGGGTCAGAGAGAGAGGGATACGCAGAATCAGAAGCAGCTCCAGACTCCAAGCTGTCAGCACAGAGCCCGATGCAGGGCTCAAACTCACAAACCCCAAGATCATGACCTGAGTTGAGGTTGGACGCCCAACCAACTGAGCTACTCAGGCGTTCGTGTTTTTGTTTTTGTTTTTTTAATGTTGACAACTGTAATTGTCTGGACCCTGGAGAATATGTATAATTTAAGTTGTATTGATACTCTAGTTAACACTCCATTGCTAGCTGGCAGGCAAAGTAACTTAAAGTTGCTAGAAATCATTTTTAAAATGTCCATTAGATAAAACTAGCTTCCTGAAAGTGCCACAGTGCTTACTGTTTGGAGGTGGATCATTTTTATCTCTTAGTTTAAGTAATTTATATAACATGTTTATAGTCCATACACTTCTACATAAAATAGAACTTTCCATTTTGTGTGAGTTGAATACAAGGTTTTTGCTGAAAGCTCCACGTGCCGCGAAGTGGCGTCGCTCCGTGGTCACTGCCGTGCCACGCTGGTCTGCTGCCTGGCCGCGCTGGCACTGGGGCCCGCTGGGGGGAGGGGAAGCGCGGGTGGTGTTTGCAGGACGGGCCGCCGCCCCGCCCCCCCTGCTGAGGGGAATCCAGTGAGGGGTGCTCTGTAAGTTGTCTAACTGAGCCAGCTTGCACGGGGATGCGTAGTGAGAACGGTGCGGGACGCTGGGTGGAAGGCCCCTGCGAGTAGCTGTCCACCGTGTGGTTTCACGCAGAGCTTGGTGCTGCAAGCGCACCTGATTCTGAGAAGTGCCGCTAGCGCGGCGCTGGTCCCGGGGTTAGGTGTGCGCGCCCGTGAGAATGAACACGTAGAGACAAGGGGAGTCTTCTACGTGATACGTCCGTGTAATGCCGGCTCCTCTTCCTTCTAGACCTGAAACAGTGTTAAAAAACCAAGAAGTAGAATTTGGCAGAAATCGAGAGAGGCTTCAGTTTTTCAAGGTACATGTGATTTGAGAAAATTTTTATATTTAAATTTATAAAGTATTGATGAGTATGCTTTTTATATCCTTTAAACTAGTAGTTTTTAAATGCTTTATAGGAGTAGAACCGTTTTCTTCCTTCAAGTTAAATCTTGTTTGGAAACCCCAGTGTATAGAACAAGATAAAAACCAAGTGGCTATAATTCACTGCCCTCGGAAGGCTTGGTGCTGGGGCCTTCCCGCTTCGCATCTGAGAGTCCTTGGAACCAGTTCCCTGGACACAGAAAACTACCATTTATCTGGACTTACTAGATCATTTTTCTTTGACTTAATTTTGATTTAATAATTCACAAAATGAGTATGTTTAGGGTTAGTATTTGTGTATTTGTTTTTACGTGTATGCTGTCAACTCTGACCCTGTTGACAATTGGTACGTTTTTTGTGTCAGTGTTACATTTTGATTGTGAACACAAATTGATATACTAACACTTGGATTTTTTAAAAATATAAATATAATATAGTGGAGTTCAAGAGTTTTTAAGAATGTGGCTGTAATCCCTCCTGGAACTGGAATGGCTCATCAAGTAAACTTAGAGTATTTGTCAAGAGTGGTTTTCGAAGAAAAAGACCTCCTCTTCCCAGATAGTGTCGTCGGCACAGACTCTCACATAACCATGGTGAATGGATTGGGGATTCTGGGGTGGGGTAAGTAAGTCACTAAATATATTTAATTTGCGGGGGGGGGGGATTCAGGAACATTCCAAAAGAGCGTACGTAGTGGATCTTTATGGCCTCTTCAAGGCTATTTCTCCATCTGTCATGGCAACAAAGAGTGTTAGCCTCTGGACAGCGTGGTGTGGGGGAGGGTTGACAGGGGCAGCGCCTGGCGGGCACTGCTTTTGCGGAGCAGTGTGGTGGAATGTTCTCTGTGAAGGTGATGCAGTTACGCCCTTGCCCTCGTCCTTCATGGCCGCTCCCGGCCATTCACATGCACACGCCTTACACATGAGTGTTTTGTGCCGGGGTAGGCTGTGCTCATGTTGGACGCCTCGTGGCTTCACCCAGGCTGTCCTTCTGGCGGGGTGCACGCGCTCTTTATGGGCTGAGAAGTCTTCATGATTGGACAGAACCTCTTGAGGTTGGCAGTTCTGGGTTCTGCTCATATCTGTGTCCTGAGCCTAGTGCAGTACTTAGCATAATAAATACGAAATGTTTACTGAATTTGATAAACACTAGTGTTTTTCAACCACATGAGTAGAGTTGTTCCTTCGAGAGGACTTGGGTCCACGTGCACAGGAAGAGCACTGTGGTCACACCAGCTCCTGAGACACTGGGCGCGCTAGGTGCCCCACACCGCAGTCTAACTGTGCTGCGCTAACATCTGTCTTTGTCACTTCAGGGGTCGGAGGCATCGAGACAGAAGCGGTTATGCTTGGCCTGCCCGTTTCTCTTACGTTACCAGAGGTGGTTGGATGTGAGCTAACTGGCTCATCAAACCCTTTTGTCACGTCCATAGATGTTGTTCTTGGCATCACAAAGGTAATTGCGGCACCCATGTGCCTCAGTGGGCGTGAGGCTCGGGGCCCCGAGAGCAGGGCTGTGGTTCCTGCCGCGCCCTGGGGTCTCTGGCCCTAACTGGCCGTGGTCTCCCAGCTGTCCTCACAGCCACAGCAGCAGGTCAAGACCCTCACTTTGTCTAGGGTGTTGCACCATTGTTCCCTCGACATGTTCTCTTGTGTACTTGTCTTCACAAGCCTGTGACATCGGTCCTAGGACTGTCCCCATTTCCATTCTGAGAAGGTTTTCTGTCAAGATTTTCTCTTGGCTGTTTAAACACTTAAAAAGGATTTTATAAAAATTTATCTGAATTTTAAGAATATTGGCTGCGTGCATTTAATACTCTAGAGTTTCCTGGTGAACAGTAATTTGTCCATCCATAAATCTTGGTTTTGAAATTTTCATTTTTAATGTTTATATTAGAGAGAGAGACAGAGCACGAGCAGGGGAGGGTCAGAGAGGGAGACACAGAATCTGAAGCAGCTCCAGGCTCTGAGCTGTCAGCACAGAGTCCGACGCGGGGCTGGAACCCATGAACTGTGAGATCATGACCTGAGCTGGTCGGACCCTTAACCAACTGAGCCATGAAGGCACCTCTGGCTTTGTTTTTTGTAACAGTGTTACATGTGTTTAAATTTCGGTGTTTTGATATAAAAATTAAATCTTTAATGTATGTTTTATTAAATATTTTATTTCTGTTTTGAGGTTCTGTTTTATTCGTGATTTTTATAGGATGAATCTACGTTGTTTTTCCACACTTACATTGTGGCACATCATTAATTTGTGACCTAGCATTTACCTTGGTGTATCTTCCCTGTGTTGCTCTGATCCTCACAACTGAAATCAGGAATGTAAAGAAACGTCTTCACCTTGTATGAAAGAGTCTGGATTAAATGGCTCCTAGCACCTCTAAACTGTTAGGACTGAGTATCATTCATGGGTTGACATTGTCCTTCCCAGGTCCCTCCCTGGGCGCTGTCTTTGTCAGGCTGAGGCTGCATCCTAGTTTAGAGAAGGCGAGCTGTGCTGCTCTTGGGTAATAACTCACAAACATGACTTGACGTGGAGTGAAGTTTGAAGCTACGTATGAAATCTTGTCAGAATGAAACTTACTAATAATAAATGATGCTGTAAATATTTGGACCAGGGTTGGAATTTGAAGAATTCTTATGGTCAATACGTATTTTTGTATTTAAATACACAGTTTTATCAGTGCATTAATGTTTCATTAAATGTGAGATGCCATCAGCGCTTAGAAGCACCACGGGTTTACGTGCTGCTACGAAAGAGGGCTGCTAGCTACAGGTGCACCAAGTCCAAGGTCCCCTCCATTTCAGAGACGTGCACCTGTGGGTCTTAGCCATTTTCAGCTTGTAAGCCCTTCCGACCCTGCCTGACAGTGACACTGGGTCACTCGCAAACCCAGAACGAGTTGATGTTGGATAAGAACAACAGAGAACCTCTTTCATTCACTGTCACTGGTAGGGGTTAAAAATGAGATTTTGCAGTTTTCAGAGAATCCTTGCCAGTCTTCTCATTACTAATTTTGTGTGCGTTTCTGTGTATCCCTTTACGTAGCACCTCAGGCAAGTAGGAGTGGCTGGAAAGTTCGTTGAGTTTTTTGGAAGTGGAGTTTCCCAGTTATCTATAGTGGATCGGACTACAATAGCAAACATGTGTCCGGAGTACGGTGCCACCCTCAGCTTTTTCCCTGTTGACAATGTGACATTAAAACATTTAGAACATACAGGTAAGAAGATGAAAGATCATTAGAGTAAACATGTTCACGTCTCCAGTGTGTCTGTCTGAAATATTTTGTAATAAACAACTACCTCGCGCAGGGTATTGAATATTCAGGAAATTATCTTACTTTGAAACGGTGGCTTTCAAGTAAGCTGCTTCACGTGTTTAAAGAGTGTTGTGTCCTCAGAACCCAGTCCCATGTGACCCATCTACAGCAGTTTAAAGGAATTACTCAAACTGCCCATCCTCGCCTCACTGTTTTCAGGAATGATGGCTCCCAATCCTTTCTTAGGGACGGAGGCTGCAGTTTAGTGGAAGTCAGGCTTGTGCGTGTGTGCAGTTGTCCCCTTAAAGGACTAGAGGAGCCACCACATGAGGCTGGGGACCAGTGCGCTATTTGAAGAGTAAGCACGTAATTTTGTGAAAAACAGCCTAGGATTACAGGTTCCAAATCTTCTTTTGTAACCTGATTAACAAGACGTTTGACCCTCTTCTATTGACGGTTTAACCTGGAAGGTACTTGTAAAACCAGAACATGCTCCTGTTTCACAAGGCCCCGGCTCTCCTCCGTGTGTGAGAAGAGCCTCCCTTCTTTAAGAGGTTTTGCTGAACTAACCTCATTTCATAAGTATATTGGGGGGATGTATTCTAGTGTTGTTCAGTTCGAGGGCAGATCTTATAAATCAAATGGCAAAACGAACACTTGGTCACTTGGAACTTCAGAGGGAACAGTTCTTATCGAATGCAGAGCTTTCTCTAAACTGGATTTGGTTGGTAGAACATTTGAGAGACATGGTTGAGACGGCTCCTTCCTCCGTGTTCACGTGAGCTGTGTAGGAACGATCCCTTGCTGACAGATCACCCCAGAGCTCAGACCAGCAGTGATCCCGTGTGGCTCCGCCTGTCTCTGCTCCATGCTGTCTCGGGCCTCGCACGCCAACCTGGAGGCTCTGGCCTGCAGCCCTGGCCGCCGCTCGCTCGCACGTCTGGCAGTGGCCTGCGCGTCTGGCCGTCAGCAGGTGCTTGGCGGGGACTGTCAGCCACACAGCTCCCATGTGTGTGCTTTCTCCGTCCTCTGGGCTTCCTGCGTGCTAGCTCTTCAAGGGCGGCTCACCTGGGAGAGCGCGTCAGCCAGCGGTCGAGAATCCCATGGCTCAGGCTCAAGGGCCAATTTCTGCCTCTTGATGGGAGGTTGTCCTTGTCACATTGTGAGAACACAGCTTGGGTGTGTACTGTTGTATCAGTCATTGGGAAACACAGTCAGCCACAGTTACTTTTAGTCAGGCTCCCTGAGAACTGCCCAATATATATATATTTTTTAATGTTTTTTACTTATTTCTAAGAGAGAGAGAGAGACAGCGTGAGCAGGGGAGGGTCAGAGAGAGAGGGAGTCACAGACTGAAACAGGCTCCAGGCTCTGAGCCGGCAGTCAGCACAGAGCCCGACGCGGGGCTCGAACCCACGAACCGCGAGATCATGACCCAAGCGAAAGTTGGATGCTTTACCAACTAAGCCACCCAGGCGCCCCCGAACTGCCCAATATTTAATTGGAGCTTTTATTGTTAACCATATGGATGGTTTTGATTTCTGGAAGATCCTGTTAGATCTGTCTTTCTGCTCTGTGCACCTTTTCTTAGCTTACATTTATTTTTTCATTTTGATTATTATATTTTTTTGTTTAGGAAAAGTAATGAATGTTCTTCATGGTGGGTGATAACTTACATATTCAGTGTTGTTATTGATTTATCTTCTGCAAACTTTTTTTTGTGAGTTTTATAGACCTCGTTTCGTATTTCTCATCTTGTCTGAATAACTTTTAAAGGGGGATTGGTATGTATTTTATAAAGTAGAGTTTTCACCAAGAGTAAAATTTTTACTACTTTTCAGAGCAGTATTGGGTAGTTGTTTGTAAAGAAATCTATTCTGAGTACTTAGTAGTGTGTAATGTCTGTTTCTTGTTCATCATTGGAATTCGGCACCTCCAAGGATTTCAGAATTTCTTATTGTATTTTTTGTTGTTCTTAATCTTCATTTTAGGTTTTGACAAAGCCAAACTCGAGTTGATGGAAACATACCTTAAAGCTGTGAAGCTGTTTCGAAATGACCAGAAGAACTCGGGAGAACCTGAATACTCCCAGGTGCGTCGCCGTTAGGGTGTGTGTTCTGCAGCCTAACCACCCGGCTTGAAGTACGGCTCCGGGACTTACCAGCTGGACAGCCTTGGGCATGTTATCTAGCTTTTCTGCCTCAGTTTCCTCATCTCTGAAATAAGAAAGTATTCTTAAGGGATTAAATAAAAATGCATTAGAATGGTTTTAGGGACCCAGAATGTGCTCAGTAAATGTCAGCTATTATTATTATTTAACAAGTAAATGTTATTTATGACCCTGCTTAGATTTTACTCCATAGTTTTACAACATTTTATCAAGTGTAGTTTTTTTTTAAATACAAAATTGATTCTCAATTTATCACTCTAATTTTTTTCTACTTTATGATAAGAGTCAAAGATATCCTCTGAAAATACCAGTTCTGATGGTGCCTGCATCTAGTTAATGTCTGTAATTATAAAATTTATGAAAGGGATATATAGTTATGTGGTCTTAAATGTTAAAGATATTTTATCATCTAAGCCAATATTTCTCATCTTTTGTAAATTTATATTGAAGTAAGTAAAATTCACTTTCAGGGAAGGCTGAATTTTAATAAAGCTCATTTTCTAAGAGTGTGTTAAGCATCTAAGAGCACTTGGTGTGTCATAGGTCTGACTAACTGTTAAGCTGATTTGGGGACATACATTTTCTCAGCCGAGCTTTATTTTTCTTCCTAGCGTGTGTCCTTGCCGGAAATCTATTAATTTCTGTACCTGTCTGCCTCTCTCCCCTGCCAGAATGCCAGTAATAGGAGAGGAACTCTGTCCGTTTTGTGTGGCACTGTGCCCCCACCCTGGTGTGCCAGGCACAGCGCTGACTGTTAGGGGCACATGCGAGCCCACACAGGTGTGTAAAGGGCCAGAACAGACAATCGGGAGCGCATCTGTGTCAGCTCCTCATTTTCTGGTCCCTTTAAGCTCTGTTTATTATAGTGCCATGGTTTTTTTTTAAAGACATGAAGGGAAAGAATAAGAAAAATTAAATGAGGGGCGCCTGGGTGGCTTAGTCGGTTAAGCGTCCGACTTGCGCTTAGGTCATGATCTCGCAGTTCGTGGGTTCAAGCCCCGCGTCGGGCTCTGTGCTGACTGCCAGCTCAGAGCCTGGAGCCTGTTTCAGTCTGTGACTCCTTCTCTCTCTGACCCTCCCCTGCTCACGCTGTCTCTCTCTCTCTCTCTCCCCTAAAAATAAATAAAACATTTAAAAAAAAAAGAAAAATTAAATGAAAAATCTTGCACTATATGATAAAAAAGAATAATTTTGCCTATTAAAGCCCTGACCAGAGTTAAGAAATAAAACTAAAACCCCTTA
Organism: Proteles cristata cristata; assembly: GCA_017311185.1. Taxonomy (NCBI): domain Eukaryota; kingdom Metazoa; phylum Chordata; class Mammalia; order Carnivora; family Hyaenidae; genus Proteles; species Proteles cristata. The sequence goes on along the minus strand of JAESUZ010000279.1, from coordinate 218,570 downwards.
GGATATCGGTTTCAAGATGAACTCGCTGAGTATGTCAAGACGAGATTCCCTGGATCCGTGAAGTGACGTATAAGCAAAGCAGGTGTTGCAGTTAAGATCAGTCAGTCTAAGCAGAGCCGTTAAATCTTGGTGAAAGACCTAGTCGAGAGAAATTAGACCCAAATAAAATGGACAGAGGAAAATGGTAGAAATGCCAGGAGAAACTTCTAGAAACCTAGTTGGCAGTTTGGGTTTTAAGAAAATATGATTCTTTAACCCAAGGAATAAAAGCATGGCCTCGCAGGAGCCTGGGCAGCTAGACACCTGGGGACCAGGAAGAGAGAAGTCCAGCCATGTCCCTCCAGCAGCCTGTGTTGAGCAGACTGAGGAAGGAGCAGTGGCTCCTGACCCCCGTAGTCGTCACAGAGCGAGGAAGGGTGAATGCGGAGCTCGGAGACAGCAGATCAGTAGCCGGCACAGGCATCCGCTGTCTCGTCAGGCCACTGGGACAAGCAGAGAGATGAGGGTACACAGTAGTCTCTGTGGACCGGCTGGTGGGTGCTGGGTGGTTTGCGTACTGATCTGCTACTCGTGGCTTTAGCAGATGTTTGTTCGGTCTCATAAATTGAGTTGTTTTCAAATCTTTATTTCTGGAGGTGCGTGTCCCTGTTACCGCAAATGTGAATGGACTCGTCCTGCTTCAGAAAGTAGTGCTGAATTGCAGTCTGTACTGAATAGATTCTGATTCCTCATCTTCCTCTTCTCACTTGTTTCTAGGTGATCCAGATCAGTCTGAATTCCATAGTTCCGTCCGTCAGCGGTCCAAAGAGACCTCAGGACAGAGTTGCCGTGGCGGATATGAAGCGTGACTTCCAGGCTTGCTTGAATGAAAAGGCAGGTTTCCTCGCCACCACCTTTGTCTGTGTGTCTCATGCTCAGGGGCAGGGACCCGCCCTGGTGGCCCGTAATTTCTTTGGCCACCATGTTCCAGCACCTCGGCACCGGCAGCCCCACTGGCCCCGGAGTCTCACATATGAGTCAGTCATTTGATGATCTGTGACGATCAGACACTGATTCTGTTATTTCGAGTGAAGGATGGGTTTCTTGGCTGCCTGTCTCCAGCGCGGAGCAGCCGCCTGTAGTCCTGGCTGTCTAGTGTTGGACAGCCCAGATCGTGAATGTGTGCGTCCTCACTGAAAGTTCTCTTGGACACACAGTTTCTCGACTTCTGTACTGTGTACTTATAAAATCTGGTAAATGTAACTGAATGGCATGTGACCTCTTTGAGTTTCTGGATTTGTACTTTCTGTCTGAAAAGCGGGCTGAAATCTTAACACTTTCTCTATTCTAAGAGCTAGATCTGGCTTTCTTTCCAGAGCCTTTTCATAATTTGTTTTTTTTAAGTTTATTCTGAGGGAGCTCCCATGTCAGTGGAGGGAGGAGCAGAGAGAGGGAGGCCGGGAGGGAGGGAATCCCAAGCAGGCTCCTCGCTGTCAGCACAGAGCCTGCCGTGGGGTTCGAACCCACAGAGATCATGACCTGAGCCTAAATGAAAAGTCAGATGCTTAACCCCCCAGGCGCCCCTCTTTTTATGATTTCTTAATTGATGACGTTGTTTTATTGTGGAAAATGTCACACTTGTGCAGGAATGAAGTAGCATGCTGGATTCCCGCGTACCTGCTTCAGCAGTTCCCAGCTGGAGCCAGCCTTGTCTCATCTGTTCTACACACATCTGCACCCAGAGGGTCGTGTGGACTCAAGTTGTTAGGACCATTTTAACAGAGATCTTGTGTCATGTCTTAAGGGTTACTGTAGGTGGGAAGTAGTAGAGAAAGACAGAGCTGGGTCCCGGGTAGTTACCAGCACTACCAGACTCCATCATGACTGTCATGTTCATTCAGCTGAATTACAGCTACTGAGCATCGCAGACCTTCAGCACCACTCATGTCTAGTCAGAAGTTAAATGTCATTTGACAAGGATCTTTTGTATTTCCTACCAATTTTTTTTTCTGTACCTACCCAGAATATTTATATTCATGTGCACATTTGTATAGGTTGGATTTAAAGGCTTCCAGATTGCAGCTGAAAAGCAGAACGATACCGTGTGTATTCATTACGAAGGAAGCGAGTACCGGCTGTGCCATGGATCTGTGGTCATCGCTGCGGTCATCAGCTGTACCAATAACTGCAACCCATCTGTCATGCTCACTGCAGGTAGGCTGTCGCCGGTGGCCATTTGTTTTCTTCCCTAAATTAGCTTTTACTTTCCTGTGATACTTTGTTTCTTAGTATGCATGAATATCAGTGTCTGTTTGATATTGAGAGATTTTCTCAGATTAAAAAAAAAATTTTTTAACATTTATTTTTTGAGAGTGCATGAGCCGAGGAGGAGCAGAGAGACGGGGAGACACAGAATCTGAAGCAGGCTTCAGGCTCTGAGCTGTCGACACAGAGCCTGACACGGGGCTTGAACTCATGAACTGTGAGTTCATGACCTGAGCCAAAGTCAGACACTTAACCGACTGAGCCACCCAGGTGCCCCAGAGACTTTCTGAGATTTTAATTGGGTCTTAAGGAGCCTCACTTTGATTTATGTTACTACTTTTATTACAGAGAAGATACGTTCTTTTTATTATTACTTACGTGTCTGTTTTAGGTTGTATCTGCTGCTTCTGTTAATTTAGAATAGTTAATTAGCAGATCTCTTGGTAATCTACTAGAAGTTTACCATAGCACTGTGCTAGATTCCACTGAGAGTGTAAAGGAAGTAAAAGACGATTGTAAATGAAATCAGTTGTATGTATGTAAAACAGCTCATGAATTTTATAGAATCATGTATAATAAATGTGAAATTGCTATTTATCATGGGGCATTTAAAATGGCTCAGTTAGTAGAAAATAAAAATAAATGGTTCAGCTAGTGGTGTGTGTTACCTGTGTGTATCGTTAATTATATGTCCTTTTTTTCCGTGTGTGTGTGTAGGATGTGTGATACAGGTTGTACCTTAATAATTTACAGCGTAAAGGCTAACTTTTTATTTGTTTTAATAAACCAAATAGAGTAAAATAGAAATAGAAACAAACCAATAGAATAAGATGGGCACAATAATGGCAGTGAACTCATGAATTTGGACTTTGACCCTTACACGAATTGGAGGTCCACCTGATGGGCGCTGCCCTGATACAGTGTTATTTACTGTGCAGGTCTTCTGGCTAAAAAGGCTGTAGACGCTGGCCTGCGTGTTAACCCGTACATACGAACAAGTTTGTCTCCAGGCAGTGGGATGGTCACGCATTACCTCAGTTCGAGTGGAGTATTACCATATCTTAGTAAGCTTGGGTAAGTGACCGTCTGCTATTTATACTGACCTTGTGTTCAGCAGTGACTGGAGCCGCTTATTAGAACCTTTCATATGCAAAGAGAAGATAGAAAAAACATGCTTCGTTCTACTTGTTAGCTTGCCGATTGGATGCCTTCTCCCTCCACGCAGATTTACTGGGCAGATTCCAGGAACAAGGCAGTGTGTCGGCTGCCAGGGGGTCGGAGGTGTGGTCTCTAGCTGGTTTAAAGATGGAAAGACAAATGCGAGGCCACGTAACAGTGAGAGGTGGTTTGAGGCATGGCACCGAGTGTGCATAATTTCTGTATTGTGCATGTTCGTTTTCAGAAAGTGAACTCTCACAGGGTGCATTATTAACAGGTAAATTGTCTTAGTTGACATTTTGTGAGGTTATTGGATCTGTGAAGCATAGGTTCAGTTGTCCCAGACTTCGTAGAGGAGAACTCCTTCATTTCTTACCTACTCCGAAAAAATCATGGAAGCCAGTTGTGTCTTCAGCGTGTGCTTTGGAACAGAGATCATCAGCTCCTTTGCAAGAGTGATAACTTTAGAAATGAGTTGCTTTTAGAAGAGCCGCTGAAAGTAATTTTGACAGTTTTTTTTTTTTTTTTAATGTTTTATTTATTTCTGGGAGAGAGAGACAGCGTGAGCAGGGGAGGAGATGAGAGAGAGGGAGTCACAGACTGAAACAGGCTCCAGGCTCTGAGCTGGCAGTCAGCACAGAGCCCGACGCGGGGCTCGAACCCACGAACCGCGAGATCATGACCTAAGCGAAAGTCGGACGCTTAACCGACTAAGCCACCCAGGCGCCCCAATTTTGACAGTTTTACTGGTAATTTTTTAAGTTCTGTCATCTCAGGATTTTTGTCAGGGACTGTCTTTGGGTTTGGTTGGTTGAGAATTTAAACAGTTTACTGTTTGGGAGTTCCCCTTACCATGTCCCTTCCGGGGCCTTCGCTGCACCCCTATAGCCAAGTCCTCTTAGTACTTTGGATGGAAGTCCAGTATCAGTTCTTTGAATGGTCATCTTAGAGGCCTAACAGGTGTATCTGGATATTTGTCTTGTGCCGCGTGCAGGTTTTGTGTTGGATTTAGGTCATCAAATCTTGGGAATGCTGTAAGTATCAGGGTTCTCACGTCCAGTGCAGACGGCATGTCTGAGATCAGGTTGGACTGCTTGGAAGCTGAGAAACAGTCGTAGACACAGGTTAGTCCGAGAGTCAGGAACATTCTCTCAGGTGATCTCATTACAGTGATGGAGATGAAGGATGAGACCTGTGCTTTCTGTACGAGTGTTGGAATGTTCTCTTCAATAACATTTATTTTTTGAAATGCAGATTTGAAATAGTTGGCTATGGCTGTTCAACGTGTGTGGGAAATACAGCGCCCTTATCAGAAGCAGTTTTAAATGCAATAAAGCAGGTAAAATTGTCTGTGGATCTGTAAGACCTCAAGAGGGGTTTTCATAACTAACTCTTTTTAATTATAAAATACATATATTGATGTATTTATATTTCTGTGGTCTTTGCCTCTCTTGGGAAGAGTCAATCTTAAAATGATGGAAAAAACCATTTTTAGATCCTTGAAATAACCCCTTCTTAATGTAACCGATTATTTTAGTTCATTTCCAGGACGTGGTGGTCCTGAGCATAACGATCGTAGTCATGTGTTTTCTGGTTGTCTTGTCCTCACACGTACGGTGTTTGCGATTGCTTCTGTACGTAGATTATCTAGTCTGTCATCTCTCGAGTTGAATATGTCTTTGTTTACATACATCTCGTTTTCAGGGTGACTTGGTCGCTTGTGGAGTGTTATCTGGGAACAGGCATTTCGAAGGCCGGCTCTGCGACTGTGTGCGGGCCACTTACCTCGCCTCGCCGCCCCTCGTCGTGGCGTTGGCCATCGCCGGCACGGTGAACATAGATTTCCAGACGGAGCCCTTAGGTACCTGTTTCTCCAAGAGTTGTATTTCTGAAAAGCTCCTTAGACCATCCGCTCTTTGAATTATTTCAGGAAATCTTATGCAGCTATTCATTTCTGTACTTGTATGAAGATTATAAAATGTGGAAGTAGGGGCATCCGGCTGGCTCGGTGGGCAGGGCGTGCGACTCTTGATCTCGGGGTTGTGGGTTCATGCCCCACATTGAGCATGGAGTTTACTTTTAAAAAATTAAAATAAAAATAAAATGTGCAAGTCATTAGTTTTTTTTAGCTGCTTAGGTCTGAACCACTCTGGTGTTGAATAATTTACTTGGTTTCTGTGATAGACCTCTGAGAAAATATGAACACCTTGAGGAAATTGCCTTTTGTACCAAATTTCATACTATAATTTTTTTCACCAGGAACTGACACTACCGGCAGGAACATTTACCTGCGGGATGTTTGGCCCAGTCGAGAGGAAGTTCATCAGATGGAGGAAGAGCGTGTTATACTGCCCATGTTTAAAACACTGAAAGAGAAAATAGAGGTAAGAGGTTCATCTGTTTCTTAAGTAGTTCAATAAGTAGCAGTGCTTCTTTATTTCATTTGTCTTTCTGAATTCAATTAAAATTAAAATTACAAGACACCTGGGTGGCTCACTCGGTTGAGCATCCAAGTCTTGGTTTCCACTCAGGTCATGATCTCACAGTCGTGGGTTCAAGCCCTGCGTAGGGCTCCGCACTGTCAACAAGGAGCCTGCTTGGGAGAGAGGGAGAGAGAGGGGTGGGAGAGTGTGTGTGTGTGTGTGTTTCCACTCAGGTCATGATCTCACAGTCATGGGTTCAAGCCTTGCGTGTGTGTGTGTTTCCACTCAGGTCATGATCTCACAGTCGTGGGTTCAAGCCCTGCGTAGGGCTCCCGCACTGTCAACAAGGAGCTTGCTTGGAGAGAGAGAGAGAGAGAGAGAGAGAGAGGGGAGAGAGAGTGTGTGTGTGTGTGTGTGTGTGTGTGTGTGTATTTCCACTCAGGTCATGATCTCACAGTCATGGGTTCAAGCCCTGCGTGTGTGTGTGTGTGTGTGTGTGTGTGTGTGTGTGTGTGTGTGTTTCCACTCAGGTCATGATCTCACAGTGGGTTCAAGCCCTGCGTAGGGCTCCGCACTGTCAACAAGGAGCCTGCTTGGGAGTGTGTGTGTGTGTCATGATCTCAGGTCATGATCTCACAGTCGTGGGTTCAAGCCCTGCGTAGGGCTCCGCACTGTCAACAAGGAGCCTGCTTGGGGGGAGGGGGGGGGAGAGAGAGAGAGAGAGAGAGAGAGAGAGTGTGTGTGTGTGCGTGTGTCTCTTTCTCTCCGCTCCTTCCCCTCCGTCTCCTCACTCACTCAGTTGTGCGCGCTCTCTGAAATGAATATTTTTTAAAAATTAAAAATTACATTATTTTGAACATACAGTTTTCATTTTTAATTTTGGAGAGGGAGAACATGTGAGAATGAGGAAGGGGCAGAGAGAGAGAGAGAATCCCAAGCAGGTTCCACACTGTCAGCACAGAGTCCCACTCAGAGCCCTTGAACCCACACGCTGTGATATCATGACCTGAGCTGAAGTTGGATGCTTAACGGACTCTGCCCCCCTCCCTCCACCCCGTGCCCCTATGATGATGTTCTTAAAGACCAGCAGTAGTGGGCCGCCTGGGGGGTTCAGTTGGTTAAGCGCTCGACTTCGGCACAGGTCATGATCTCACAGTTCGTGGGTTTGAGCCCTGTGTTGGGCTGTGTGCTGACAGCTCAGAGCCTGGAGCTGCTTCAGATTCTGTGTCTCCCTCTCTTTCTGACCCTCTCCTGCTCATGCTCTGTCTCTATTTCTCTCTCTCTCAAAAATAAATTTAAAAAAACAAAACATAAAAACATTAAAGACCAGCAGCACACCCACCACAGCCTCTCTTTAGTTGCACATACAGCCCTTTCTAAATTCTCTGCCTTTGTTTGGATTCTATGAACTATTTTATGTCCAGTTTATATTAAAACTTAATCTTCGGGTATTCATGAAAGTCTAGCGTGCTGGAATTTGATGAGCAAATCTTTATTCATTCTGTCCAAAACGTCTTAATTTTATAGAATGCACTATCTTAGCTTCCTTTCCAAATGAATAAGGCTTTTTTTTTTTTTTTCTAGAATGTCTCACTGCGTTTTAATTCTCTCATTTTCATAAGCCTCTTTTTTGTGACTCCATTTTATCTTTTCTTTTTGTTCGCCAACCAAAAACAAATTCACAGATGGGAAATAAGCGGTGGAATTCCTTAGAAGCACCGGACTCAGTTTTGTTTCCGTGGGACTTAAAATCTACGTATATCAGATGTCCTTCATTTTTTGATAAGCTTGTAAGTACGGTTTTACTACTGGATCTTCCCAGGGCTGCTTGGAGCTGCAAGACCTTGTCAGGAGTAAATGCCTTTAACTGTTCTCACCTTTTAGACCAAAGAGCCCGTTGCCATCCAGCCTATTGAAAATGCCCACGCCCTCCTGTATCTGGGAGACTGCGTGACGACAGATCACATCTCGCCTGCCGGCAGCATTGCCAGGAGCAGCTCAGCGGCCAAGTACTTGACCCACAGAGGGTAGGTGTGCGGCCGGGGGCGTGCGCTCAGCCCCCTCACTGATGACATGCTGCTTATTTACTGGGCCCATTCCTTTGCCCGGTAAACACAGTTGACTCTTGAACAACTCCGATAAATAAACAGCACCGTAAGGCTATTTTTCTTGGTTGTTATGCTCTCAGTAGCATTTCCTGTTCTCTAGCTGCCTTGTAAGAACGTGGATAGTAAAGCATCCAGCACAGAACAGGTGTTCGTCGACTTTCTGTTACAGGTAAGGTTTCTGGTCAACAGAAAGGTGTTAAATTTTGGGGAGTCAGACTTGCCTGTGTGCGCGTCGGCCTCCCATCCCCATGTTGTCCGGGGCCCCGCTGCACAGGCGTCACCACAGGTGGTGTCTTGTCACTGTATCGGGCTTGAGCGGTAACTGGGCGCACGCCTTGTACCTGTTCTTGCTTATGACTTTAGAGGTGGAAACTGTTGTTTTAAGTTAAGCCCTTGTAATCTAAATGAATACTCGATTGGAAGCAAGATTTTTTTTTCATTGTTACTTTGCAAAACAGCTTGTTTTGACTGACCACACAAAGCCTGATGGTTTGGTTGAAACCCCCTCCCATTGCTGGAGTGCAGAATTTTTAAGTGCGTGTTTTGTGGACTCAAATATGCATGTGAGGCTAGGCTTGGTCTGTGTCCGATCAAAAGGAATTTCTGCTCCTTGAGGTTTTATTTTTAATAAAAGCAGATGTACACATCACTGATTTAGGAGAGAGAAATCTAAACCAAGAAAAGTTTTATTTCCTTTCTGCATGATTAATAATATGGTGTCACTCTCTTATCGAGAATGGTTTAGACACCAGAGACAAAATTTCGGTAAGGGCAGAATTTTCTGTGCTGCTGCCTGATTAGCTTTAGATACCTGAGCTGTTCAAGTGACGACTTTTCATCAAAGTATCTTGTAAAAGTCAGTGCTGTATAGCTTGGTGGGATGTGGAATGATGCTACATAGCCCCTACTATAATCTCTCCAGTGCTGTTTTGAAATTTGTGTTTGAATTTTTTTTTCTTTTTTTTAAATGTTTTTTTATTTGTTTTTTAGAGAGATAGACAGCATGAACAGGGGAGGGTCAGAGGGAGAGGGAGACACAGAATCTGAAGCAACTCCAGGCTCTGAGCTGTCTGCACAGAGCCCGACGCGGGGCTCGAACCCACGAACCATGAGATCATGACCTGAGCCGAAGTCAGTCGCCTAACCCACTGAGCCCCCCAGACACCCTGATGTATTTGAATTTTTTCAACAAAGTTTTTGAAATTTGTGTTTGAATTTTTTCTGGTTAACGGTAGGTTTGGTATGAATTAAAACACTTTCTTTGGGGGCGCCTGGGTGCCTCAGTCAGTTGAGCATCTGACTCTTGATTTCGGCTCAGGTCATGATCTCACAGTTGTGAGATTGAGCCCCTGTGTTGGGCTCTCTGCTAAGCAGGGAGCCTGCTTGGGATTCTCTGTCCCTCCCTCTCCTTCTGTCCCTCCCAATTAAAAAAAGATAAAAATAGGGGCGCCTGGGTGGCTTAGTCGGTTAAGCGTCCGACTTTCGCTTAGGTCATGATCTCGTGGTTCGTGGGTTCGAGCCCCGCGTCGGGCTCTGTGCTGACTGCCAGCTCAGAGCCTGGAGCCTGTTTCAGTCTGTGACTCCCTCTCTCTCTGACCCTCCCCTGCTCACGCTGTCTCTCTCTCTCTCCTAGAAATAAATAAAACATTTAAAAAATAAAATAAAATAAAAAAATAAAAATAATTTTAAAAAATCCGCTTTCGGTAGGAGTTGCTAATTGCATTTAATATAACTTGATCAAAGTGAATCTGTTTGTCACACACATGGCTTTTATTTTTTAATTTTATTTTTGTAATGTTTTATTTATTTCTGAGAGAGCGAGGTAGAGAGACAGCGTGAGCAGGGGAGGGTCAGAGAGAGAGGGAGACACAGAATCTGAAGCAGCTCTAGGCTCCGAGCTGTCAGCACAGAGCCCGACGCGGGGCTCAAACCCACGAACTGTGAGATCATGACCTGAGCCAAAGTCAGACGCTTAACCGACTGAGCCACCCAGGTGCCCCCAGATGGCTTTTATTTATAGTGATGTGAAACAAAATAAGTTTTTAAATATTTTTTGGTCGTGATTTTTATCTTGGTCGTAATTGTGACATAGCATCTGCCTTAAAAAAAGTCTCCACTCTTCTCAAATGTGTAACTTTCATGTGTTTTATAATTTCTGCTAAGAATTTCTCAGTGCCTTTAATCCAGTAGTTCTTATCAGTTAGGGTTGTTTCATCTTCTCTGCTTTGAAGTAAGAAGTTTAAATGTACAAGTTTACAAATGTATTGCCTTTATGAAAGAGTCCAGATTAGAGACTCCTAAAAGTCGGTTACTGATTGTTACTTATACGCAGTCGTTTCTTGTCCCTAGAAGGTCACGAGTGTTGTGACCATTCCAGCAGCAGTGAACACCCCAGCACCCAGGTTACAGTGTCTGATGCCGCTCCGCGCTGTCTGCAAGCTTGCCTTGCACTTCGCTTTTATGAAGGACCAGTGTTAGTACCAGTTTTCTCTGAGCGAAAGAAGTCTTACGGTGTTTGCTCTTATGGGAAAAGACCGTTACTATCCACATGTCACGTGGGTCCTTGGGAAAAGCAGAGTAGCACGATGTGAATTTCTGGAAAAAGGTGGATAATTTTCTCTTTACCCCATTTCTACGGAGGAAGGTTTCATGGGAGTGGCTCTGTTCTCACCAGGGAAACCTATACAAGTAACTGGTGCTTTTTGGAGAAATTGTTAATTCCAGATTTAGAGGCATTTGGAATATTGACTGGCTATCTGATTTATATCAAGAAATTGTGGTATTTTTTTGGTATTGAAATATTTTTTAAGAGTTCATATATTTTAGAGAAACATAGATATATATTGCATTAAAATATATGAGTTTGCTTCAAAATAATCATCTAGGGGATGATTATAGAGGAAAGGAGGGTGGTAGTTTGGTGACGATGGGCAGCTGGGTGTTCAGCGTTGTGTTTTCTCTACTTTTGTACACACTTGAAGTTTTCCATCATAAAAGAAGTGTTTTTGAGTAAGTTTTATCATTGAGTAACGTGTGATTATTTTCCAACTGAAATGAAACCAGCCCCACGACTCTCTTGCAGCCTTACCCCTCGTGAGTTCAACTCCTACGGAGCCCGGAGGGGCAATGACGCGGTCATGACGAGAGGCACTTTTGCAAACATCAAGCTGTTCAATAAGTTCATTGGAAAACCAGCTCCCAAAACAGTTCATTTTCCATCAGGACAGACAGTAAGGACGTTTACAAAGCATTTAGGCACTTGTTTGCTGACCAGATCCACATCTCTGTTAAAGGTTTTTGTGTTTGTTTTAAACAGCTCGATGTGTTTGAGGCGGCAGAACTCTACCAGAAGGAAGGTGTCCCACTGATTATTTTAGCAGGAAAGAAATATGGTTCAGGAAATTCAAGAGACTGGGCTGCCAAAGGACCGTATTTGCTGGTATTGATTCTTAACTTTTATCTTTTTTTTTTTTCTTTTAAGTTTATTTATTTTTGGAGACAGAGTGCAAGTCGGGGAGGGACAGAGAGAGGGAGGGCCCCAAGCAGGCTCCGCACCGTCAGCACAGAGCCCGACGTGGGGCTTGAACCCACGAACCCTGAGATCATGCGTGACCTGAGCTAAAGTTGGATGCTTAACTGACTGAGCCACCCAGGCGCCCCTTAAATGATATTTCCTCAAACTTGAGTTTCAAATGTTCCCTTTTATCATTAAGATACTTCCAAAATTTATTTTGCTCATTTGAATTTCTTATGCTTATTTGGATCTCATATTTGTGGGGTTTTTGTCAATAACCATTTTGAACGTCCTGGTTGCATCATACTCCTGTGTCGGTCTCACTGAGGACATCCGTGTTGTGGGGGGAGGGGATCTGGTCTGAAACTGGGGTCTGTGGTGGGTTATTTGTGCCTGCTGCCAGTTTACAGGCCCCCTTTCCATTTAATTTTCCTTTCAGGGGCTCACAGACTCAGACAGCGGGCCAGTTGGCCCGGTTTTACCAGGAGGAGATGACAGTGCCTGGCTGGCATCGCTCGTGCCCCTGTGTCTCTGGCGAAGTGCAGATGCGGGGCCGCTGGGGAGCATGGCCGGGACAGGTCCTTTCTGCCTGGCTCTCGCTCACAGAGGCAGTCAGGACATGCCTGTTAGCTGTCATGGTCACGCACACTTCGTTCTTCCTGAGTCTTTAATCTCCCCCCCTTAAAATGTGAATATTCCTATTTGTAGGAATAAGCCCAATTCTCTCATCTTCGAGACAACAGTTATAACTGTTAATGAATATTAATTATAGGTGCAGGTTCCCTTTTTTCAGAAATCCTTTGTCTTTGTTTTTTATGTTGGAGCCTTTCCTCATATTTGATCGAAGGCTGTCTCTTTGGTTACAGATCGAAACACTGATTACAAGCTGGGGGTGTGGGCTGGGTTTTGTCCGTTGTTGGGCCTTTGCACAGATGCTTGGAACCCTTGGGAGAGCCCCTCCTGTCTGAACCTGCACGTGTTCTCTCTGAGGCCAGTTTTCCCAAAGAAGGAGAAGCACTTCATTTCATTTCATGTAATGCCCGTTTCCGATGGTGTGTGCCCGGTGTCCCCTGCCCTGTGCCCAGTGCCTCTCAGTCCAGGACACCCATTCGCGACAGGGGGTGGGGCGGGTGGGAATCGTACTCCTTCTGTGTAGAAAGCACCGGTGTACACATAGTTCTTAAGCAGATACCCAGGCTGTGACTGTGCTGTTAAAGTTGTGGGAGGGCAGCAAGGAGGAAGCCAGGGCCGGGAAGAGTGTCCATGAGGAGCTCCTTAGGAGGGCAGCGGAGGAAAGGTCGGGAAACTTGGATCTAGAGCCTGTCTGGCTGATTTTCTCCAAAGACTATGTTCTAAGTGGACTCAAGCCTTATCCATGTCACTGTGTAAATTCACTTGATGCTTTCTGTCGTTTCAACATGGTCACTTATTTGTAACTTCTGAATATGTTCAGAATTCACGCACCTGGTTTCCTTGTTGCTGTGGGGGCGTCCCCGTGTGCCCCTATGTTCTCGGGGCCGTTCGGGAGCCAGTGCTGGTGACCACACACGCGGGGTCTGCCAGGGTCACACGGACCCTCCCGAGCCCTGCCTCGGCTCCCGCAGCCGCCCCCCGCAGGGCTCTGGCTCTGGTCGGCGCTGGCCAGGCTCAGCCCTAGAGCGGCAGAGGGGCGGGTAGAAGTCAGGGAGCTACTTAAAAATACAGAAAATCTATAAATACTTTGATACGTCACTGACCCTTGGTATGCAATGTTCAGTTTAAAAAGTTTCATAGAAAAGCTGTGGGTAGAATTTTTCCCCTTTCAAATGCTCCAAGAAAGCAGCGTTCAAGAGATGATTGTAAGAAATAAAATGCACGTTTGTTACAGGGTGTGAAAGCTGTTTTGGCTGAAAGTTACGAAAAAATTCACAAAGACCACTTGATTGGAATTGGCATAGCCCCGCTTCAGTTCCTGCCGGGAGAAAATGCAGATTCCTTGGGCCTCTCTGGCAGAGAAACGTTTTCTTTAACATTTCCTGAAGAACTGTCTCCTGGAGTTACGTTAAATATAAAGGTATCTCTAAAATCCTCAAGTACATGATTACATACTGTTTAACTAGACGTTTGTAAGTTGAATGAATCGCATAGTAGTGTCAGCGTAAATTGTAGTTTAAGATGGTTCTGTTTCCGGTTTACTCAAATCCGTATCAATGTAGTTGCTACTCTGTGAGGAAAAGTAGAAAGCACTAGATACTTAGTCCAGAAAGGAGACTCATGGGCTTCCAGTTATACGTGTCTGCTCCCTTTTCCTGGTTGTCAGTTGTTTCTGTCCTGATCTGATTTTTAAATTTTTTTAACTTATTTGAGAGAGAGCGCACGAATGGGTGTGGGACAGAGAGAGCAGGAAAGAGAATGCCAGGTAGGTTCCTCACAGCACAGAGCCTGACATGGGGCTTGAACTTGCGAACTGTGAGATCGTGACCTAAGCCAAAGTCAAGAGTCAGACACTTAACTGATTGAGCCACCCAGGCACCTCTGTCCTGATCTGATTTTAATCCAGACTTCTATGTGGCTGCAGGAGAAGTCAGTGCTGAGTGTTCAGGGTTAGAAAAACACAGACCTTACAACTAAGAAAAAAAGGACGAGTAGCAGATGTAACAGGCAACAAATATTTAATATAAAATGTTCATGATTGGGGCACGTAGGTGGCTCAGTTGGTTAAGCATCTGCTCGGGTCATGATCTCAAGGTTTGTGAGTTTGAGTCCTGTGTCAGGCTCTGTGCTGACAGCTCACAGGCTGGAGCCTGTTTCCAATTCTGAGTCTCCCGTCTCTCTGCCCCTCCCCTGCTCATGCTCTGTCTCTCTTTCTCAAAGTAAACATTTTTTTAAGAAAATGTACATGAAGGGGCGCCTGGGTGGCTCATTAGGTTGGGCGTCCAACTTCAGCTCAGGTCATGATCTCACAGTTTGTGGGTTCGAGCCCCCTGTCGGGCTGTGTGCTGCCAGCTCAGAGCCTGGAGCCTGTTTCAGAGTCTGTGTCTCCCTCTCTCTCTGCCCCTCCCCCGCTCATGCTCTGTCTCAAAAATAAATAAAAACTATAAAAAGAAAAACAAAAAAAGAAAATGTACATGAATAGTGGGTATAACTTCCCTAATTACACCATTTGGGTGTTCTGGATGATACAGTAGTTGTCATTTGGAAATAGGGATAAAATTACCTGATTTTCTGCTTAGCTGTGAAGCCCATGGCTAGTATGTCAGGTTTTTTTCATGCAGGGGAAGGTTTCTCAGAGTCTGTGGCAGGTATAGTCATTGAATGTGAGGACAGCTGGTCTGAGGGACACTTGGAAGGTTTCACTGCTCACCTGAGCTGTTTCTGTTTGTTTAAAGACAAGCACGGGAAAAGTATTCGGCGTGATTGCTTCGTTTGAAAATGATGTGGAAGTAACATTATACAAACATGGAGGATTATTAAACTTTGTGGCACGAAAATTCTCATAGTATCGACTCAGCACTGATACCTTTCCTAACTGGTAACTGCAAATAAAAAGCCTTTTGTGCTGGATCCAGGAAGCCTGGCCGTGGAGCTGCAGACGGTCCCGTGCGCTCCCTGATCTCACCGTGGGTGCAAATGATTATGAATCAACATAGTGACTGAAATGAAATCTTTCTGATTTTAAATAATAATACGAATGGTGCTATTAACATTGCTAAAATCAACGTGTGAGGTGTGCTGCGGGAGAAGCTGTACGTACGGGGATATTTTATCAGACCATTTTGTAAATAAAGGCAGAATTTGAACTTGTGTTGAAGATTATCTTAAACGAATAACTTTCCTGAAGTTGTTTAGTTTTGCACCTACAAAACTGTGTACTACTGTTTGTTGGTTTAAGACCAGCAGGTGGAAATGTTAGAAGCCAGATTAGACTCTAAAATTGTGGAAGTTGGAATCTGATCATAAATGGACTTTCAGATATATTAATTCCTTTTCAGAATTAAGCTTGACATAGTTGGCATTCATGTGTATAACATAAGCCAGGGTCATCCTAGTCTCAGTCAGACTGCAAGGGACGGAACCTGCCCCAGACCAGATCGCCCTGTCCGGTGTCGCCAGTTTCCTGCAGACCCGAGGCTGGAGCCAGCTGCGTGGCATCGTGTGTTAACGGTGAAAACACAGACGCCGTGCCGTTCAGTAATCTGCTTCTGTGCCCCGCTGGCCAGCCTCGGGTGGTGGTATATGAATTGGGTTAGATTATTTTACTCACTTTATGGGATACTGTTACTTCCTATAACCTATTATTTTAGGTATCCTTAACCAAAATTCCACATTCTTGTAGTTGTTAAAGAGAACTTTATTAATCATTAAATGCTGAAATTATTTCCTCTAGACTTTTAAATTATCCACCCTAAATTATATGGTTGCTCAAGTCTTAAGCATATTTTAAATGTTGGTTATTTCTTAATTATTTAAATTGGTTTTGTGTCTTTTTGAATCCTTATTTTATCTGGGATGCATGATTCTATTATGTTTTTGTTTTAACCAAAGCTGACTGTCAGGATAAAATACTTAAGTTGTCGCTGTCTGAATCTCCTGTTTTCTCTCCGTCTGTGTCTGTTCACCACAGCAAATGTTCTGTGGCCATATTTGGCCACTTTTAAGAAAAGGGTTGGATAGTTAATTCCGGAAAGTCCTATGCCTTTTTTTAAATTAAGAAACCAAGCTTAGCAGGGAAGATTTAATTGAGGTTTTTTTCACATGGAGACCTTCCTCTGACCCAGCGAGGCTGCTGGGGCTCCGGCGGCGCGTGTCGCCCCCCGGGGGGAGGAGCAGTGTCACCTTAAGGTGCCGGAACCACGGGGCCGGATGTGACTGCGGAGAGCTCTGCACACAGTGACGGTCGTGATCTCCTCACAATCACACGGTCGTGATCTCCTCACAATCACACGGTCGTGATCTTTTCAAAATACTCTGCAAATTGTGTGAAGACAATTACACGGACTGGAATCTGACAGAATGATTTCCCTTCTTTATTTAAATTTTTATAACTGTGTTTCTTTGGTACTTTCATACTGTGTTCTCGATATTTTACTCCGCCTGCGTATCTGTCGGTGCATGTGTTTTTAATTTAAATGAAAACATGAATTAGGGAGGGAGGATTTACAAGTCGAATGTCAGAATACCTGGTACATGCTTCGAAGAAGCACTGACTGCAGACTGTGATGACACCTCGGTCGTCTTTCAGCAGCGCTGCAGCGCGTGGCTGCGGGCAGAGGCCTGGATGGCGGCGGCAGCCGAGCCACAAGGTCATGGTGACGCAGGTGGTCCCCGTGAACTGAGGACTTTCCAGCCCCTCGCCCGGGGCGCGGCAGGCAGGGGGAGTCCGCTGTGTGCCCCGTGGTCCTCCCTCAGGCCACATCCTCTGGTGGCGAAGAGGTGACATCTCTTGCCTTTTATTGTTTCACTTACCTCCTTTGTTGACTATCTCTGAGTAACTTTGTTTTAAAAAAATGCAGAATGTTGTGGAAAGGAAGTATAGTGGGCACACGAGAGAAGCAAATTAGTGTTGTAATTTACTCTTTCCAGGGTATTGCCAATAGCAGCAGTTTTCATCTTTACAAAAACGAGGCCACCTGCCGTTGCCACACTTCCTGCCCTCAGGTGGCGGTGCTCCCGTCCAGCCAGAGTTGCCATCATCACAGCTGGAAAGTTTCCAAGGTGACAGTGGGCACTGAGTGAGAGGGATGCCAGTTGCCTTGGCAACTCAGTGTTTGCCTGGGCAGCGGACTTCCTAGCCCTGTAAGCAGGGCGCGCGTAGCTAAGACAGAGCCAGGGCCGAAGGCGCCTGCGTACGGTGACCGTGTCGTGTGCGTCCACCTTCTCGGTGGTGGGTGACGGGACGGCGTGACGATGCCAGGACTTGATGTTTTACCATGGCTGTTTTAAAAGGCACCTGTCTTCTGCCTTTTGGGTTAGGAGAAGGTGCTGAGACCCCGGATGTTGACTCTATCTTAGTTTGATTTGGAGTCATGAAGAGGGGAAGGGATGGACTTGGGCTTTGTTAGTGGCTGTTTCCCCTGAAGTGTGACAGTGCCGACGTTTCTATCAATTTTACATGTAATATGACTATGAAACCACGTATCTCAAGTAACTATAAATCATTGTCTATTATTTAAAGCCAACCAAACAGTGTAACAGTTTTAAGTTCAATAATGTTAAGTATTGTATAAAAATATATTGGAGGCAAAGTTCAATTGATGACAATTGTGTATATGTTATTGATGCTGTAAATTATTTTTAATAAAGAAAATTGTATTATCACATCTCTTGTTATAAAATGTTTTGTGATTGAAACTAAAACACCGTAACTTAAAAAGAAACAGGATGGCCTCCAGGAATTCCTCTTTGAAGATGCTACCTTAGTGTTAGTCATTCCCCACGTGGCTGCCAGGACGCGAGACCGTTGTCCTCGCCCCTCTGTCCAGCCTTCCTTTCTGGTCTGGGGCCAAGGAGAGTGAAGAGGTGACGGTGTGCGCTGGGCACAGCCTCCTGGGGACAGTTTAGTTGAACTGGATTCAGGGGTGGTTTAGCAGGTGCAGAAGGTCACGGACTCGCATTTTCTAGTTGAAAACTCTGCTCCCTGAGCCACAGCAGGATCCCTTCTACAAGTAACACTGGGCAGCCTGTCCCTGAACGTTCATGAGACGAAGACTGTCTGCTGTGCTAGGCAGCCCTGTCCTGTTGACTGAGTTTTGAAATCAAGCTGAAAATGTATCTTGTACCTACTAGATTCTGGTTCTCCCTAATTTCCCTATGCCTGATAAAGCATTTTGGTACAAGTAAACATTAAATACATACATAGAGGGGCGCCTGGGTGGCTTAGTCGGTTAAGCGTCCGACTTTCGCTTAGGTCATGATCTCGCGGTTCGTGGGTTCGAGCCCCGCGTCGGGCTCTGTGCTGACTGCCAGCTCAGAGCCTGGAGCCTGTTTCAGTCTGTGACTCCCTCTCTCTCTTGACCCTCCCCTGCTCTTCGCTGTCTCTCTCTCTCTCCTAGAAATAAAAAAAAATATTTAATTAAAAAAAAAAACATACGTAGAGAGTAGTTGGACCTCTGCACATAACTTTCATACTACAGATATTTCATTGTGGAGATAATTTGTGTTCAAAGTGAACATTTAGGACTGAATTGGTCTCATGCTAGAAGTCTTATTACAGGAGGAAATGGCTTTTTTTTTTTTTTTTATGTTTGAGAGTGCAAGTGGGGCAGGGGCAGAGAGTGAGGGAGACGCAGAATCTGAAGCAGCTCCAGGCTCTCAGCTGTCAGCACAGAGCCCGCCACTGGGCTTGAACCCACAAACCAGGAGATCATGGCCTGAGCCACAGGCGCCCCAGAAGTGGCTTTCTCTTGATGCAGGATGGAGATGTTTTCATGAGCCTCTTTATGTTAGGGTCAGCTGATAGTGACACCTCTTCCCTCTGCTGGCTGTTGTTAGTGCTCCATGAAGCAGGTCATCCAGAGCTGGGAGCCAGCGCCGAGGGCCCCTGTCCTGGAGCAATGTTTTGTAAATCTGGTCAACTGCCCACTGATTTAAAACTACCTGCCCTCGGGGGCGCCTGGGTGGCTCCATCGGTTAAGTGTCCTATTTCAGCTCAGGACATGATTTCACGGTTCGTGGGTTCGGGGCTCTGTGCTGACAGCTCAGAGCCTGGAGCCTGCTTCAGATTCTGTGTCTCCCTCTCTCTCTGACCACGCCCCCCCCTCTCAGAAATAAAATTAAAAAAAAAAACAAACAAACCTGCCCTTGGTACCACTCTTAAAAGCAACTTGAATGATTAAAGTTTATTGAAATTTGGTGTTCATAAACCAAAACCGGTACGTGATTAAAGATGTTCTGAAGACTCCACCTCAGTCTTCTGTGAAGTTGGTGTTGCAAAGGCTCGTCGCACAGGCACACGCTGGTGGTTTGGGCGCTGGCTCGTCGCACACACGCACACGCTGGTGGTTTGGGCGCTGGCTCGTCGCACAGGCACACGCTGGTGGTTTGGGCGCTGGAACTTACAAGGGAGTCTCGCCAGTGCCTTTTGTGGCCAGTTTCCACTTGATGCCAGTTGAGGTTTTAAAATTATAAATTAGTTTAGCTTGGGGCGCCTGGGTGGCTTAGTCGGTTATGCGTCCGACTTTCGCTTAGGTCATGATCTCGCGGTTCGTGGGTTCGAGCCCTGCGTCGGGCTCTGTGCTGACTGCCAGCTCAGAGCCTGGAGCCTGTTTCAGTCTGTGACTCCCTCTCTCTCTGACCCTCCCCTGCTCACGCTGTCTCTCTCTCTCTCTCCTAGAAATAAATAAAACATTAAAAAAAAAAATTAAAAAAAAAAATTAGTTTAGCTTTAGCTTATTTGTTTTGGTTTGATGTGAGTTGTTTGATAATTTTTCAAAATACCAGACTGTTAGGCTTGCGTTTAGTGTACTTCAAAATCAGAACATGTAATGCAAAGGCAGATGTATTATCCCCACAAAAATGTGCTTGTAAGGTGACGCTTGTATGGTCACTGAATTTTGATCATTTTTAACAACCTGCAATATACAGTAAAGGAAGTTTCATACACTGGGCTATCATGTGTGACAGGACAGTTTATGATACAAAATCATGGCTGCAATCTCAGCCTGCAAATGGTTCATTCTGTTTCCAAGTTTTGACCACTCAACTCTGAGTCACTACTTAAGTGTTCAGGTGCCCAGGTGGAGACGAAAAACACTGTTTATCTAACAGTGACATGACACTAGACTGGGGGAGATTTTTCATTGATACCTGGTACTAGCGTTTTGAAGAAAAACATGATTTGGCAGCATGTGTGAAAAGCCTTAGAAATGTTCATTCTCTTAGACCCAGTGATATGACTGAGCAGGTATCGTAAGGAACTAAATGGAAATGCACAAAAGATTTATGTATGATGATTTATTAAAGATAAAGACGCTCATTTAAAATTAAAGGGCCAGGGCACCTACCTGACTCAGTCCATAGAGCATGCGACTTTTGATCTTGAGGTTGTGAGTTCAAGCCCCAAGTAGAGGACAGTTTACTGAAAAACAAGAAAAAAACAAAATGAAAGGGCAAATTACAAAAGAGTGTTTCTAAAGACATCCTGGGTGGAAAGGAGGCCAGCGCGGAGCTAACAGCCCTGACTCGTCTCTCACCACCATTTTCTACGGTTCTGTCCTCATCCTCATCCCACACGGGGTAGGGGCGGGGGGCGCGGGGTGCTCTACCCGCAGGGGTGTGCGTGCAGCACCCGCACGGGGAGGGTGCGGTGCCCGCAGTGAGGGGGGACGGCAGAGCTCCGACCCACCGAGAAGTCCTGCCTGGCGCCCCGACCACGGGGACCCCCGCCCTGCGTGCACACAGCATTTCCTGCCGGGGATCTCGGCGCGACCGGGCCCGGCGCGCGGGCAGCCAGGGGCCTCCCTCTCGCCCCCTCCATCGCGGCTCGGCCCGCGGCCTGGCAGCGAGGGCCAGGCGGCTGCGACGCGAGCCCAGGCGGAGGCGGAGGCGGCGCGCGGCGGAGGGGCGGGGGCCCGCGGCACGAGGGAGGCAGCCGGGACGCGCGAGGAGCGTACTCTGGCGGCAGCGGGACGGAGGCCGAGGCGAGAGAAGGCCGAACACCCCGAAGTCTGAAGGAAACGGCGCTCTGAGCCGCACACGGACTCGACCCAAACCGCGAGGTGCTCTTCCGGGGCAGAAAGTGGGCCTCGGTACTGCCCGCCAGGGGGCGGGGCGGAATCTACAAGAGCCAATCAGAAACAAGAGGTGCGTTTCTGCGAGAGGTAGCCGGATTCTGAGTGGGGTGACCACCGAGGGAAGGCGGGACAGAGCAGCGGAAAGCCAGTCAGAAGCCGGATCGTGCGGGCCGGGGCGGGGCGGGCCGCGGCAGAGCGTCGCCCCCCCGGCACTTTGCGCTGACTGGCGGAGGAGGATCGCGAGAGACCAATCAGAAGCCGCATCTCGCGGGCCGGGGCGTGGCGCCCCGCCCCCCAGCGCTGTGCACTGACTGGCGGCGAAGATGGTGGGGGGCCAATCAGAAGTCGGGGCTCGCAGGCTCGCGCTGGCCCGAGACGCCTCAGGACCGCGGGCTGCGGGGGCCAGCGGTGTCCGCTCCGGTCCGCGGGTCGCTGAGGGTGAGCCGGCCCGGGAGAGCGGGGGTCTGGGCAGAGGCACCGGCCTCGGGGTGCATAGGGGGGTCCGGGGCCCCTGGCGACGGGGCGGGATCCGGGCCTGCAGCCCCTCCTCCTTGTTCCCCTCCGCGGCCCCGGCGCCCCGCACCCGGCCCCTGCCGCAGCGGGAAGACCCCCGGGCCCCCCGGCGGCGCGCTGCGGGGCTGGGCTGGGGGCTGGGGTGCAGACCTGCACGGGGCCTGCCGCAGGGACAGCGCAGAGGGAATCTGAGGGCGTGTGTGCACGGCGCGGTGGGGTAACCTCTGGAGAGGAGGGGAAATGCAGAATAACTCCCCGTTTTCCTCCGGGGGGCCCCGCACCGAGCCCGGAGAGTAAGGTCCAGACCCCTGGCTGTGGGACAAAGGTTGTAGGATCCGGGCATCAGCCCTGTGGTTGCTTTCTCTGAAGTACAACACTGTGGGCAGGTGGTGTAGACCAGCTGCCTGCAGGATTTGATTCTCTTCCTTGTCCCCTCCACACACAGGAGACACTTGGGTAACACAGACGTGTCCCGCAAACACCTCTCTTTCTCTGAAGTAACTTTCAGGACTGACTTGATGTGTGCCATTAGTTTCCTAATTTGAGTCCTTGTATACAAAGGAAAAGGGCAATTTTAAGCTCGGAAAGAAAGAACTTGAGAAGCAGGGACTCTTGGAGCTACAAGGGGCTTTCCGGGATGATCTAGTCCAGGTCCTTTTCAGTGGAGATGTGAGTAGCTCCAACTTTCAGAGACTAGGTAGCAGAGCAGCTTTTTCCCTCTGGTCGTTGTGGTTGTGGTGGTGGTTGTGGTAAAACACACGTAAGCAGCACAGCTAATTCTTGCTGTGCCGTCTTTCGATGACGAGAACTGCCAACGTTGCTTTACACCCCAGAGGCTCAGGAGCCCCTTTCAAGCAAGTTACAGGAACATTTTCTAGACTGGAAGGGAGATTGGTCTTCACCACTGGCCCCTAAGGCTCCTTCTGTCTTCAAGAGCTTATATTTCACGTCAAATTGAGAATTATCCTGACTTCCTTAGCACTTGAGGAGTTGAAAAACTGTGAATCCCATTTATCTTGGATTTAAAACTTTCAAGTATTTTGAATTTAAAGTATTCTGAATGTTGGCCCTATACCAGTTTATAAATCTCCAGAAGGGACGTCAAAATTTCATGTAGTTTTAAAGCTCAAATGCAGTGGGATAGGATATATTGGTTCCCAGAGGTTTCAGGTGCAAAGATTAAGTTTTGAAACCCCGTTCAGTCTTTTCTTTAGTGAACAAAATCTGAAAACAAATACTCTGGTCAGAAAGCAAACAGAAGTGATTGGCAAAGCGCGGTAGCCATAACAGGTGGTGGCAACCGAGCAGCTGGGGCGGGGCTGGCACAGGCTTAGAGGGGAGAGAACCCGTTGGGGAAAGAGGATCCAGGAAGGTGAGGACGGGGAGGGGAATGGCATTTTAGACTCATAATCCTGTTATCGCTGGGGTCATCAGGCAACAGTGTTGGGCTGAGGCAGAAAGGGGGTCACATCCTTTGTGTGCCCTGAGTGCCTCCCTGAATTTTATCTCGCTGTCCTCACTGCGGTGGGCTGGGCTCTGGTGTTCAGAGATCCGAAGTGATTGGACACTAACAGGCACTTGGTGATCTGGGGGCTCTGAGAAAGCCCTGAGACCCCCCTTCAGCCCTTTCCCGGCCCATCTCTCACACAGGCTTTTTTCTTTTTTTTTAGGTAAAATTTACATTTGGTGAGATTCACAGATCTTATGTTCACTTAAGTTTTAACCTAAGTTTTGACAAATGTAAACACCCATGTAATCAAAACACAGTAAAAATATAGACATTTTTCTCCGGAAAATTTCCACCTGCCACCTCCCTGCCAGAAGCTACAGCTTCTTCTTTCTAGCAATAAGAGCTACCTGTTCACAAGATCCTTTCTATGTAACACTACCTCCCTTGAACAGCAGTCACAATCGTCCCCTAAAATGCAACCTACCTCAAGATGTTGTTAATTATTTACAATTTAGCATGAAGGGAGGATTGAAATAAAACTGTTTTATTAAAAAAGGGAATGAGGATATAAGGGACTTAACTTCTAGGCCCTTGAAGGGTGTTCAGAAGCCCCGTGTCACCATACCTGTGTCACTAGATGCTTAGAGGCTGCAGAGGGCCTCTGCAGAGAAGAAAACACTCTCCCCGGACCTGTCTGCCCAAGTCATACTCAGTAACTCAGTTCAAATCCCTATTGTCAAGAACATCTTCCTCAGGCTGTAGCAGTTCTCTCTCCTCTGAATCTCTGTCATAGTTCTGGTAGATATTAATTTCATAAACCATTTCAGAAACTCAGCTGTAACTTTATCTTTCATAACTGCCCATAGTTTTTTTAGAAATTTAATTTTTTTAAGGATTTTTTTAAATTTTTTAAATTTTTTTTTTAAATGTTTTATTTCTAGGAGAGAGAGAGACAGCGTGAGCAGGGGGAGGGTCAGAGAGAGAGGGAGTCGCAGACTCTGAAACAGGCTCCAGGCTCTGAGCTGGCAGTCAGCACAGAGCCCGACGCGGGGCTCGAACCCACGAACCGTGAGATCATGACCTAAGCGAAAGTCGGACGCTTAACCGACTAAGCCACCCAGGCGCCCCAGGATTTTTTTTTTATTTTAAAATGTTCATTTAGTTTTGAGAGAGAGGGAGAGACAGCGTGAGCAGGGGAGGGTCAGAGAGAGAGGGAGTCGCAGACTCTGAAACAGGCTCCAGGCTCTGAGCTGGCAGTCAGCACAGAGCCCGACACAGTGCTTGAACCCTCGAACTGTTAGGTCATGAGCTGAGCCGAAGTTGGATACTTAACCTACTGAACCACCCAGGTGCCCCAGGATTTCTTTCTTTCTTTTTTTTTTTAAAGCTTTATTTATGTATTTTGAGAGAGACAGAGACAGTGAGAGTCGGGGAGGGGCAGAGAGAGAGAGAGAGAGAATCCCAACCAGGTCCACACTGTCAACACAGAGCCTGATATGGGGCTTGAACTCATGAAACGTGACATCACGACCTGAGCCCAAATCAGGATTGGACGCTCAACCAACTGAGCCACTCAGGTACCCCTAGATTTTATTTTATTTTTTAATTAAAAATAATTTTTTAATGTTTATTTATTTTTGAGACACACAGCGTGCAAGAGGGGAGGGGCAGAGAGAGAAGGAAACACAGAATCCAAAGCAGGCTCCAGTGTCTGAGCTGTCAGCGCAGAGCCTGATGTGAGGCTCAAACCCATGGACTGTGAGATCATGACCTGAGCTGAAGTTGGACGCTCAGTGGACTGAGCCACCCAGGCGCTATTACCCTAGATTTTATTTTTAAGTGATCTCTACCCACCCCACACCCCCAACGTGGGGCTCAAACCTACAACCCCGAGATCAAGAGTCGCACGCTCCACTGACAGAGCCAGCCTGGTGCCCCACATAATGTTTTTGTTTCAAGCCCTTATTCCTCTTAGCCATAGGAAACTTATTTTTTACACATTAAGGTAAACGGAGTCATTCAGTATTAATTCAGACACTTCAGGTTTGTACTTAATTCAGGGTTTCTTGGGCACCCTCAGTTTATTACTTATTGCCTTATAACTTGTTTTGAACACCTCTGAAGTTTTTTTTCCCATCCTATTTTATTTTATTTTTTTAATAGTTTATTGTCAAGTTGGTTTCCATATAACACCCAGTGCTCATCCCCACATGTGCCCCCCCCATGCCCATCACCCCCCCTCACCCCCACACCCCATCAGTCCTCAGGTTCTTCTTGACATTCAACAGCCTCTCATGGTTTGCCTCCCTCCCTCCCCCACTATTTTCCCCCCTTCTTCTCCCCCACGGTCCTCCGTTAAGTTCCTCCTAATCCTCCTATACATGCAAACATATGGTATCTGTCCTCTCTGCCTGACTTATTTCACTCAGCATAACACCCTCAAGGTCCATCCATGTTGCTACACATGGCCAGATTTCATTGTTTCTCATTGCCATGGAGTATTCCATGGTATAGATAAACCACATCTTCTTGATCCATTCATCTGTGGATGGACACTTAGGCTCTTTCCATGTCTTGGCTATTGTTGAGAATGCTGCTATGAACATTGGGGTGCATGTGCCCCTATGCGTCAGCACTCCTGTATCAGTTGGGTAAATTCCTAGCGGTGCTATTGCTGAGTCATAGGGGAGTTCTAGTGTTATTTTCCTGAGGAACCTCCACACTGTTTTCCAGAGGGGCTGCACCAGTTTGCATTCCCAGCAACAGTGTAGGAGGGTGCCCGTGTCTCCACATCCTCGCCAGCATCTAGAGTTCTCTGATTTGCTCATTTTAGCCACTCTGACTGGCGTGAGGTGGCATTTCAGTGTGGTTTTGATTTGTATTTCCCTGATGAGGAGGGATGCTGAGCATCGTTTCATGTGTCTGTTTGCCATCTGGATGTCCTCTTTGGAGAAGTGTCTGTTCATGTCTTCTGCCCATTTCTTCACTGGGTTGTTTGTTTTTCGGGTGTGGAGTTTGGTAAGTTCCGTATAGATTTTGGATACTAGCCCTTTATCTGATATGTCATTTGCAACTATCTTTTCCCATTCCGTTGGTTGCCTATTAGTTTTATGGATTGTTTCCTTTGCTGTGCAGAAGCTTTTCATCTTGATGAGGTCCCAATGATTCATTTTTGCTCTTGATTCCCTTGCCTTTGGGGATGTGTCAAGTAAGAAGTTGCTGCGGTGGAGGTCAAGGAGGTTGTTTCCTGCTTTCTCCTCTAGGGTGTTGATAGTTTCCTGTCTCACGTTCAGGTCCTTTATCCACTTTGAGTTTATTTTTGTGCATGGTGTGAGAAAATGATCTAGTTTCATTCTTCTGCACGTTGCTGTCCAGTTCTCCCAACACCATCTGTTAAAGAGGCTGTCTTTTTTCCATTGGATATTCTTTCCTGCTTTGTCAAAGATTAGTTCGCTGTACACTTTTGGGTCCAGTTCTGAGTTCTCAATTCTGTTCCATTGGTCTGTGTGAACGCCTCTTAAGCTTTTTATTGTTAGGATATTTGTCGCCATGAGTTAACTTCTCTGGGGTCCCAGAGCCCGCTAAGCGCATCTTCGCATATCCCCCCGTGCCTCCCAGGACGCTCTGCACACCAGCCCACACTTGTACACTGGGAGTGTGCGGGATAAGCTAGAGGGGGAACCTTAGAATTAAAAAAAAATGTGGGGCTAGGAGAGTAAGACCATTGTATTTGAGTTTATAGTTTAGCCCCAAACAGATGGTAACGTAGTCAAAGGGAAAAAATTCTGGCTTAGGAGTGTCAAGAGCTGAGTCCTTATTGTTACATCGTATGTCACTTTGGGCAAGGCACCTCACCTCCCAGGACCCGAATTTCCCTGTAGATAAAGTGGGAGAGCAGGGCAGAAATTGGACGAGGTGGTACTGGGAGCTTTCCTCATCTGTATTCCGTCCCTGGAAACATACCTTCTGTTTTCATGGTGAGTTTAAAAGTAATTTATGGTACAAGGATTTTTTTTCAACTGCCAAAACACCCACTTCTTTATCTCTGATGTGGTTTTTTTAACTTTATGAGTGAAAATGAATAATAAGAATTATATTGGGGCTCCTGGGGGGCCCAGCTGGTTAAGGTCATGATCTCATGGTCCGTGGGTTTGAGCCTCACGTCGGGCTCTGCGCTGGCAGCTCAGACCCTGGAACTGCTTTGGATTCTGTGTCTCCATCTCTCTCCCCCTCCCCTGCTTGTGCTCTGTCTCTGTCTCTTAAAAGTAAGTAAACATTAAATAAAAATTTTTTAATGTTTAATTTTTAAAAAGAACTATAGAATCAATATTGAGCAACATTATTGATCTGTCTTAAGAAACATCACATCAGGGGCGCCTAGGTGGCTTAGTCGGTTGAACGTCCGACTTTCGCTCAGGTCATGATCTCGCGGTTCGTGGGTTCGAGCCCCGCGTCGGGCTCTGTGCTGACTGCCAGCTCAGAGCCTGGAGCCTGTTTCAGAGTCTGCGACTCCCTCTCTCTCTGACCCTCCCCTGCTCACGCTGTCTCTCTCTCCTAGAAATTAAAAAAAAAAAAAAAAAAAGAAACATCACATCAGTAAATATATTCATTATATGTGTCTTTCCAGTTTGTTTTCTCTAGACACAATGTTGCGTGAAGATGATCTGCGGTCACAGGCTCTCACCAAGCCTGCTTTCAGTGAAACCCAAGCTTCTGCATTAGTGGAATCAGTATTTGGGTTAAAAGTGTCCAGGATCCAGCCACTTCCTAGCTATGATGACCAAAACTTTCATGTATCCATTTCAAGAACCAAAGACACTACAGATGGCCCAACTGAATATGTCCTCAAAATAAGCAACACCGAGTCAAGCAAAACTCCAGAGCTGATTGAAGTTCAGAGTCACATCATAATGTTTCTGCAAGCTGCTGGGTTCCCAACAGCCTCTGTGTGCCACACTAAAGGAGACAGCATAACCTCTCTCGTGTCCGTAGGTAAGAAACCACCACCTTGCTGGTCATCACCTGTGCGTGTACATTACTGTGTTTTGGCTACAGGTGGGAATATCAAGAACAGGTTTGTAGCTCCGAGTGTAGACGCAGTTATTTGTTCAGCGGCTAGAGGAGGCCACAACATCCCCAGAGTGCAGATCAGGGGCTCTGATTCAGAAGTGGTTAGAGCCAGGATCTGGTATAACTCTTCCCCTTAGAAAGGACTTGATAGATGAGGCACTAAGGACACATGGAATTAGGGGAACTTTTTTTTAACAGTAAAATAATTAAACATTTTTATTCAGTAGACCAGCTGTGTATTTTGGTGTTGTGGTATAGAAGAAAGAACACGGACCTAGATATCAGGGATTTTAGATCCCAGCTCTGTCATTTCTGTGTATGTGACCTGGGACCCACCGCTTGATATTCCTAGGCCTGGAGTCCTCGTCTGTGAGACTCTGGCCCTTTTCCCTCTAATTGCTAAAATTCCAAGCTGAACCTGTAGACTTCTCCAAGCAGCAGCCTGAAATCAACTCAGCCTTGGAATTTGTTAAAGGTTGGAAATCTTGACCATTGTTTCCCTCTTAACTGATCACCCCTTCTGTCATAATCTGCATGGCTCCAAACAAGCAAGGCGCAGCCCGGGCCCTGACGCATAGGCTTTCCTTAAAAAGCCCCTTAAAAAGCCTCTGAAACTGTCATTTCTCTGTATCACACTGTCCTCAATTATAAACTTATGAAAAAGTGTTTTAGGCATCCATTCGCCAGACCAGGTAATTTACAGTTAGGGCTAACTGTGGAGCTGTGGCGCTGTGCTCGGTACCTGAGCAGCCAGTTCCTGGACTGTGAGGGTTGTCCGCTCACCCCCCTCCGGTCCGCTCAGTCCTGCTTCATAAAATCGCACCGCCTAGCTTTAGGCTCCACGTGCACTTCTCTTCTTCCGTGATTTCTGTTGCTCTCTGCAATAATAATTACAAAGGGAGAAAGCCCATTTTCTTGAGAATAGTTGACAGGATATAACCTTCCATCCATCTAGATAATGGCTCGGAAATCACAAGCTACTTGGTGAGGCTGCTGACTTATCTCCCAGGAAGACCTATAGCTGAGATTCCCATCAGCCCCCAGCTATTGTATGAAATTGGAATGCTAGCTGGCAAATTGGATAAGACACTGGAGGTAAGATTTGGGGTTTTATCTTATTTATAAGAATTTTTTATTTAGTTAGTTTTGATGTTTTTGAGACAGAGAGAGCACAAGTGAAGGAAGGACGGCGGGGGGCGGGCGGGGGGGAGACACAGAATTTGAATCAGGCTCCAGGTGCCTAGCTTTCAGCACAGGGCCTGACACAGGGCTCGAACTCATTAACGATGAGATCATGACCTTAGCCAAAGTTAGACGCTCAACCGAGTCACCCAGGAGCCCCTAGTTTTGATTTATTTTACCTAAAAGATAAACCCAGGGTGAGACTCCCTTTTTGTGTGTGGTGCCTCCACATAAAAGGAAGGAAGTAGGGTCTTAGATGCATGAATTTTATGACAGTAAGGCTTCTTTCTGCCCAGGTCTGTGAAATCTCCACTGACCTCTTCTCTTCCCATGCTGTGTATAAATGACTACTTCCTTCTTTTGCTACCTCTGAACTTGGACACCCTTCTATCACTGTACTTGGCTATGTTCTAGTCAGCGAGTGCTGTGTAACAAGTCATCTCAAAAGTTGCTGGCTTTAAACAATGACTTATTTCTTGTTTCTTTGGGTTGACTGAGTGGACCTCCTGCTCTACATGGTGTTGATTGTGGTCACTCATGCAGCTGCACTCAGCTGGGAGCTCAGTCCCCCATGTGGCCTCTGCTTGTCACGTGGTGTCTCATCCTTCAAGATGGTGCAACATCCTTAGAATGTGGCTGCTGGTTTCCAAGAGAGAGAGCTCTGAGGGGACAAGTCCCAGTTCACAGACAGTTGTCGAGCCTCGTTTGAATCATGCTAGCTAATGTCCCATTGGCCAAAGCAAGTGACGTGTCTAATCCTAAAGTCACCTGGGAGAAGCTACATATGGGTGTGAATAAAGGAAGCATGATTCATAAGGGGACATCAGAATATCAGTCTACCACATATGGCATCATAATTATTGCATATTTGCACTTACTGTTACATATGGTATATAAGAAGCAGTGAGCTTCTTTTTTATTATTATTATTATTGTTAGAGAGAGCACATGTGAGCAGGAGGAGGGGCACAGAGAGAGAGAGAGAATCCCAAGCAGGCTTCATGCTCAGTATGCAGCCCTCAATGCGGGGGTCTATCCCACGACCTGGGATCATGACCTGAGCCGAAATCAAATCAGACGCTAGACCGACTGAGCCGTCCAGACTCCCCAGAAGCAGTGAGCTTCTTAAGAGATTGGTTTATGCCTTACTTGTTTTTTTTTTAATATTTTAATGTTTATTTATATTTTTGAGAGGGGGAGGGGCAGAGAGAGAGGAAGACTCAGAATCTGAAGCAGCTCCAGGCTCTGAGCTTTCAGCACAGAGCCCGAGGCGGGGCTTGGTCCCACGAACCGTGGGATCATGACCTGAGCCAAAGTCGGATGAGTAACCGACTGAGCCCCCCAGGTGCCCCTGGTTTCTGCCTTAATCATCTCCTATCCTTGCTGTCTAACAGTGTCAGACACATAGCAGGTGTTCAAGGAGGGCTGGATTAAAAAAAACAAAATGAAACAAAACTTATGAGCTGGTTCTTAAAAATTAGGAATCCATCAGTCAGAGGAAAAGGAGAGAAGGCTTTCTAGCTAGAGGAAAGAGCACGTGGACAGCCATGCCGGTACAATATCATGTTCTAGAACTTGTGATAATTCATTGTGGTTGGATACAGGGGTTAAACCTGAGGGAGACAAGATAAAGTTGGAAACGTCTGGTGGTCAGATTATAAGATACATTATCATGTATGATACTAAGGAGTTTAGGGACTTTGGAGGGTTTTTAAACAGGCAAAGATTTCTAATTTATAGCACTCTGTGGACCAGTGTGGTAGATAGATTGGCAGAAAGCCAGAATGGAGGCTAGGAATGCATCTAGGAAGCTAATGAATAATCAGATAAAAGCTGATTGAGGGCTTGAACCGAGGAAAGGTTCAAGATGTATTTTGGAGACAGAGCCAACCAAAGTTGGTGACTGATTTAATGTGAAGCCTGTGGGAGAGGGAGGGGCTGAGCAAGACATGGGTTCTGATCTGTGTCTGCTGGGACACAGCCCCACGCACACGTGGGCAGCGTCCTCCCCTGACATCAGTCACGAGGTGGCCTTTGTAGCCTGGAGCAAAGGACAGGAGGGATGAAGAGGGGAAAATATCTGAGATGCGGGCTGGTGGATGCTGAGATCTGTGCAGGCAAAGGCTTCTTACCACAGACGAAAGCAGAGAGCTCCCCGACCTCACCTCGCGCCGCTCTGTGGCTGCTGTGGTCAGTCTGCCCCATCGCTCCTTGCTTCTGCCCACAGTTCTTTCCGTCTGGCTGGTGCTTTAGAGAGAAGAGTACGATGGAGCCTTAGCAGGGTCTAAGAGATGAGACGGGGCTGGGAACACCCCAACAATAAGATTTAGGGGGTTTTTATGCCCTCTGTCCCAGACACTTGATATTTACAATCTCTTGGGAATGAGTGGAAAAAATTCTTGGCTGCTTTATGTCAGTCTCTATCTTACAAGTGCTTCTCGTACGCGGTGTGTACGTGGGTCTTGCTATTTTATCCAGTCTAACCATCTGTGCCCTTCAGTTGGGTTGTTTACATTTAATATATAGTGATGAAACCCTTCGGGGTTTGGCGTGGCGCACTGAGGAGCCAGGAGAGAAAGGCCAGAGAAAAGCCGGCACCTCGGCTGCAACATTCACATCCAACAGACCTTTCCTGAGCCCCTATTACGTATGAGGCCTTGATTTGTTTCACGTCTTAGTTTATCAGAGACGACTGGGAAGCTGGTGTAGACACTCTGATCTCACTGTTAAGGAAACAGATCCGAGATATGAAGTGGCAGAGCCCGTTGAAATCCAGCCGTGTCTGACTCCCCCCTGGATTCCGGGTGGTCTCCCGCGTCTCCCGCCGGAGCCGAGAGGGTCTCCTCGGGCTGCATGGCTAACCGCGCCACCGTGTTGGGCACTGACTCAGAGCCTTCCCGAGTGCACCACTGCTCCTTTGGAAGCCTGGCAAGAGTGTTAAATTTTACTTTCTTTAAAAATGAAAGTAAGAGGGGCACCTGAGAGGCTCGGTTGGTTGGGTGTCACAACTCTCACAGTTTGTGAATTCGAATCCCGTGTCAGGCTCTGAGCTGACAGCGCAGAACCTGCTTGGGATTCTCTCTCTTCCCTCTCTCTCTGCCCCTCCCCCGCTTGCACTCTCGCTGTCTCTCAAAATAAACAAAGTTAAAAAACTGAAAGTAAGAACTAGGTGTGGTTGAAATTTCACACAGTACTGAAAAGCATAAAATGAACATTTTTTTCTCTTCCCTGTCCTCTCCACTCTTAGTTCCTGCCTTAGCCCCAGAAGGTACAGCTTCTAACAGTGTTTTAGTGCTTACTGTGCAGAGTATTTTTGTGATCTGCCGAGGCACTTAACGCACCAGTGGTCAGGAATTCGAAACCCTGTCATGTGAGGACTAATGGAAGGAACTAGAAAGGTTGACTCTGCAGAAGAGAAGGCTCGGAGGGGCAGGAGCCCTGTCCAGGAGGACACGGAAGACGGTCATGTGGGAGAAGCACCGACCGAGGTCCAGACGGCCCCGGACGTCACAGCGAGAACCCGCGGCAGGGACACTATCGCCGAGACAGTTTAGCTCAGCGGAAGGAAGAGGGCAGAGCCACTCAAGGGTAAAAGGACCTCCTGTGCGAGGTAGTCAAACCGAGGCCACCTGGCAAGGCTGTGGTAGTGAGCGCAGGGCCGTCGGGAAGGATTGGGAGCTCCCGGTCTCCGGAGTGGCTGTTAGAATGACTTTAGAGGGACGTTTCTAAAGAACCGGAATACAGCACAGAGCACCGGGATAGACCACACCTAATAGTCTACATATTGTTTGCGGGTGTGTCGCTGGGTCCTGGCTTGTCCCGTAAAGTGTATCCCCCACGGCGGAAGCCCTCCCCCGCTGGTGACTCCCAAGGCAGGTCAGCCCTCCCTCAGCCCCCAGTAAGCAACTCAGCTCATTATCCTGCTCCAAGCCTCAGTTTTCCCTTTCGTGCAATGATGGTCAAAGCCATTTCAGACCTCAGGGTAGTCCACATCTAAGGGCCCTTGCAAGTCTAGAATCTTCTACTGCGAGAACGTTCATTTATTCAGCAAACGTTGCGTAAGCAGTGTCTCTTGTGTCCCGGGCACTGTTCCGGGTGCAGGGCCCACACGGCTCCTGCTCCCTTCCTTGCTCTGGAGGGCGGCCGGGCGGCGCGGGGGTGCGTTACGGGTTAGGGTGTGCGCCGCGCGCTCACGGGGACCAGGCCGGCTGTGCAGCCCTGGGGAGAGCACCAAGGCAGGGTCAGGGCGCCCCCACAGAAGGCGGATTTCGAATAAGGAGCTGGTAGAGTTAAGAACCTGGATGAACAGAGGTCTGCGGGAGAGCCTCCCTCGAGGAGGAAAGCGCAGATGCAGAGGCCGGGGAGTGGAGGTGTGCTTGGCACGTCCTCGAACCGCAGGGAGGCCGGGGAGGCCAGTCCGTGAAGGCAGCAGAAGGTGAAGTCCGAGAGGTGATGAGGGGCCAGCGGTCGCAGGGGAGAGCGGAGCCCTCTGTGGCCGCCTCCGGGCCCTGCCGCGGGCTGTGGCTAATCCGCAACACCGTCCGGCGCCAGGGAGATGGGCGTGCGTCCTCGGCGCTCCGAGACCCTGTGCAAATACACAGTCATGGTTTTGTGGGGAAACTAAGTGGAGTGGGGGTGAGTGTGCTCCCGGGACCGGCACCGGGAGGGCCTCACGGAGCCCCGGCAGCCTCGCTCTGACTGTCCGCATTCTAAACAGTTTCTTGCCTTTGATTTAGAAATTCCATCACCCAAAGTTAAGTTGCCTTCATCGAGAAAACTTCATTTGGAATCTGAAGAATGTTCCTCTTCTGGAGAAGTATCTGTGTGCCTTGGGCCAGGGCCGAAACCGAGACACTGTCGCACAGGTCATCCAGCTGTTCAAGGATGAAGTCCTGACCAAACTAAGTCATTTTCGAGAATGTGAGCATTCCTCTTATCAAATAAGTATTTTTTTTTGCTATTTATATTATTTATTTATTTTTAAAGTTTATTTATTCTTAAAAAAATTTTTTAACGTTTATTCATTTCTGAGAGAGAGACAAAGCGTGAGCAGGGGAGGGGCAGAGACAGAGGGAGACACAGGATCGGAAGCAGCTCCAGGCCCCGAGCTGTGAGCACAGAGCCCGACGCAGGGCTCGTACCCATGAACCATGAGATCGTGACCTGAGCTGAAGGCAGATGCTTAACAGACTGAGCCACCAGGTGCCCTAAAGTTTATTTATTTTTGAGAGAGAGAGAGAGAGAGAGGGAGACAGAGGATCTGAAGCAGGCTCTGTGCTGACAGCAGACAGCGTGACGTGGGGCTGGGATCATGACGTCAGCTCAAGTCGGAAGCTTGTGACTGAGCCACCCAGCTGCCCCTTTTCTTGCTGTTTAAATTGCCAAGTTTCAAGCCATCAGAAGAGTGTAGAGATACAACCTAGCTTTACCAAATCTTAAAAATTTTCCATGTTTGCTCTTGTTTCTTTTTAAAGAATAGTAGTTACTTTCTATAAAGTTGCTCCATTTGAAATCCTCTCTGAAGTTCATGTGATCACACCTCTCCCCTCTTAACTAAGTTTGCGCACATTCTAATACTGTTACCACACACGTATTATGTTCATAAATTATGTGCAGTCATGTTTTGCCTGTTTTCAAACTTCAGATGGTTTCACACGGTGCTACCGCTCTGGTGCCTGCTCTTCTCATTCAGCGTTGTCTCCGGATCGATCCGGTTGGTACATGTAGTTCAATTCTTTTAGTTCTTCACTGTTAACTGCTGAATCATATTCCAGAGTATGTACGTACCACCATTTATTTCAATGGCACTGTAGTTTTTTTTTAAGTTTATTTTATTTTTTTTGAGAGGGGGTGTGAGCAGGGGTGAGAGAGAGAGAGAGGCTTGACGCAGTCAGCACGAAGCCCAGCGCAGGGCTTGATCTCATGAACTGTGAGATCATGATCTGAGCCAAAATCGAGATGCCAAACCACCTGAACCACCCAGGCTCCCCAGACGTTCTGTAATTTTTTGGTCTGGCCTCTTCTCTTGTTAAGAGAGTTTTAGGTTGGTTCCTGTTGTGTTTTTGCTACATTATGCGCATGGATAACAGTTTCTCTCACTTGTAAGCAGCCTTTTGACTGAGCATGAAGCCTTGGTCAGAGGACAAGGAAGTAAGGGGCCTTTCTAGAAAGACAGTATGTGTCCCTTGTGGCCTCAGCTCGGGCTGTGTTAGCAAAGTACTGGGGGGCTTAGACAACAGATATTTTTCCTCTTCGTCCTGGAGGCTGGAAATCTGAGATCAAAGTGCCGCCGTGGCCGGTTTCTTTCCTGGCTCACAGCCACCTTCTCTGCGTCCTCACATGGTGGGGACAGAGCAAGGCGCTCTGTCGTGTCTCTTCTTATCAGGGCACAAATCCCCTCATGACCTCATCTAACCAAAGACCCCAGTTCCAGCTGGGAGGCAGGGCTTCAACACGTGAATTGTTGGGGCAGCGGGGGGACAGTCACATTTCAGCCCACAGCATTTGCTTTATGTAAACATGATGCGAGGGGGTGGGGCGCCTGGGTGACTCCGTCCGTTAAGTGTCTGACTCTTTTTTTTTTTTTTTAATTTTTTTTTTAATGTTTTATTTATTTCTAGGAGAGAGAGAGAGAGACAGCATGAGCAGGGGAGTGTCAGAGAGAGAGGGAGCCACAGACTGAAACAGGCTCCAGGCTCTGAGCTGGCAGTCAGCACAGAGCCCGACGCGGGGCTCGAACCCACGAACCGCGAGATCATGACCTAAGTGCAAGTCAGACGCTTAACCGACTAAGCCACCCAGGCATCCCAAGTGTCTGACTCTTGATCTCAGCACAGGTCTTGATCTCAGGGCCATGAGTTCAAGCCCCATGTCGAGGCTCCATTCTGGGTGTGGAGCCTACTTACAAAAAAATCAAACACACCACACAAGGTGGTAGCATAAAAATAGAGCTGATTTTCCCCTTCGATTCTGCCCCTCAACTCATCTTCACCTCGTTAAAATGTACCCACCATTCACTCGTTGGTCTGACCAGAAACCTAGGACTTGGCAGCCTTGACTTTCCCTCATGCCTCACATCCAATCAAATTCTACCAGTTCTAACTTAAATGTGCCCCACTTTTAACTACTTTCCCCCACCTTTACTATTACCACTTGGTCCAAGTTACCCTCATTTCTCATCTGGATTTCTGGGTGTGTGATGTCACGAGCCCTGGGCTAAGACTGTTGGGTCACAGGACATGTCCATACCCAGCTTTCAGAGATAACGTCAGACAGGTTTCCAAAGGGCTTGCATGCCGACCTTACGCCACTGCCAGCAGAGGATGAAAGTTTTCATGGCTCTACATCCTTGGTGTCATCAGATGTTTTAATTTTCGCCCATCTGATATGAATGTAATTAATTTTTTTTAAAGTAGGTTCCATGCCCAGTGTGGGGCTTCAACTCATGACCCTAGATCAAGAGTTGCAGGCTGTAACCACTAAGCCACCAGGCACCCCTGTAATGATTTTTTTTTTTAATTTTTTTAATTTTTTATTTCCCCCCCCTTTTTTTTTTTACAAATAGTTTATTGTCAAATTAGTTTCCACATAACACCCAGTGCTCATCCCCACACGTGCCCTCCTCCATGCCCATCCCCCCTCCCCCCTACATCCATCAGTTCTCAGTTTTTGTCAGCATTCAAGAGTCTCTCATGGGGCGCCTGGGTGGCTTAGTCGGTTAAGCGTCCGACTTTCGCTTGGGTCATGATCTCGCGGTTCGTGAGTTCAAGCCCCGCGTCGGGCTCTGTGCTGACTGCCAGCTCAGAGCCTGCAGCCTGTTTCAGAGTCTGTGACTCCCTCTCTCTCTGACCCTCCCCTGCTCACGCTGTCTCTCTCTCTCTCTCTCCTAGAAATAAATAAAACATTAAAAAAAAAAAAAAGAGTCTCTCATCGTTTGCCTCTCTCCCTTTCCCCCACCATTTCCCCCCTTCTTCTCGCCCTTGTTCCTCCGTTAAGTTCCTCCTAATCCTCCTATACGTGCAAACATATGATATTAATCCTTCTCTGCCTGACTTATTTCGCTCAGCATAACACCCTCAAGGTCCATCCATGTTGCTACACATGGCCAGATTTCATTGTTTCTCATTGCTGTGTAGTATTCCACGGTATAGATAAACCACATCTTCTCGATCCATTCATCCGTTGATGGACATTTAGGCTCTTTCCATGTTTTGGCTATTGTGGAGAGTGCTGCTATGAACATTGGGGTCCATGTGCCCCTGTGCATCAGCACTTCTGTATCCCTCGGGTAAATTCCTAGCAGTGCTATTGCTGGGTCCTAGGGGAGTTCTATTGTTAGTTTCCTGAGGACCCTCCACACTGTTTTCCAGAGGGGCTGCACCAGATTACATTCCCAGCAACAGTGTAGGAGGGTGCCCGTTTCTCCACATCCTCGCCAGCATCTCATGTTCTCTGATTTGCTCATTTTAGCCACTCTGACTGGTGAGGTGGTATCTCAGTGTCATTTTGATTTGTATTTCCCTGATGAGTAGGGATGCTGAGCATCGTTTCATATGTTTGTTGGCCATCTGGATGTCCTCTTTGGAGAAGTGTCTGTTCATATCTTCTGCCCATTTCTTTACTGCTGTAATGATTTCTTATTGTGGTTTTACTATACATTTCCCTATTTATTGGCCATTTGGATAAACCGTTTTGTGAAGTGCCTATTCAAGGCTTTTGCCAGTTTTCCTACTGGGATTTTTTTTCTGTGATTTCTGGATAGAAATCCTTCGATGGTTATATGTGTTACAGATATTTTGTGCCATTCTGTGGCTTGCCTTTTCACTTTCTTTATGATGTGTTTTGATGGACAGTCCTTAATTTATTGGTTTCAAATATATCAATCTTTTACTCAATGGTTAGTGTTTTGTGTCTTGTGTAGAAATTTTTCTCTACTCTCTGGCCAGTCATGAAGATATTCTCCTATATGATCTTACTAAAATGTCATAGTTTTTGCCTTTCACAATAGGTCTATAAATCATCAGGAATTTACATATGGTGTGAATTTTTCTCATGGCTGATAATTTTTCCACCAACATTTATAAAAAGCCATCTTTCTGGGGCACATGGACAGTTCAGTTGGTTAAGTCTCTGACTTCTGCTTAAGCCATGATGTCATGGTTCGTGGGCTCAAGCCCCACACTAGGTGATCAAGAGCCCCGTTTCAGATGATCACGAGCCCCACTTTGGGTGAGCTCAAGTCCACTTCAGGTAAACACAAGCCCCGCCTCAGGTGAGCCCCGCTTCTCTCTCTCTCTCTCTGCCCCTCAAAGGATTCTGTCTTCCTCTCTCTCTGCCCCTCGCTCACTTGCACCCTTTCTCTCTCTCTCTCATCTTTCCTCTCTTTGTTTTGCAGTACCATCTCTGCTATAAACCAAATGTTTTGGTGCTCCATTTTATTCCCCTATTCTGCTTGCCTGGGTCTGCTCCCATACCACACTGTGTATCAGCTACACAGGGTTATGCTGCAGTAACAAATAGCCCCCAAATTATTGTGGAATACAAAAACAAACGGTTAGTTCTAACTGGAGCTGCAGGTCTGTCATGGATTGTTACAGTTCTGTTCTACTATTCTCACTTTGGGATTTAGTTGGATGGAACTTTCACCAAGTACTCTTGCTATAATATGGGCAAAGAGAATGTAGGAAGTGTACAGTGGTACGCTGGCCTTTAAATCTCTGCCCTGAAGTGATGTCACTTCTGTTCCTATGTCAATGACCAAAAAGTCACATGGCCATTCACAGCATTTTGGGGAGAAGGAAAGTGCAACTCAGCACATTCCTGGAAGGAACATGAACCGTGAGATCATGACCTGAGCCGAAGTCAAGAGTCAGATTCTTATCCAACCCAGCCACCCAGGTGCCTCTGTCATCAGAATTTTTTTTGGAAATCCTAGGTTAAAATAGGCAAATCTAGGGGCGCCTGGGTGGCTTAGTCGGTTAAGCGTCCGACTTTCGCTTAGGTCATGATCTCGCGGTTCGTGGGTTCGGGCCCCGCGTCGGGCTCTGTGCTGACTGCCAGCTCAGAGCCTGGAGCCTGTTTCAGTCTGTGACTCCCTCTCTCTCTGACCCTCCTGCTCGCGCTGTCTCTCTCTCTCTCTCCTAGAAATAAAATAAAACATTAAAAAAAAAATAGGCAAATCTAGTTCATTTTAGGACTCGCAGTGGCAGCGGCAGTGGCTGCTGCTGCTGCTGCTTCTTTTTCTTTCTCCTTTCCTTCCCCTCCTCCCCCTCCTCCTCCCCCTCCTCCCCTGCCCCTCCTCTCCCTACTCCTCCCTCTTCTTCTTCTCCTTCTCCTCCTCCTCCCCCTCCTTCTTCTTTTTAAATATTTTAAAAACTAATCTCTCCACCCAATGTGGAGCTTCAACTCACAACCCCAAGATCAAGAGTTGCAGTTACATCAGTACTGACTGAGCCAGCCAGGCACCCCGGACCCCTCGTATAACAACACGAATATATGTATACTCTTCGTAGACATTTCTGGCTGAGGCAGTTCTGCCTCCCCCTTACTCCGCTAACAGTCAGAACCAGGTATTTGCCGGGACTGTAACCTCTATTGTCTGGCCTTGTATCGACCAAAAGCAAAAGCAAGTACAACCACCAAAATTAACTGCTTTTTTCCTTTTTAGAGGAAATTGTTTTATTTCAGGGAAAATAGGGTTTAGCTCTACCTCTGGCTGATTGTCACATTGCTTGAGTGGCCATGGCTCAGAGAGGAGAAGCGGGAATAGAATGAACTGGGGGTTAAATACCGGTTTTCACGTGACTTAATGTTTCTCTTTTCAGGTGTTAATCACGGAGACCTGAATGACCATAACATTTTAGTGGAGGCCAGC
Source organism: Proteles cristata cristata (assembly GCA_017311185.1). Lineage (NCBI taxonomy): Eukaryota > Metazoa > Chordata > Mammalia > Carnivora > Hyaenidae > Proteles > Proteles cristata. Next base: position 178,326 of record JAESUZ010000279.1, on the reverse strand, counting down.
AAGTCAGCCTCCGGAGGTGCCGTGTATCAAGTGTCTGGGATTTTAGACTTTGGTGACATGAGTTACGGCTACTATGTGTTCGAGGTGGCCATCACCATCATGTACATGATGATTGAGAGCAAGAGTCCCCTACACGTGGGAGGCCACGTCCTTGCCGGGTTTGAGAGTGTCATCCCGCTGACACCTGTGGAGAGGGGCGCCCTGTTCCTCCTTGTGTGCGGCCGCTTTTGTCAGTCGCTCGTCATCGCTGCACACTCTTGCCAGCTACACCCGGAGAACAAGGAATACCTCATGATCACTGCCAAAACCGGGTGGAGGCACTTGCAGCAGATGTTCGACATGGGCCAGAAAGCTGTAGAAGAAATCTGGTTTCAAACTGCCAGGTCCTACGACTCTGGGATCTCCATGTGACTAGGCGAAATTTCACATTAACTTGGATGGTTAAAAACCCGGAGGACCAAATCTATTTCTACGAAGGAGTCCCCTGCACAGCGAAAAACGAATTGATGGACCTGATCAGCACACATGAAACTTCCAAGCACTCTCATGACCACTTTTTAAATCTAAGAAAGCTCCCCCTGAGCAAGCATGTCTTTCTGTGGGTCTCACTTGCCTCGTGTATAAAACACGCAGAGTGATGTTTTGAATCAGAAAATTTCTCAAGAAGTATGTATTCCAGCCCCAAGATCAATGACTGTTTTAGGCTTTGAAAGGAACACATATGTATAGACGTATTCACATATATTAAATTACTGAGTGTAACACAGACCTGACATATCACCCATTCTGCGAAGCCTGCTCCCATCACTCCGTTTCTCTAGAACCCACTGTACTCCGTTTTTCTCACAGCACGTCATGGTATCACGGATGCTGGCTATGTGGTCATGTGGCCTAACGGCTGTTTGAGGGCAGAGACTACGTAAAATTATTTTTTTGTCTCTCTTCCCTTTTTTTTCTTTTGCACCTGATATAGTACTTTCCCCATGGTTTCAAAAAATATTTACAAATTAATGTGAGCTAAAAGAAAGGTTGGAGAAGATAAGGCAGAACTAAGATGCCTTAGGAGGAAACACAAGTGATGTTCTGAAGAAAAAGTCTGCATTTGAGAGGACGATCGAAACGAACTCTCGAGATGGATGCCGGACGATACTGGATCTGCGAGGGGGCAAGTAGAGACACCCGGGCAAGGCCACTATTCCTGAGGCACCTAAATATAACGGTTATGTTTCGATCGATACTAAGAAAGTCTCTAAGCAGAGATTTCAAAAATCTCTCATTTACGGCCCTTTACATGTGAATATGCGATGTTGGTGAGCAGTGGCTCACTGTATACTTGCTGTTAATTATACCGCCGTCTCCTTCACTGATTTCTCTGCACGTTTCCCTTGCTATGGTTTATTAGGTGGCTACTCATTCTTGTGGGTTTAAGTATCTGTTCTCTAAGATACGTCTACAACCCCGGCCTTGCAAACCGCCTTTCAGTAGCTGTCCCTTTCTGTCTGTATGAGTAGCCGCCGCCTCTCTGCCTCTGGAGCCACACCGTTAGTAGAAATTCAGATGTAGTTGATAGGGGTTTATCCCTTGCCATTCCGGAGACTACAAGGGTTCTAGAAGCTCTGTGCCAGAACCTGGACGAAGACTAATCCTGTATTTCTTATTATATCACATTATTTTACATGCATTATCTCATTTTCTCTCCATAACAAACCCATGAGAGAAGCAGTGCTATGATTAATCCCCATTAAAAAATTTTAAAAATGTTTATTTATATTTGAGAGAGAGAGAGAGACAAAGCATGAGCAGGGGAGGGTCAGAGAGAGGAGGAGACACAGAATCCAAAGCAGCCTCCAGGCTCCTAGCTGTCAGCACAGAACCTGACGCGGGGCTGAAACTCATGAACTGTGAGATCATGACCTGAGCAGAAGTCAGCACTTAACCGACTGAGCCACCCAGGGACCCCCTAATCCCCATTTTGAGATGAGGGATTTGCTCAGAGAGAGCCAGGACCAGGGCCCCAGCCCTTTCCTCCTACCCACCATGCGGGCGTGTGCACGTGAACATGACCATGTTGGGATCAGATGAGATCACTTACATGAAAGCACGTATGCTTCCCAAATTTAAGGCATTGTAGTTTTTTAAGTAATCTCTGCCCCCAAAGTGAGGCCTGAGCTTAAGACCCTGAGATCAAACTGACTGAGCCAGTCTGGCGCTCCCCCCATGTTTTTTTTTTAATCAAGCTTAACATTCAGAAAAATGAACTGAATCTTGGATTGCACTCTCAGAGCACACTCTTAATAAACTGCTGGAATGAATGCATTTTACAAGTGCCAGTTCTGGTCCTTTCAACCAATGAGGAGAAAACCCGTTTCTAGATTTGGGGATCAATACCACACGCACGGCAGAGGGTATGCTCTTGCAAGTGTCTTTTTCTGTCCAGGCTCCTATCCTCTCACACTGCAAAAGAACCCTACTTTCTGCTATTCTTACCCTTAAACTCTCCAACCTACACCCGCCCTCCTGGAGGCAGATAACAATTCTAGCTACATATACTGCTGCGTGACAGTTTAACCAAAAACTGAGTGGCTTAAACCTCAATCATTTTATTGTCTCATGGATTATCCAGGTATAAATTCAGGTGCTGAGATGGCTGGTTTCTGCTCCACAAATCCTCAGGCCTCAGCTGGGAAGACCTGAGCACTGAGGGAGGTTTGATGGTTAGGGACATTCAATGGGGACTAAAACTTTCTGGAGCAATCTTCACTCACGTATCTGGCAGGTGATGCTGGGACCTCGTCTCGCCTATACCTCTCCACAGTCTAAGAATGACCATCCCAAGAGGACAAGGCAGAAATATGTCATCTTTTATGACTGACCACTGTCAGTCACAGGCCCACCCAGATTCAAGGCAAGGAGACACAGGGCTTCTGAATGGGGAGCACCCACAGCACGCGCGCGTGCGCGCACACACACACACACACACACACACTGTGAGAGGAACATGTGGGCTGGGAGAATGAGGCCTCATCATCCTAAAACATCACTTTGATCCTCCCTCTTATGGACAAAAATAATTCTGGCATCGAAGGCCTCTTACAAATTGACCTCAGATGCCTTTCCAGCTTTACTTCCTTTTTTGTCTCCTTCATTCTGGCCAGACTGAACTGCTCAATCCCAAACTTGTCAAACTCAGTCTTCTGCCTTTTTATTTCAACCGATCCGTCTTCTGTTGGCCTGAGATTCTGCTTCTCACTTGAAACTCTTAGCTAACAGTCTAGGGATCTAGATCAGGGATCCTCGGTGGTTCTGAGTTACAGTTAACATCCACCTGAGAGTGCCTCAGAACACCACCCGGCTGGGTGGAGCCTTCTGCCATTCTGGCTCCTGTTCTTGGTGCCCAGGAAGCCGAAATGACAGGAAAGGCCTCAAAACACAACTCATTCCCAGGCTGCCTCCTCTTCAAAGTCCAGATCCCCCAGTAAAAATTCTCCACCCAACGTCAAGAGGACAAAATCGCTTCCCTCTGGGCCTCTTCCTGGAGGAGACTATGAGCACTTGACGACATGCTAACCCAGTCTGGTTAACCCTGCAACCCAAAGAAACTTAAAACACGAAGTGCTGGTTTGCAGAGCGACTGAAGCTGGTTGGGGAAAAGGTGGATAATGAGCACATCATCAGGACAATGTCAGTAAAGATAAATGCTGTGCGTGTTGATGGTAGGTACTGCCTTAACTAGGGTGGCCCGGGGGGTCCTCTCCGACGAGGAAAAAGGCCAAAGAGACCAAAGTAAACTCCACCTGAAGGTGTGAACCCTATCAGAACGTGCTGTGTGTCCAGCAGTAAGAGACAGATTCAGGAAGTAAGACGCGGGGTCGCGTCTCACGAGCTTGGCACCATGTGGAACAGGGCCGCGGTCGTTGAGCAAGTAAGAGGTCCGCACAACTGCGATTGTGACCTTAAAAGCAAAACGGCCAGTGTTTTCCCAGCACGCTGTTAGGGAACCAGCAGGAGTCACAGAGACCGAGGAAGCTGGCAGGACGCGAGGGCCCTCCCCCCGCCCCGCGACCTCTCCGCCCCGAGGGTGCGCGGCCGCCCGCGAGGCGCGCCCGGCGCCGTTCAGCGCGGGTCCCAGGCCTGCGGTGGACCTCGTGGGGCCGGAAGCCTGTCTTTGCAAACAGGGCACCGACCTCGCTTCCTCCTCGGCCAGAACCACCCCGCCCTCCGGCCCGGGCCCCTGCGCCCCGCACGGCCGCGCCCCCCGCGCAGGGACCCGCTCCCGCCCCCGCCCCCGCCGTCAGCGCCCGCCCCGCAGCCGGGACTTCCGGGTCTCGGGAGCGCTCTGCGCACGCGCGGGCGCCATATTGGCAGCGGGCGCTCGGGACTGGCGGTGGTGGTGGCGGCTGGCGTCCCGCGCGGAAGGTCTTCTGTAGGTCTCCCGAGTGTCCCTCCGGGGAGCCCTTGCACCTGGGTGAGGCCTTGTCCGCGTAGGCTTGGCCGCCCTCCCTGCGGCAGGGGGCGTGAGCGGCGCGGCGGAGCGGGCTCGGCCTGCAGCCGGCCCCGCGGCGCCCTGGGGCCGTGACTCGGCAGCCGCCTCCTCGGCGGGGGGCGGGGGCTCGGGGGCGGGGGCGGGGGGCCTGCTGGGGTCCACGCTTGGATCTAGTGCGCACGGCGGGGCCGGGGTCGCGGTCGGGCCGCAGGGCCGTGCGCAGGGCCGTCCTTCCCGTTCACCTGCTGTCGTCTCAGCCTCGTAACGGGTCGCCTTCCCTCAGTCGCTCGGCCACCGCGATACTTGTAAGTGCCGGTCGGCGCCTGTGGCTCGTCAGCCTGGTCTTTGAGGGGAGCCCCTTGCTTGGGAGATAAAATTCACAGTGTTTACTCGGGCCCGTGGACCCTTCAGGACTCGAGCCCAGCATATTTTGCCGTCTCGAGTCCCATTATTCCGGGATTTAGGAAAATGAGCTCTGTAATCTGAAGTTTGGCGCTTCCACTATGTCACGCTGGGCGTCAGTGTTTACTTGTGCAGGAATAGTGGTGGAGAACCTAAGGTTACCGCCGCCACCTCCTAAGTTGGGACTCTCACTGGAGAAAGCCTCAGCCTCCTACCTTGGCGTTCAAGGCTCTGCGTGCGTCTGTGTACTTAGCTCTCTAGCTTCTTCAGATCCTTTTAACTTTAGCAAGTTGTCTCTTGCCCGTGGAGCTGCCCTACCCGGGTCCCTGTGAGCAGACTTTCCTCTCTGCTGGGACTGCCTTTCCCTTCCGCCTTCCCTTAGCCTTCTTTTAGGCCTCGTGGTTCACAGCCTTATTTCTGCCTCCCATGTCTGTCTAATTTGGGTTCATTTTTTGTATTTGTTTCTCAAAGAATGCTTTCTTGATTTTTTCCCCCCATCCTGCTTCCCACTCTGCCCTCAGCACCTATTTCCACATTGCCTTATAGTTGTTTGTTTGCTTCCCTCACCTGAATACCAGACTGTAAGCTCTTCAGGAAAGGGATTGGTTTCGCCCTCTTTGATATTCCAGAATTTGGTATGCATCTAGCATGGTGCCCGTACACTGAAAATGTTAGATGACGGGAGGGAGTGAACAAAGCAGATTTTTTTTTTTTTAAGTCACAAAGTCCTCTTCAAATTGTAAACTTCATTTTTAATAACGATCTTACTTTTTTTTTTACAGGAATTTTACAAAGTTCAGAAAACATGGTGAGTCAATACACAAGCCAGTAAGCCGTTGCCTGATAAAGCCTGCTGCTTGCACCTGTAGACTTGTATGAGAAAACTGGAATAGAAGGAAAAATTGCTGGAGTGGTGTCTTCTTCCTTCTCACTTTCTTCCCATCGCTGAGCTTTGCCTGCCAGCATCCGTTCCATAAAGATGATTTGTGGGCTTGCAGGGATTGGCTTACTTTTGGCCAGTAGGAGTCAGTTGTATGTTTTTCCTTTGCAGTCTCGAAGATATGACTCCCGGACCACTATATTCTCTCCGGAAGGTAAAATGGAAATCTATCTCAAATAAAAAAATGTCTTTAAAGAGATTGACCTAAAGGGGAGAAAAAAAAATCTACAGACTGTTGTTTTTTTTTTTTAAGTTTTATTTAAGTAATTTCTACAGTAGGGGAAGTAGGGGCTATAAAAGCCTCTACATGTGGGGCGCGAACCCACCACCCTGAGATCAGGAGTCGCATGCTCTTCTGACTGAGCCAGCTGGGTGCCCCTACAAACTTTTTTTTTTTTTTTTAATGTTTTTATTTATTTCTGAGAGAGAGATAGAGAGCAGGGGAGGGTCAGAGAGAGAGGGAGACACAGAATCCGAAGCAGGCTCCAGGCTCTGAGCTGTCAGCACAGAGCGTGATGTGGGGCTCGAACCCACGAACTGTGAGATCATGACCTGAGCCGACTTAGCCACCCAGGCGTCCCCGCTACAAACTCTTTTTTAATTGTTGCTAAGTTGTTCGTCCTTCCTGTGCTTTGGGTTGATTATGGTCACCAAGTCGGCGCCGTGCCTCGTGGAGGGGTCATGGCAGGGCTCTGGTGTGCAGCTGCCAGGGTTGCTCCGCTGGTCACTGCCTGTGTCTCGTAGGTCGCTTGTACCAGGTTGAGTATGCCATGGAAGCTATTGGACATGCAGGCACCTGCTTGGGAATTTTAGCTAATGATGGCGTTCTCCTTGCCGCCGAGAGGCGCAACATCCACAAGCTCCTGGACGAAGTCTTTTTCTCTGAAAAAATTTACAAACTGAATGAGTGAGTGCGATCTTCGGGAAGGGAATTTAAAATGTCTCTATCACATAAATGACATTGCACATATTTTGGGCGGCTGTTCCATGTGACGTAAAATTGAACAGTTTGTTTTCACCTTTGAGGATTTCTGCTTTTGACTTACCTTGTTTAAAACCACCTTGGGGCCCAGGGTGTTGTGGTATTCTTTTTTTTTTTTTTTTTGCAGAAGAGTTTATCGTTTTATTTAATTAGAAGTAAATAGTTCGTTCATTTGCAACTGCGTAAAGTGGCCAAGAACAAAATTAAAATTCTCCCATTAAAAACCTTCCCCAGATTCATCTCCATGAAAAATCTTTTGAACGTCTCCTAATGCACCCAAGATTGAATGACCTTAGGGGAGAAGAATTGATTTCTCTGCTTCTAAATTCAGCATTCTAGCTCTGAAACCCTGAGGCAATTTATTATTATTTTTTTTTTTTTTTTACAAATAGTTTATTGTCAAATTAGTTTCCACATAACACTCAGCGCTCATCCCCACAAGTGCCCTCCTCCATGCCCATCCCTCCCTCCCCCCCACATCCATCAGTCCTCAGTTTTTGTCAGCATTCAAGAGTCTCTCATGGTTTGCCTCTCTCCCTTTCCCCCACCATTTCCGCCCTTCTTCTCCCCCTTGTTCCTCTGTTCAAGTTCCTCCTAATCCTCCTATACGTGCAAACATATGATATTTGTCCTTCTCTGCCTGACTTATTTCGCTCAGCACCCTCAAGGTCCATCCATGTTGCTACACATGGCCAGATTTCATTGTTTCTCATTGCCATGTAGTATTCCATGGTATAGATAAACCACATCTTCTTGATCCATTCATCTGTTGATGGACACTTAGGCTCTTTCCATGTTTTAGCTATTGTGGAGAGTGCTGCTATGAACATTGGGGTACATGTGCTCCTATGCATCAGCATTTCTGTATCCCTGGGGTAAATTCCTAGCAGTGCTATTGCTGGGTCCTAGGGGAGTTCTAGTGTTAGTTTCCTGAGGAACCTCCACACTGTTTTCCAGAGGGGCTGCACAAGTTTGCATTCCCACCAACAGTGTACGAGGGTGCCCGTTTCAAAAAATACGGAACGCTTCACGAACTTGCGTGCCATCCTTGCGCAGGGGCCACGCTGATCTTCTCTGTATCATTCCAATTTTAGTATATGTGCTGCCGAAGCAAGCACTGTGGTATTCTTTTTAAATGCAGGGCCGAGCCCTTAGTGGAGAAACCACATTGTACAGTGATTAAGAGCACAGGCTGGGTAGTTACACAAACTGGGTTAATTGGTTAATTTATTTCTTCTTTTTTTTTAATGTTTACTTGAGAGAGAGAGAGACAGCAAGAGTAGGGAAAGGGCAGAGAGAGGAGAGGGAGACATAGAATCCGAAGCAGGCTCCAGGCTGTCAGCACAGAGCCTGATGTGGGGCTTGAACCCACGAACAGTGAGATCATGAGCCGAAGTTGGACACTTAACCAACTGAGCCACCCATGCACCCCGAATTTGGGTTAAATTAAAAGCTGTGTGACCCTGCACTGATGTTTAACTTTTCTGCGTCTCAGCCCACTACAATGGTTATGGCAGTTGAGTGAATAATTTAAATCTAAGCAAACTAGCAGAGTGTCTGGCTTACAGCAGACCCTCAAAGCATTCAGAATGACTGAATCACAAGACTCTTACCAAACGTCAGCCCTCCTGGAGGTCTGGGAACAGTTTAGCCAAGCCCTGTACACTTCGTGAGTTCCCGGTACACTTGGGTGTGCAGGGTTTCCAGCTGGCAGGGAACAGACCCTCCATTCACTAATGGGCCGGGTGATCGCTGGTGCCAGGCCTTTCTGATATGTTCGTCGAAGGAGTGTTCTCCCTTCACAGAGTCACTGTCTGCAGGTTTGCCCGGCATGACCGAGGGTGTAGGAGAGTCAAGGCAGACCTCAGGGAATGGGGACAGAGAAAGGAAGTGCACCCCCAGTGTGGGCATAGCTCTGGGTTTCCTAGGCTTCCCTTCCCGTGGGTCCCCTCACCTACACCTCCATCAAGCCAGGCCTGGGAGGTTCAGTAGCCTGTCTTCTGTCTGGACACACCTTTGTTGTGTTTGTGGATGCGTCTTCTTGGGATTTACTCTGGGTTCTTAGTGTTCTTATTGTTGCCCTGTTCACAGAGTGGTGATGGTAAACTACGTCTGTAGAAAACTTTAAGGGTGTACTTATTTTTTATGTTGAATGACACAACCTGTTGAGAATTTATAAAGATGAAACGTATGCGGTTTTGTTTGAGGGTATAGTGGCCGTGCAGCTAGCATGGTGACTTTCTGATAGCACGTCCACTTCTCAGTACTTGTAAATACCTCTTCCAGACATTTCCCTGCTCACACATCAATGTCTTTCTTTTCTTCAAGGGACATGGCTTGCAGTGTGGCAGGCATCACTTCTGACGCTAATGTTCTGACTAATGAACTGAGGCTCATTGCGCAGAGGTATGGTCATAAGTAGCGTAATTGATGGTATGTAAATTCGTCTCGATGTTTCTAAGGAGAATTCATGTTTGCAAAGATCAAAGTCTTTAAAAAAAATCTATTAATTGAACATCACAAAATTTTTAAAGCAAAGGTGTAAAAAGTTACGTGCTTTAAGGATATGAGGATGCTGTCATGCTCTCCTCCCCGCTTCAGAGTCCACGTGACTGTTAATGTCCTTGTGGCACAGATTTCTTTCCAGAGGGTATTTTGCTTAGAGGGCATCTTTGTTTTAGGTAAAACTGTTAACTTGCCAATTTCTTTACCCTAGGTACTTGTTACAGTATCAGGAGCCCATTCCTTGTGAGCAGCTGGTCACAGCACTGTGTGACATCAAACAAGCTTATACACAGTTTGGAGGTACTGAAATTTTTCAAAGTTATATTCCAAAAAGTTAACCATTTTATGAGTAATGGCCTTTTTGAGATAGTAAAAAGAAATTGAAATAAAACCTTTTTCATAATACATCCCTGCTTCATGAACTAATTGGTTTTCACTATGTAGATTGTTATATGTTTTATTAAAAGACCATTGGAAGGCTATAATGCCATTTTCAAATCTGGAAACAAATTGCTTTTTACGTAATAATGAAATTCAGCACTTGTCCTCTGTGTCTTTATTCCCTTTCTTGGCTGCGTCCAAATCCTGGCAATGAAAGTGGAATTTTGGATGGAGCTTATCTGTGGTGTTCAGAACACAAAGCAGTTGATGAACGCCTCACTTCCCAGAGCAGGGCCTAGGCCCACTCCCTGGGCTCAGGTAGCAGCAGTGATACTGATCTAGATGCTCTTTGTTGGTGCTCTTCAAGGAAAACGTCCCTTTGGTGTGTCCTTGCTTTACATCGGCTGGGATAAGCACTATGGCTTTCAGCTCTACCAGAGTGACCCCAGTGGGAATTACGGAGGATGGAAAGCCACGTGCATTGGAAATAATAGTGCTGTGAGTATTTTTGTGTTGCTGTAAAGTCTAGCAGATGATCTAATAACCACCATAATTTTGAAGTAGCAGTGATATAATCTATTTTAAAATAGCTGTCACAACCTTAATATGATAGGAAAGACCTTCAATTTCTATTGGTAATGAAGTCACAGGTACTACTAATACTACGGGACTTATTGTCTACGTTTATAATGAAAGGAAATGGTAGTTTTCTTTCTTAAGTATATTTATTTATTTTGAGAGAGAGAGAGAGAGAGCACACATGGGGGAAGCACAGATAGGGAGGCGAGGAGAGAGAACCCCAAGCAGGGTCTGTGCTGTCAGCAAGGAGCCCGGCGCGGGGCTCCGTCTCAGATTGTGAGATCAAGACCCGAATCAAAATCGGGAATCAGACGCTTAACCAACTGAGCCACCCAGATGCCTGGAAATGCTCATTTTCAGTTAGAGGTTGTGAAAATAAGATGTAATTTTTTTCACATCCTGGTTCTCAGACCCTTTGAATTCTCTCACAAGTCCCTTGGAAGTCCAGGGAGTTCTGGTTAAAGACCCCGCTTCAGAGAGCATCAACAGCCCCTTCTCTTGTTCCAGGTTGGCCCTCCCTGCCTCTGAGGTTGTCTGTATTGGTTATAATGCCCATAATAGTTCAGCCGTTAGTATTCTGACCAATCCATATTCCTAAAAAATGCAAGAATTTATGGGGCGCCTGGGTGGCTCAGTCGGTTAAGCATCCGACTTCGGCTCAGGTCATGATCTCACGGTTCGTGGGTTCGAGCCCCACGTCAGGCTCTGTGCTGACAGCTCAGAGCCTGGAGCCGCTTCAGATTCTGTGTCTCCCTCTCTCTCTGACTCTCCCCTGCTCATGTTGTCTCTATTTCTCTCTCAAAAATAAACTTTAAAAAAAATTTAAAGAAAAATTTTTGTTGATTCTCCTTTATGTTTTATAGGCAGCTGTGTCAATGTTAAAACAAGACTACAAAGAAGGAGAAATGACTTTGAAGTCAGCACTTGCTTTAGCTATCAAAGTCCTAAATAAGACCATGGATGTGAGTAAACTCTCTGCTGAAAAAGGTAATGGATGCCCACCCCTCTGATTGGTTTACTTGTGTGAGAGAAGCAGTTGAGTGGACCACCTTGTCAAGAGTTCATTGAAGCCGCAACCTTATGAATTGGGTGGCTTTATACTTTTGTCCTAGGTGAGGACACTAGGGCTTAGTGAAGTTAAGTGACTTGAGCAAGGTCGACACCGGTAAGTTGTGGGGCCTTAGTCCCACAGTACATTGTGAGCCTAAGGACTTGAGCCTGTATGTTCTCAGTGTTCATAGTTGGAGATCTGAGTTGTGCTACTCTTAGTTAATAATTGTCTTACCAGCTTCTTGATGATGGTATCTGTGTGTGTACATATGATAAAGAACATGCATGTGATTATGTGCTACATGATTATCTTAAGCTTTATCCGAGGGAAGACATTTGCAGGAGTTGTGGTATCCTGTGCTCTTTTGAGTCTCCTGATCTCTCATGTGATGCCACGTTTGCAATTTTAAATACTTTATTCAGTTTAAATTATGTAATCATCTAAAACTATTTCTAAATAATGTTTTTCAAAAACTATGGTAAATTAATGTGTAGATTCTGCTGAGTATAACTGAGCTCCTGCTGTTCCTTAGAATATGCAGTTTACTTGCAGACTGTCCCCTTTTTGTCTACTTCTGTGTAATTTCAAGGAGGTAGCACTCTATTTCCTCTGCTCAAAAAATGCCTTCTTTGGTATCAGTTTACTTTTCTTATCTGTGGTCATGGAAGCTGCATTTCATGTCTTAGTTTTGACATGAAACAGGAGTGTGGTTGCTGAACCACCAAGTTCGTCTGGTTGTCACGCTAGGGGCAGGCCAGGGGGAGACACTTCAGTAAAGGTGTTGGTAGGAGCTTTGTAAGACGGAAGGTATTTTTTGCTGTCAGAGTAGCTGCGAATCGTGCGCAGCAAACAGCATGGAGAGTGGGGAGCCTCGGCTCCAGGGAAGAGCTGGGCCTGCTGAGTGTGTTTGCCGAGTGTACCCGCCTGTAACACAAGCGCGTGTGCTCACTTCTAGTGGAAATTGCCACCCTAACAAGAGAGAACGGGAAGACGGTCATCAGAGTCCTCAAACAGAAAGAGGTGGAGCAGTTGATCAAAAACCACGAAGAAGAAGAAGCGAAAGCTGAGCGCGAGAAGAAAGAAAAAGAACAGAAAGAAAAGGATAAGTAGAAGGAAGGACCGTGGGTTTCGTCACTCACCTGGGGCTGTTTCAGTGTCGTGCCGCCCTTCCCACCCTGGGAAAGCTCTGACTCGCGCCGGCTGGTGTGTGGGAGACCAGGACGGCACCAGCTGTCTGTCCACTTGAGTCTTGTATTGACGCCTACTCTTCATGGACGCCCCAACCCCTCCGCCCTTGTTTTGGGGAATAAAACTTGAAAAGGCTGGAAATGGTGAAGGAAGAAATTCTCTGTAGCAGTAAACGCGGAAGGGCCAGGGATCGTGAGTGGGGTGCACCGTGGTGGCTCGTGCAGGTGCTTCTAGTGAGATGCACACGTGACAGGCTGTAGAGTCCATACGGGGCAAGGAGGGACCACGCACTCAGGGGTTCCTTAGCTGCCCCCTGCTGTTTGCAGAGCCTGCAGCCCGACTTCAGCAGAGTAGAACCGTCCTGCTCTTGGCCTCCGACGGAGTAAGATCCAGCGATGCAAGAGTCACCCTCCTCCCCTTGCAATTGCCAGCCTGTGCTGTGATGGGTAGTCATCCTGGGCGCGCGCACACGCAAGCATAAATAGTTAACGAAGTATGAAAGGCATAATCAAAGGAAACCCTGGGTTCCTACTGAGCAGCTTCAGAAACCGCACCTGTGAAGCCCGTGTGTGTCCCGTTCAGACCTCGCTCCTGTGCCCCTGAGATACACGATGTTCAGTTCACCCTTCCTCTTATCTACGAGGTTTGCACTCTGGCTTTTTGCCACTCCAGGTGCTCAGCAGGCCTGTCCGTCAGCCCTCCGTTCACAGGGGGCGCCCGGCTCCTGCTGGACCCTGCCTCCTCCCCGGGGGTGGGGCTGAGGAGGGGCCTGGGGCCAGGCTGGTGTGCGCGCGTGAGAAGGGGACACCCAGGACCCTGCAGCAGGCAGGCTGTCCAGGCCGCATGGAAGGCTTGTGCAGGAGAAATTAAGGCCGCAGAGGAAAAGTGAAACCGAAGAGGACAGTTGAGATTTGACAGAAGGGATTCTCATTGCCGAGTTTTGCTGTCATTAATGATAAAGTCCTCTGACGGAAGAGCTATAGGGCAGTGCTGTGTAAAATGTCCGTGTGTGGACCGTGTCAGCACCACCTGGGAATTGCCTAGAAATGCCAAGTCCTGGCATCCCATCCCAGGTCTACTGAGTAAAAATCTTAGAATAGAGCCCAGGAGTCAGTTTTAACCAACTGTGTGTGTTTCTGCATGTACTAAAGTTTGAGAATCACTGGGAGAGCTTTTCTGTCTGCTGTGCCCAGGCCGTACTCCATATTCATGGAACCAGCCTCTGGGTGGGACCCTGATAGCAGTTCTTTACGTACCCCATCCCCTGGGGCTTCTGCCGGGGATGAGAACCAGCGCACTGAGCCATTGCTTCCCCATCTCGCCTGTCGCCAGTCAGATGTGGACTCAGCCTCATCTCTCCCAAGTGCTCTTAAGGATGTTAAGCCATATCAGGGTGTTTTGTGCATGCTAACCTCGTGTGCTAAGGTATTTTCTTCAACCCCCCCTTTGTGTGTGTGTGTGTGTGTTTTATAATGTTTATTATTTTGAGAGACAATATGAGTGGAGGAGGGGCAGAGGAGACTGAGGATCCAAAGCAGACTCCACTGTCAGCAGAGAGCCCAATCCAGGGCTTGCACTCATGAACCATAAGATTATGACCTGAGCAGAAACCAAGAGTTGGGCAAACTGACTGAGCCACCCAGGTGCCCCAACATGGTACATTTTCTTTTTTTATGTTTATATTTGAGAGAGAGAGAGAGAGAGAGAGACCGAAACAGAGCATGAGAAGGAAAGGGGCAGAGAGAGGGAGACACAGAATCTGAAGCAGGCTCCAGGCTCTGAGCTGTCAGCACAGAGCCTGGCACGGACCTCAAACTCACGAACTGCGAAATCATGACCTGAGCCGAAGTCGGCACTTAACCGACTGAGCCACCCAGGTGCCCCAACATGGTGCTTTTTAAATCTAAATTTCCTTTTTAGTTTTTAGAGATCATGTGCGAGTGGGGGAGGAGCAGAGAGAGGAACAGAGAATCCCAAGCAGGCTCCGTGTGGTCAGTGCTGAGCCCGTTGTGGGGCTCCGTCCCATGAAACAGGAGAAGATGACCTGAGCTGAAATGGAATCGATGCCTGACCAACTGAACCCCCCAGGCGCCCATAGGTTTCCTTTTACTCTAATTTATACAGTTGGTTGCCATTATTCATAGTAGCTTTGTTCTAGAATTTCATTATGGGCACTGAGTTAGCAAGTACTGAACCGAGGCTCCTGAAGAAATCCCACAGTAGGTGCCTGTGAGTCTCTGGCCACAACACTTTCATCAACCAATCGATACAGAACGTGTATCGATTGTTTTACGTGTTTCTGTTTAAAGATCTCTTAATCCATATTGGTGACTCCTTTATCTTGAGCTCCGGGCCAGCAACTGTAACACACTTAAATGCAGCTTGTCTAGTGCATGTCCTCTAAGGCATAACCCTTACGCTAGCCAGCGCTTCAGCACTCTGCGTAGGGCCATTTCAGAAAGCACGCTCGCCAGCAGCACAAAGATGTGAAAAATGCGGCACAAAATAGAGCTAAAGAAGAACACTTAACGGTGTGAGAGCCGAGACTCGGAGGCAGAGTGGCTCCTCGTTTGGTCTCAGCTGGGAACATGCACGTCAGACCATTCAAATCGTTGCATGTCCGCAGCGACTGCGGGGGGCGTTGGGGTCACCAGCAAGCGTGCAGGTGCAGAATCTGATACGGATTGGCTTACGCCGTGCACACACCCAGGTAGGTGGCCTGCTGTGCGGACACAGACGCTTTGCGCTGCAGGGGCCCTGCTACCCCAGCCGTGGGACTGGGCTGCCTCCATTTCCTTCCCGTCCCTCACTCCTCAGGACAGCAGCCACGCTGCCCCTGCTCTGCTCAGAGCGCCCCAGTGGCCACACCGGGGTCAGCCCCACTGCTGCCGTCTCCACCAGGGTGCGCTGCTCACGCTCCGGCTGCTCCTGAGAGCCCACCCCTGGGCCTTTGTGCCTGCCAGTCCCTCTGCCTCGAGAACACCCTTCCCTGGGGCGCCGCGTAGCCCGCTCCCTCCCTCCCTCGTGCTCAGTGTCCTCTCTCGGCTCTTGGGCTGTGTTAGCAGCAGGAGCAGCCCCCCCACGCAGTCCTCCCTCACCCTGCTGAGTGTCCCCACGCCCTGCTCGCCGTCTGGCTCGACCGCTCGCTGTCCGTCTGCCCCGCTGGAATGCTCACTTCAGCAGCTATGTTTCAGTACCTGGAGCAGAAGTGGGCACATGTGAGGCTTCGAATACGTATTGATGAATGAACGGTGGTCCCTGATAGGCTGGAGTTCAGTCCAGCACCCTAAAATACACCCCTTTTCCATCCAGCACAGTAGAGCTCTGGGGTTTTCTATGTTCTGACCACCCCTCCAACACTTCCTATAGTTGTGACCACTGCGGAGGCTGCAGGGGACGAAAGCCTAGCCTGTTTGACCACTGTGTCCAGAGTAAGTTTTCAGAACTTTATCCTAACGACAGAAAAATCTCAACATCTGCACCCTTTTGTTGAAGTAATTTCATGCTGGGGGAAAAGTAAAAGATGGGGGCAGGGTGGGGGCCGCCCTCACTGATTTTTCCCTGCATCAAGGATCTCCCCCAGCGCCCTCTCTCCCTCTGCTCTGCCATATTTTTAGCTTTGGCCTTAGGACTTTCTGGTTTCCAGCGCGTTGCCTGATGCATCCCGAATGTAGCATAGCAACCCTCATCTGAACATGGGCTCTTTCTCACGGGCACGACCGATGCAGGGCATCTTGATAGGAATAAGTAGGAAACCAGTGAGCTAAAGGTTTAAAATAATTGAATTTATCCCATTTGGGTCAGTTACAAATCATGTTTTTAAAAATGAATCATGTGAGGGAAAATGTGTCCTCTCTATAAGTTGACTTCTGGTGTTTTCCTTAATCAGAAAATAAGCGAGACTCAAATTTCTGAAGTCTAGCACTTTGAAAGCTCCATGAAAGTATTTGTTTTAGCAGTGCAAAAATATTCCACATTGTGAAAAAAATAGGAAAGTAGGTTCATTTCTGTTCCTATTTACCATGTTCCTGGTAATTTTAGGTGATGGCGATTTGTGGCTGAGTAAGACATGTTCTCAGTTGTTAATGTGCAGTTTGGAGGCCAGGCAGGGCTGTAATCAAGCACTTGCTAATGTGAACACGTGCTCGACCCCCGGTGGCCATGAACTGTGCTGAGGCCGTGAAGGCCTGGCAGGGAACAGCTTCCCATGTTTATGGAAAGCAGAGCTGAGCAGAGCTAGAGCAGAGCTGGTCACGGGAAGATGATTAATGACCAGAGATGAGGCTAGAAGTGTATACTAAAGAGACCAGACAGCTTTGCAAATCCTGCAGAGGCTGTGAGGTTTTTGAGTAACTGAAGGACAGGTTACACCCTAACTCGAGTCCCGGAGCTGGATTAGGAGGGAAGAGACAGAAGGGAGACCAGCTGGAGGCTTCAGAAATGGGGGGAAGGATGAGGGTCTCAGTGGAAAGGGGGACAGAGGAGGAGAAGCCCCCCTGTAATGAGGGATGGGGGAGGAGGAGGAGCCCGACCAGGCCTCGAGCTCCAGGAAGCAGTTACACTCTGAGCTGAAAAGGCCTCGAGAAGTCAGTCGGTGGCTGCCCCTGACCTTGCCGACGTCTTTGTCGCTGCCTCCGCCTGAGACCGCATGGAGGCTGGTAGAGAAGAGCCCTTTCTCTTCCGGTTATTCTTCCTTTGTTTTCTTCCAAGCCTTGCCTGACTCCGTGTCCAGTTTCCTGTCCCGGCACTTAGAAGATTGGTTCATGAGCTCTGTGCAGGGGAGCTCCTCCACGTTACGGTGCCTTCTCGTTTTAGCGTTTACAGTTTTGTTTTTAATGCTGATAACTGAAAAGTTTTTTGTGTTTATGTAGGCAAAGCTCCTAATCATTTATATT
This sequence comes from Proteles cristata cristata, assembly GCA_017311185.1. Lineage (NCBI taxonomy): Eukaryota > Metazoa > Chordata > Mammalia > Carnivora > Hyaenidae > Proteles > Proteles cristata. Next base: position 160,920 of record JAESUZ010000279.1, on the reverse strand, counting down.
TCTCGTTAGTATGATACACGTAAAGATATTCCCCACCCCAAGGCACATAACATTCTTTACAAAAACACTAATTCAAAGGAATACATGCACCCCAGTGTTTACAGTAGCGCTATTGATAACAGCCAATTAGGGAAGCAGCCCAAATGTCCATCGACTGATGAATGGATAAAGAAGATGTGTTACGTATATACAGTGGAATATACTGTGTGATGAAAAAGAATGAAATCTTGCCATTTGCAACAGCGTGGATGGAACTAAGTGAAATAAATCTGTCAGAGAAAGACAAATACCATATAATCTCACTTTTGGGGAAAATTGAAAAAACAAAACAAATGAGCAAAAAGAGAACCAAGAAACAAGACTCTTCATTACAGAGAACACAATGATGGTCACCAGAACTTGGGGGGGTGGGGGAAGGGGCAGGTGAAATAGGTGAAGGGGATTAAGAGTATACTTACCTTGGGGCGCCTGGGTGGCTTAGTCGGTTAAGCGTCCGACTTTCGCTTGGGTCATGATCTCGCAGTTCGTGGGTTCGGGCCACGCGTCGGGCTCTGTGCTGACTGCCAGCTCAGAGCCTGGAGCCTGTTTCAGTCTGTGACTCCCTCTCTCTGACCCTTCCCTGCTCACGCTGTCTCTCTCTCTCTCTCTCCTAGAAAAAAAAAAAGAGTATACTTACCTTGATGCACACTGAGTAATGTATACAACTGTTGAATCACTATATTGTATACCCGAAACCAATAAAACACTGTATATTAACTATACTGGGATTTTAAAATTTAGTATATATACATTCTTCTGGTAAATTTGTGGCTTTATCACCTTTATCATAATTTGAAAAATATAATTGGCATCTTTTTAAAAGTCAGTATTTAGGGGTACCTGGGTGTGGATGGCTCAGTTGGTTGAGCATCTGTTTTTGAGTTTGGCTCAGGTCATGATCTCATGGTTTGTGGGATTGAGCCCCGTGTCAGGCTCTGCGCTGACAGCATGGAGCCTCCTCTTGGGATTCTCTCTCTCTCTCTCTCTCTGAACCCCCACTTGTGCTCTCTTTCTGGATAAATAAATGAGTAAATAAATAAGTCACTATTTAAATTAATCTTTATTTCTTTAATTAAATTTGATTCAATTCTGTAATTAAATTCAGCAACTTTAATTCTCTTGTTCTGACTAGTTTTCTTGAATTAATTCAGAATACTTACCTTTCTTTCACAAATTTATAGGAACGCTAATAAATAATAAGTACCTAGGCTTTTGAGATGTAATTGTTATATTCATCTGAAGTGCTCACGGCTTACAGAGCCGTGCAGCCGTGCAGCCAACACTGGTCAGTTTGAGAACACTTCCATGAACCCAAAGAGAAACCCTACACCATTTTGCGGTCACCCCAAGTCCTCCAGCCCCAGGCAGCCACCAGTCTGCGTTCTGTGTGTGCAGATCTGCCTGTTCTGGACATTGCACATAACGCAACCCTATAAGCTGGTGTGTGGTCTTCTGGCATTTTCCCCGTGGTGTAAAGCTGTCCAGGTTCACCCGTGCTGCAGCGAGTGTTGGAAATTCACAGCTTACTAGACAGACAAGAGAAATACTAGCGGGAGGGAGTCCATGTTTGCTGTTGCCAAATAACATCCCTCGTGTGATTACACTGCATTTTGTTCATTCGCCGGTTGGTGGACGTTGGGCTTGCCTCCATCTGGGGGCTGTTGTGAACGGTGCTGCTGTGAATACTCATGTACAAATTTTGTGTGGATTTATGCTTTCATTTTTCTTGGGTATGTACCTAAGTGGAATTGCTGGGTCATATCTTGGTTTATTTTTAATCCATCTTTGTACCAGACATTCATATTAGTGACTCAGATTTTAAAAGGAGTCTGCCTTTCCCTATTTTCTCCTAAAAGAGCCCCATATAAATAGAAACTGGATTGACTCTTGAGTGAACGTATGTGAATTTGTTAGGTACCGTTGAAGTAGGTCTCACAGTTGGAGGGGACTATTGATTCCTTTCATGTTGGCAGGAAGAATTTCTTCTCTAAGTTCCTTTATACTCAACACTAGGAAAGGCCAAGCCTTTGATTCTATACCCAAGAGCCTTATGTAATAACATTCTCTGAAAAATTTTGAATCATACAAAATGACAGAATCCAAGGTAAATGGGCTTCTGAATCCTGAGCAATCTAATGACTTTCTTTTCTGATTAAAATATGCTCACTTTGGAAAATACACAACATATTAAATAGAAATCACCCATATGATCTTGCTTAGAGTTAGCCAATGTTAACTGTCTCACTGGCCCATTTTAGATCCTGAATAAGTGTACTGGTGGGCTGTGGCAAATTACAGGCCCTCTATTTAAAAACAGTATCAAAGAGAAATTAAAATATGTTTTTTTCCCTTCTCCTTGGTCTTTGAAGTCTTAGAAAACCCTTTCTGTATACAACAGCACAAACTGTCATTTGTGGAGTAAACAGTACGTGTCGGTTACCTTATATTTGCTAATTCTCACAATAACCTTGTAAAACATTTATTATAAGTACAGCACTCAGTCATGGAGGGTCCCCGATGCGTTTGGTGACGGCAGGGCAGTCTTTCTGAGACTGAGAAAGTAGCTGAGAAACCCAACGCTCAGCAAAGGTGAGTGACTTGTGCCCAGTCACACAGTCCCAGTGCCCGCAGGCTGTCCCCGTCATCCAGGCCTGGGCTTCCACGGGGCCTCCCACACCTGTCCCCCTTCACTGCTAGAATGACCTTCACATGTCAGTCAGAGCACAGAGCACATGCCCTGACCCTTTCACTGGTTTCCCATCAGAGAACATCACAGATTTATGGGGGTATGAATGAAGCTCAAGCTTTGCAGCCCTTCACTCATGTGGCCCCTTCCAAGGCTCGGGAAAGGACCCTCACAATGTGTTCTCATGCTGACCTGCTTCTTGTGAAGTTTGCAAAAGTGAGATCTTTTAACTGCGATCGATAAGTGCCACAGTCTATTTCCACACCAACTTCCCCTCCTTTTGGAAGTCTTTGCAGTGGTCAGGCCACAATGAGATCTATTTATTCTCACTTTTGTTAATCCTCCCAGTGTAGAAATGGCTTCCAGAGAAGCCATTTCCTTCCCACCACTGTGCCAGCTTACCCAGCATCATGACGGGAAGGTGTCGCCTCCTGAGCAGCGTCTTCTGTGATGTCTGTCATTGGAAGCATGTGGACAGTGGGAGAGAAACAAGGCTGGACAGCTATGGAGTCAGAATCTAGTCTATGGCAAACTCTTCCGGTGTTCAGATGTGCAGGATTATAATTCTCAATGCCAAACAGAAGAAAAATGATGATACAGGTGTGTCAGTTCATCAAACCCCATAGTTTTCTAGACATGGCAATATTTGTCTCTACTTTTTAAAGATGTGTAGTTTATTAAGTCTTTTAAAATTCTAATTAAATATCCAATTTCACACCCAGTTTTGTATTTATATTGTTGTATTCTTTTTGCTTTAAGGAGACTTCCACCCAAATAATATGATAATTTTCAGTACAAACCTGGGTCACCACTGCTCTCCATTGTCCCAAGAAGGAAATCCATTCTCTTCATTCTGACCTCTCCTCACTCCCCCATCTTGACGACTCATCTCTGTCCTGCCCTCACACCAGCTCTCTTGTACCTTAGAGCCTCACCCAAGCTACCCCTTTGTGTGGAATGCCCCCCGCCCACACACACACCTGGCATGACTGATGTTTTCTCTGTCTCCTAGCTCAGACCATTTCCCCAGAACCCCCACCCCAATCCCATCACTTTCTGTTTATTTCCTCAAGAATTCTTAGAAAATTCTGAAATCATTTTATTTTCTGCCTTCCTCCCCTAGGCAGTAAGTTCCCTGAAAACAGAGATGTATCTGTCTTGCTCACTACATTGTCCCAAGAACTGAGCATATGGTTGATTCTCAAATATCTGTTGAATGAATAGCTAGGAAGTGACAGAGCAAGAATCCAAACTCATGTTTATTTGATATCAAAAAACAAAGGCTGTGCACTTCCCAATACTCCGCCATTTTCTTTTTTTTTTTTAATGTTTTATTTATTAGCTCTAGTGAGAGAGAGAGAGACAGCTGTGTGAGTTTTATTTATTTCTAGGAGAGAGAGAGAGACAGCGTGAGCAGGGGAGGGTCAGAGAGAGAGGGAGTCACAGACTGAAACAGGCTCCAGGCTCTGAGCTGGCAGTCAGCACAGAGCCCGACGCGGGGCTCAAACCCACGAACCACGAGATCATGAAAAGCGAAAGTCGGACGCTTAACCGACTAAGCCACCCAGGCGCCCCAATACTCCGTCATTTTCTGTGTCTCCAATCTATCATCCCAGAGCATCTCGGGAATCAGATGTGCATTAGAAGCACAAAAAGCAAGTTCAACTCTGGACACCAGTGACTGGGAAGATCATATGTAATAAAGGATCAAAATTTCCTTTGGCATGCAGGTGGCTTCAAGTATTCTTTAGTTTTCTTTTTTTTTTTTAATTTTTTAAATGTTTATTTATTTTTGAGAGAGAGACAGACAGACAGCATGTGAGCAAGCAGGGGAGGGGCAGAGAAAGAGACACAGAATCTGAAGCAGGCTCTAGGCTCTGAGCTGTCAGCACAGAGCCTGATGCGGGGCTCGAACTCACTAACTGTGAGATCATGACCTGAGCTGAAGTTGGGCACTTAACCGACTCAGCCACCCAAGTGCCCCAAGTATTCTTTAGTTTTCAAAAAGTTGAAAACACCTAAAATTAGTCAGGCGTGTTCTAGAAGAATAAGAATAAGGAAAAATTGCATCTCAGGTGAGACAGCTGTGGAACTGGAAGTTACCAAATGATAACTGATTTTCAGAGACTTGGATCAGGTGGCTTAGAATTAGGTTAAAGATAATCAATTCTCTGGGACAATCAATGTCATATATTACTCTAACCTTCACAGGGAGCTTTTTGTATCGCTGGAAGATGCTCATCTGGTCTTGCTTCTTATCCATATAAAAAACTTGACATCAGGGGCGCCTGGGTGGCTTAGTCGGTTAAGCGTCCCGACTTTCGCTTAGGTCATGATCTCGCGGTTCGTGGGTTCGAGCCCTGCGTCGGGCTCTGTGCTGACTGCCAGCTCAGAGCCTGGAGCCTGTTTCAGTCCGTGACTCCCTCTTTCTCTGACCCTCCCCTGCTCACGCTGTCTCTCTCTCTCTCTCTCCTAGAAATTAAAAAAAAAAAAAAAAAAAACATTAAAAAAAAAAAACTTGACATCAATTGGCATTGTCCAGGAAACGAACTAGATGAGCAAGTCCACCCTTGCTAAATAAATATTAGAGCAGATCCCCAAACATATTATAGAAACTGCTCCATTTTGGTTTCATTTTATCCTCACTTCCCTAAAAGCATGATATGATAGTTTGCAAATTACAAATGAAAGTGAAATCTATTTAATTTTGTTTTTTAAAATATTTTTTAAAATCTTTATTTATTTTTGAGAGAGCGACAGAGTGTGAGTGGGGGAGGGACAGAGAAAGAGGGAGATATAGAATCCTAGAATCCAAAGCAGGCCCAAGGCTCCCAACTGTCAGCACAGAGCCTGAGTGGGGCTCGAATCTGCAAACCGCAAGATGATGACCTGAGCCAAAGTTGGACATTTCACTGACTGAGCCACCCAGATGCCCCAAAATCTATATAATTTTGAATATTTTGTGTGCTTTTGAGTTTCAGAATTTCATATCCCTTGATTGGAGTGGGAATAATTTGGGAACAATTAAATTGGCAATCATTTAATTAAATTCTAAGACTGCAGTTTTCTTGCTTGGTGTTGTAGCCACAAATTTCTGGAGCATTTGTGGTCTATACCTGCAGTATAATTTGTTCTTTGAACTTATTTTTGATATATGTAGCATTGTCTATAAATATCTCTCAGTTCCAGAATAGAAAGTGAGTGACATACAGGTTGTATGTTTAGTAATACTTAATAGTATTTAGTGTCTTGCAGATATTAAAATGGGGGCATAGGGACACGTGGATGGCTTAGTCCGATTAAGCATCTGACTCTTGATTTTGGCTCAGGTCATGATTTCACAGTTCATGGGTTTGAGCCCCATGTTGGCCTCTGCACTGATGGGAGCCTGCTTGGGAGTCTCTCTCTCTCCCTCTCTCTCTCTCTCCCTCTCTCTCTCTCTCTCTCTCTCCCTCTCCCTCCCTTTATCTCTGCTCCTCCCCCACTTGCGCTCTCTCTCAAAAATAAATAAAAATTAAATAAAGACACTGTCCTAAAAAATAAAAATAAAATAGGGGCATAAATTTATTTATTTTATAAAATTATATATAAATTTATATATATTTATAAATTTATTTATTTTTACTTTATAAATGTATACTAGTATGCCACCTATGAAGAACAGATCACTTAATGTAATAAATATTTATATATAATGGGTTGTGCTTATTTAGTATACAAATGTTGAACTTTAGCATATATAAGTAATTGCAAATCTGTTGAAGAAATTTATCTACAGAAATCCATATTTGTCTTTTTTCACTATAGAAATTTTTACTTTTTAACAACTTTATTGAGATAGCATTGACATATAAAAATAGTATCTACGGCACACAAGTTGATGTTTAATAAATGTATACATTGTGAAATGATCACCATGATGAAGCTAAGTAACCTATCTAGAACCTCTACATGGTTACCATTGTGTATGTGTGTGTGTGTTGAGAAGATTTAATTAAGATCTATCCTTTTGTATTTTTTTTCTTTAAGTTTTTTAAATGTTTATTTATTTCTGAGAGACAGAGACAGAGCACAAGTGGGTATGGGCAGAGAGAGAGAAGGAGACACAGAATTTGAAACAGGCTTCAGGCTCCAAGCTGTCAGCACAGAGCCCGACGCAGGACTCAAAGTTATGAGCTGTGAGATCATGACCTGAGCTGAAGTCTGACGCTCAACTGACTGAGCCACCCAGGCACTCCTTGTTTATATTTGTTTTAAAAGAAATTCTTTCATGATGTGATTCATCACTCCCACATGTAAAAACTCTGACATTTAGGGGGCATGGATAATTGTACTGCACTTTCTTCAGGTGGAAAGCAGTATTTTTATTTGTAACAAGAGCTGATATATATATATATATTATACATATACATATAAATGTACCCTGGAAAAATATCAGCTCTTATTACAAATAAAGAATATATATATACTATTATTAAAGTCTATTGAGACAGCTCAGTTATATATATGGTTAATATTTTTGTGATATGTGATTTTATAGACTCCTATTCAGCTATTACAATCTAATAAAAATATGGCCAATTGCTTTTCTTTCTTAAAGCTCTGTACATTAAAATATCTCTGCCCTTTTACACTTTGATTACAGCCATTGAAATAGCCCCTGAAAAGGAACTTCTATTTTTATATCATTTCTTTTGAAGGACTGAATATTAATACCCTATCAATACTTGCTTTTTTGGCTTTAATCTGTGAAAACATGTAATTTCAGCAGTAAAATTGACAGCATCCATTTTTATCTTTAATTAACTTTTCAGTTTGGCTTTCATCTTAAAGGCTCACAGCAGAATTTATCACCAAACTACAATGGAAATGCTGAATGGGAGATTCAGAGAATCTGCCTGGCTCTGCATTTAGCTCAGTTGACCCCGTTATAAGAAAGGAAGCCAACGACAACACCGGTGTGCAAGACGACTCATCGGGTCACTCCACCCGCAGACGACAATGCTTATCTGACTCCTGATTCCCTTCCCAGGTGCTCTTTTTTCCCCTGCGAATCACCAATTGCCCTTTGCTGAAGGGTTTTGTGAGTGCAAACGCACGTCAGAGAACATTTGTCCCATAAAGAGTAATGGCTGCCAGTCACTGAACTCTTGGGCCAGTGGCTGAGCCCCTATAGGCTTTCTCTTCTGCCTCCAGGTTTTAAGTCATGACTTAAAGATCAGGGGTGGGGCCCAGAAAGAGAAATTTCATTTAGTATGGTTGTCTCTGAAGGCAGGTCGCCTGGGTCTGAGTCCCTGCTCTGAGATCTTGGGCAAACTACCCAACATTCATTTATTAATCCAGTAACATCTTGAGCGTCTATGTATGCACGGGGGGCACACTGTGGAACACCACAGACACAGCTGCTGCCCTTCGGGAGCTAATTTCTACCGGAGGAATCCATACTGAAGGGTGTGTGATCACAAACTGTGCCATGTGCTGAGGGGACGTGTAGAGAGTAACGGGCAGAGGGAGTGGAGGACCCAGTGTACGTAGGCTGCTTTTGTCTCTCAAGTGGTGACAGTTCTGCTCACTCTCAGAGGAGTTGGAATTAGGCAGAGCTGGGGGGTGGGGGGGTAGAGAGAGAAAATGCAGGCAAAGGGAGAAGTTATGGGAAGGGCCTTGGGGGTACACTGCTGGGTGGTTCCTGCAAGGGAGAGGGGTGTGTTGTGGAGCTGGTGAGGGCACTTGGGGACCCTGGCATGGATTTGGGCTTTGGCTTCTGTGTTCTGAGAAATCACTCAGGCTGCCATCTACAGAATGTGCTAGAGTGCAGGGCAGCAGTGTCAGCTGGAGGTCAAGCATGGACATTACCACAGTAGTAGGAGGGAGGACATGATTCAAGGTGTAGCCAAGGTGAGCAACACAGAAAGGGGGTTAGACGTGCTGAGTGAAGCAGGGCAGGGAGCCAAGGACGCCGTCCAGGTTTTTAGCCTGAGTAATTAGTTGGATGGTGGTGCCACTGACTGAGATAGGAAGGCAAAGAAGAGACAGTGGTTTGGGGCATACGAAGTGATGTGTCCAAGTGACAGTGTGGTCACATACCCAGCGGGACACACTGGAGCTCGGTAGTGAGATCAGCACCTGTGCATCCGTGGTTGGAAGACATCCACCTGCAGAAGATCACAGAGCGTGGGGCGCGCACAAGAAGATCGGTCCCGTGTTTGAGCCTGTGCAGTTCCCAGCATGCAGTGGGGGAGGGGGGGCTGCTGCGAGGACTGAGGAGGGGGCAGAACAAGGGTAATAGAAACTCAGCTCTTGTCGTCCTGCTTGAGAGTAAGTGGGCAAGTACATTTAAAAAGTGTTTTGATTATTACATTTTCCTGCTGCCTGGCGAGGTTAATAGGGCAATTATTAAATTCCACATTCTATGGCAAGGCACTGGCTGGCTAGTGCATATTGTAACGGTGAATAAACGTACATTCTAGGCCCGGGAGTACATTACCTAGTAGGGGACAGAGATTTATGGAGAAATACAGAAGATGGGAAGTAGGAAGTGCTGTCAGAGAATAAAAGTGAAGTGTCTGGGGCTTGACAGAGGGGGTGGCGGTGGCTGTGGCTGTGTCTGGGGACCCCGCTGTGCTTCAGGGAGGTGGGTCTGGAAGAAAGGGCAGGTGTGGATGTTCAGAGAAGGGGAGGAGACGGACGAAGGCAGGGAAGTGTACTGAAAACCCCACACTCATCAGAGGGAGTGTGTCTGGAAAGCAGGTGTGTTGTGAAGACTGTGCGGCAGGCCCTTTGGTCGAAGCTCAGAAAGCTGGCGGACAGATGCCACTTCAGGGGACGTGGTGGCTGTGGTATTCCTGCCCTTTGTCAGCCGTGTCTCCTAGCAGTGTGAGGACGCCTGCCATCGGGTCAGGCGCAGCCACCGTGTCCAGCAACTGGGAATAACTGGCATATCCTTCTAGAAAAAGCCATCCAAAATGCATATTTTATATTCCATAATTATTTGCTTGGATTCTAAAGTGCCCAACAAATTACTTTGCCTTTCACAACTAGTAGTCCTTTTCACAGATGATGCAAATAACCATGGTTCCTGTGGTTGTTGAGAGAACACCCCAGAGGTCCAGGGGTTGCAATTATGCTTGCTGCGGCTGAGCTAACAACCTTTCAATTCAGGTTTTTCCACTGACAGGTTCTGTGACCTCCAGCAGTTATTCAACCACTCTGTTTCAAGTCCCCCAGCTGTAAAAGTGGAATAACACTTGACTTTCTCAAACACTGTTAGAATGAATTGCATAAGTGTCTGTATGCCCCATATATTGTTCAGAGCAAAAGAGAAATTTGCAGTGAAGGGACGACAACTTCCTTCCTGTGCAGGAGTGTAATTAATGACTAATCTGCTTATCATCTTACGGATTCCTTTTCTATGGCCCCTTTGGCTTCAGCAGAATAGCTTCATTGGATACGGTTTCCATGTTCCTGGCTGTACTTAGGCGTAGGAAAAAAGTCCTACCTAAATTTTATTATTTGCATTCTTCACAACCAGGTTTTTAAACAGACTTGCTGAGTCTGGAGCTTGGTGTCAAATTCCTGCTCACAAGGACTGTTAGAGGTGTCAGCTCCATAAAGCTTTCTGTGAAAAATCAGTGAAACGCTCTGCCACTGAAGTTTAAAGTTAATTTGCCTGAATCTCTTCAGCCAAATGAAGCTTTCTAATCAATTACGAACAGAGAGGATAAAACCTAGGGTTTGCAGAGATTGGAGAACATCCTCCAGCCATCAGCCCCGATCACTGCCCAAGTGGCTTGTGTCTGGTGGATGGAGCCACTAATCTTTATTAGTGGGGTGGGCAGCGGTTACAGATGTTCACTCCTGGCCGCACAGTGGGGGGGGGACACTGCTTACAGATGTTCACTGCTGGCCACCTGGGGGGCACTGGTTACAGATGTTCACTCAGGCCACACGGTGGGGGGGCAGTGGTTACAGACCTTCACTCCTGGCCACCCCGGGGCGGGGGTGTTACCGGTTACAGACCTTCACTGCTGGCCACACTGGGGTGAGGGTGGTGGGCACAGCCTGTGCTGAGGAGCTGCGCTTCATTCTGGGGGACGTCTGAAGGAGGGTCTGGGCTGGGCCCTCTGGTCCCCCTGCCTCGCTTCAGGGACAACAGAGTAGCAGGGATCGAGCCCCCCCCCCCTCCCGGGTCATCGTGCTTCAGCGACGCGCTCTGTTCTGGGGGATTTCTCGTCAGCAACTTTGTCCTGTCCCCTGGGCGCAGTCTGCCCGTCTGCTTTTCCCCGGTGCTGAGCACGACGCAGACGTTAATTAATGGTGATGAGCACAGGGAGGAAGGGGCCTGCCTGGGTCGCCGGAGGCCACACGACGGGCTGGTCGACCAGCTGCTCTAGCCTCCGGTCTTCGGTTTCCTGGGGCTGGGCGCCGGACTCTCTCCGAGGGCTTTCAGGCCCGGGGGCGGGGCCATCCGGGGCGGGGCCGTTCGGGGGCGGGGCCGTTCGGGGGCGGGGTCATCCCGGGGCGGGGCCATCCCGGGGCGGGGCCATCCCGGGGCGGGGCCAGGGGCGGAAAAGGCGGAACTCTAGCGTTAAGCTGAACGAGGCCAAAGGCGGGGCCAGAGGCGGGCCCGGGAGGAGCGAGGCGGGATTCCGAGCAGAAGGGGCGGGGCCGAGATGAAGGGGCGGGGCCGGGCGCGCGAGCCTTCCCACGCGCGGCGAGCCGGCTGGAATCCCTCTCGCTGAGGTGGCCTCGCGGGCCGGGTCTGCGGAGCGGAGCAGCCCTCCCTCAGCGCCGTCTGCTCTCCCCTGGCTCCCGCCCACCTCCCAGCTCCGACCCTCTGGAGCCTGCGGCCCTCTCCCGCGCGGCCGTGGTGAGGCGGCTGCGTGCGTTCCCGCGCGGGTCCCGGCGATGTCGGCGCGGGGCTCCGCGCCCGCCGTGCTCGGCCTCGGGTCCTGCCCGCTCCGCCTCCTCCTCCTGCTTCAGTTGGTCGCGGGGCGCTGGGGCTCGGCCGGCGCCGGGGTCGACGCGCCTGGAGGTGAGCCTGGGCGGCGGGAGGGCGGCCTTCAGAGCGCGGTCCGGGGGGCGGCCGGGCCCGCGGGGTCCGCGGGGAGCGCGGCGGCCGGGGTCCGGGGAGCACGGAGCGGGGCGGGGATCGCGGGGCGGCCGGGGTCTGGAGGCCGGGAGGCGCCGGGGGCGGGGGTCGCGGGGCAGCTCGGGCGGGAAACCCGTGCCGCGGAGTGCGGCTATTGTTTCTCCCGGGCGCTTGAGTGAAGTTTCAGTTTAAATGGCCAGAGCGTTCGTTTAAACGCCGAGAAGACCACTCTGGGTTTTGTTCCCCGACCTGCATCACTGCGTTCTGCGGGGTGCATAGCGTGCACCCCGAGACGACTTTCCCAGGGGCGGCTGTGGTGTCACCCAGCCGGGCTCCCCGTGTGGTCGCGTCGCCCACAGGCCGCTCCTCAGTGAGTACCCGGGACTCGGTCTCCCCCGCCGCCCGCCTCCGCCGCACGAGGTTGGCAGGCGATCGTCGTGGAGGCTGGGCGGGCGGCCCCTCCGCGCCCAGCTTAGCACCTCGGAGCGGGGCTTGCCCCGGCGGCCTGCGTGGTAACACGTTTCGGACAGGCGGGAAACACCACCAGAAAACACGTAGTGCTTCTTCGGGCCAGGTGCTTGAGACAGTTTCGGAGTCCTCTCCGTTACCTTGAAGAAAACTACGACCGTTTATGGAGCACGTGTGACGTGACCTAAGCGCAGGAAAGGAAGCCGACAGTCGCATCAGTGTGTCAGTTTTTATGAGGTAGCGTCTCAGCGGGGACATTATTTGGGTGTAGGACGAATCGTCTCTTACGCTTTTTAAACATCGATTTCTGATTCTAGGAAGTAATAATCTTTTTTTTAAATGTTTTATTTATTTCTAGGAGAGAGAGAGAGAGAGAGACAGCGTGAGCAGGGGAGGGTCAGAGAGAGAGGGAGTCACAGACTGAAACAGGCTCCAGGCTCCAAGCTGGCAGTCAGTACAAGAGCCCGACGCGGGGCTCGAACCCACGAACCGCGAGATCATGACCTGAGTGAAAGTCGGACGCTTCACCGACTAAGCCACCCAGGCGCCCCTAGGAAGTAATAATCTTGAAGAGTAGAATTATTTATTGCAGGACGTACTGCTTAACGAGGCTGAAGAGAAATAACGTGGAGGTGGCTTAAACATTTAAAGAAAACCCTGTGTCCGGGCGCCTGGGCGTCAGTGGGCGCGGCGTCGGGCCGCGTTCACTTCCGGGCGCCGCCTCGCGTGTGTGGACGCGGGCGCTGCGCAGGCGGTGCGGGCCCGCCTGGGAGTCTCTCTGCCCCTCCTTTGCTCGCACACGCTCTCTCTCAAATAAATAAATAAACATTTAAAAAATACAGAAAATCCTGTGCTGAGGGTGTTCAACAGAAGGAAAGGAACGTGGTTTTTGGAGCCAGACAAACCGGGTTCAGACTATGACTCTGGTGTATTATCTTTACTTGGGCAAGTTTGTTTTGGTTGGCTTCGTCTGCAAAAATGGGAAAATCGCTTACCTCTGAGTCGTCTTCAGAATTAAGTAATATGTGACTGTGCCTGACAGTTCTGGAAAATGGTGGTTCCCTGCATCTTTTGGTGAAAATGTTTTTTAAGAGTTTTTAATGTTTATTTATTCTTGAGAAGACAGAGCACGGGCAGGGGAGGGGCAGAGAGAGAGGGAGACACAGAATCCCAAGCAGCTCCAGGCTCCGAGCTGTCAGCACAGAGCCCGACGCGGGGCTGGAACTCAGGAACCGTGAGATCATGACCTGAGCCGAAGTCAGTCGCCTAACCCACTGAGCCCCCCAGACGCCCCTTATCTATTTTCATGTAAAACATTGTAGCCAAGCATTAGATAGTGTTAGTAGCTGTACCTGCATAGTGATCGCGTTATATTCAAACAACCAGGGCTGGTTAAGTCCTCCTTTCTGCCCCCACTCTACTTAGCAAATATCTATCTGTCTTAAAATAGCTTTCAAGCTGTATTACTTTTCCCTTTGTCCCACATGAGCTCCTTAAGAACTTGGATCTTTCTTTTTCAATTTTAATTCCAGTATAATTAACATACCATACTGTATTAGTTTCAGACGTACAATATAGTGATTCAAGAATCATGTACGTTACTCGGTGCTCATCATGAGTAAACCCTTAATCCCCTTCACTGATTTCACCTGTCCCCCCACCTCCCTCTGGTAACCATTAGTTTGTTCTCTGTAGTTGAGAGTGAGAAGGGGGATCTTATCCTGTTTATCTTTGTATCTGTAAGAGCTGGCTTATTGTAGAAGTCCCATAAATGCTTGTGGATGAATAAACAGAGTAGTAGTCTCTCTCTGGGTATTAGTTTACTCATGTGTAAAATGAGGGGTCATTAATTGCTCCCCAGCACCGGTTCTGACATTTCAGGATTCCGTGTTCTCTTAGTAAGCGATCGTTTGTAGAACAAAGTGATAGTAAATGGATGATGGAATTGCACCCTTGCTCCTAAATGTTGATAGGATTTGTGTGTAACTGCCTTTGAATGTGGGGAGGCAGAAAGTACTATCTGGAGACCTGTCACTAATTTGCTGTTTCCTTGGGCATATAGCTTGACCTTGCTGTTTTTAATTTCTCCCTCTTTAAAATGAGAGGGTGGTGGTAGATGTTTATGTCCTTTCAGCCGTAAGTACTTTTATAATTACATTTTGTTGTTTTTATATTTATCTTAGAGTTTTAATAGTCACTTTTTCTGATGGTTTTATGCGAGCCAGTCCTCAGGGAAACAAAATGTCTTCTCTGCCAGCAACCATACTTACATGGGTAATGGAAGACTACAGAGTTTGAAAGTGGCTCAAGAGGGAATTTTGTGTGTATTAAAGAGTAATTAGTGGGGCACCTGGCTGGCTCAGTCAGAAGAACATGCAACTCTTGATCTCAAGTCATGAGTCATGAGTTCAAGTCCCACATTTTGGGACTTTTAGTATATTTTATATACTAAAAATATAAAACTTAAAAAAAATAATTATGCATTAAGATAATACAAGCCTTTTTAAGTGACCTGACCATGATTGGAACAGTGATTTATGAAAAATAGTCACTAGTTATATTTCTTAGCTGTGTGACATTTTATTTTTTTTTATTATTTTTTTTTTAATGTTTTATTTATTTCTAGGAGAGAGAGAGAGACAGCGTGAGCAGAGGAGGGTCAGAGAGAGAGGGAGTCACAGACTGAAACAGGCTCCAGGCTCTGAGCTGGCAGTCAGCACAGAGCCCGACGCCAGGCTCGAACCCACAAACCGCGAGATCATGACCCGAGCGAAAGTCGGACGCTTAACCGACTAAGCCACCCAGGTGCCCCAGCTGTGTGACATTTTAAATGGTTGGAACTTTATTTATTTTTAGTGTATATGGTAACTGAGTTCTGTCATTAAAAGGGAACTAAAGTAGGGGCACCTGGGTGGCTCAGTCAGTTAAATGTCCGACTTTGGCTCGGGTCATGATCTCAGGGTTTGTGGGTTCGAGCCCCGCGTCAGGCTCTGTGCTGACAGCCAGCTCAGAGCCTAGAGCCTGTCTTCATATTCTGTGTCTCCCTCTCTCTCTCTGACACTCCCCTGCTCACACTGTCTCTCTCTCTCTCTCAGAAATAAATTAAAAAAAAAAACATTTTAAAAAAGGGAATGAAAATAACTATTTAGTAGAAAATGAGAGCTATGAAAGATTTTTTTCTTCTCATCTGTAGTTACTTTCATTCATATTTTCAGAAGCTAACAGAAATACACATAGTGACTGTCATCTCTACTTTTGTGATTACATCCAAAAGAGTCTCTAGGTACCTCAGGTCATTAGGCAAACTTTTCATATTACTTGAAATTAAAAATTTTTTGGTTTCTTTGCAGATACTTAACATGGTCTATGAGCTAGACTGTGAACACCTGGAGGGTAGGGTTGTCTGTGTGTTTCCTGACGTAGCTGAGTTTAATGATGTAGCCTGTCAATGGAGCTTTAAAAGGTTTTCAGTCATTTGTCAGAATAGGGTTTTTTCAATTCATAATCTACAAATTAGATCTAACAGGTAATTTTTTATAATTAGGATATGAGTTTTTAGTATAGTAATGTTAGTGCAGAACATTTTTCTTCTAATAATATTATTCTTCTCCCTTAAGAATTGAAATTATTTTTTTTTCAGATGTAATTTTAAGTTTAATATTAAATAAACATGTCTTGACAATTTGAGTTGGTAAATATGGAATAGTTAAAAGCTTATTACTTGTTTGTTTAGAAGTTTGCTCTCCAGAATAGGATAGGTATAATTTTATAATGACAGTAGGATAGAAGAGGTTATTTTAATGATTGTTTTCTTTAACTAAAATTTTAATTTAAACGGTCAGTTTCCATTTTAGGGAAGCATGATCTTATCTCTTCTGTGTTAAATTCAGAAAACTTATACTCTTTTCTTCTTAAGTAGAATTATAGAATAAAGCCTTTTACCAGTAAAAATAGGAATTAAATATGGATACTTGAATTTTGACAAAAAGGACAGCGTTGACTTTTTGAGGAGTGTAATCTAATATGGTTTGACAGTTACATAAATATTTGCACCAAAGTCTGATAAGGACTTTAGTGGAAACATGCCGGGCATAACAGTCTCAAAGGAAAGTGTGGTCAGTTCTGCACAAAACATTCTCTCTGCCTCTGGGTCTTAGCAACTGGCTCACCTCAGCAAATCGGATTCCTCTGTAGCCCTTTCAAATGCTGCTGCTTTTCCTCACTTTCATATATGGTGGACCCTGGAATGTGGGTATTCTAGTTCTCCATTGCTACGTCCACACCATTACCTCTTCCTTTTTTTCACTTTTGAAAAGAATGTTCTTTTTCTAGCAGGAGTTTACATGTGTGATGCAAAAAAAGAAATCGGAGAGTATGCCCCCATACACCAGTACCTGCGAGTGCCAGCCAGTAACTGTTAACAATCTGATATTAGTCCGTTCATATTTTTCTCTGTGCATGTGTGATTCCATTTGCTGTGCACAAGCTTCTGAGTGTCATGTAGTCCAACGTATTTATTTTTGCTTATGTTGCTTTTGCTTTTGGTGTCAGATTCAGAAAATTATCACCAAGACCTATGTCAGGGAGCTTACCACCAACATTTTCTTCTTAGAGTTTTGTGGTTTCAGATTTTTTTTTTAATGTTTATTTATTTTTGAGAGACAGAGCACAAACAAGGGAGGGACAGAGAGAAAGGGAGAGACAGAATGGGAAGCAGGCTCCAGGCCTTGAACTGTCAGCACAGAGCCCGACACAGGGCTCAAACCGATAAGCCAGGAGATCATGACCTGAGTCGAAGTCAGACACCCAACTGAGCCACCCGGACGCTCTGTGGTTTTCAGCTTTTACGTTCAAGTCTTTAAACCATTTTGAGTTAATTTTTTAAAAATAGTTTATTGTCAAGTTGGTTTCCATATAACACCCAGTGCTCATCCCCACAAGTGCCCTCCTCCATGCCCATCTCCCCCTCTTTTCCTCCCCCTCCCCCCATCAGCCCTCACTTTGTTCCCAGCATTCAAGAGTCTCTCATGGTTTGCCTCCCTCCCTCTCCCCCACTATTTTCCCCCCTGCTTCTCCCGCACGGTCCTCCTTAAGTTCCTCCTAATCCTCCTATACATGCAAACATATGGTATCTGTCCTTCTCTGCCTGACTTATTTTGACCATTTTGAGTTAATTTTTGTGCATGGTATAAGAAAATGGTACAGTTTCGTTCCTTTGCATCTAGCTGTCCAGTTTTGCCAGCATCATTTATTTATTTTTAGATGTTTGTTTATTTTCAGACAGAGAGAGAGCGCTCACGTGAGTGCAAACATGGGAGAGGGGAAGAGAGAGAGGGAGGAAGAGAATCTTAAACAGGATCTATGCTCTCAGCATAGAGCCTGACATGGGGCTGGAGAGCCTGGGATCATGACCTGAGTGGAAATCAAGAGTTGACACTCAACAGACTGAGACACCCTGGTGCCCCTTAACAACGCCATTTGTTAGACTATCCTCCTGGTATATTCTTGGCTCCTTTGTCATAATTTTATTGACCATGTAAGCATGGGTTTATTTTTGAACTCTTTATTCTGTACCATTGATCCGTGTGTCTGTTTTTATGCCAATTTCGTACTGTTTTAATTACTATAGATTTGTGATATAGTTTGAAACAAGGGAACATGATGCCTCCAGCTTTGCTCTTCTTTCTTAAGGTTGCTTTGGCTATTCAGGTTTTTTTTTTTTTTAATGTTTTATTTATTTCTGAGAGAGAGAGAGAGAGAGCATGAGCAGAGGAGGGTCAGAGAGACAGGGAGACACAGAATCTGAAACAGGCTCCAGCCTCTGAGCTGTCAGCATGGAGCCCGACGCGGGGCTCGATCCCACGAACCATGAGATCATGACCTGAGCTGAAGTCGGACGCTCAACTGACTGAGCTACCCAGGTGGCCCGTTTTATGGTTTTTAGGATTATTTATTCTATTTCTTTGAAAAATGCCATTAGAATTTTGATAGGGATTGTGTTGAATCTGCAGGTTGTTTTGGGTAGTATAGACATTTTGACAGTGTCCTTCCAATCCATGAGCATGGAAAATCTTTCCATTTATTTCTGTTGTCTTCAATTTCTTTAATGTCTTGTAGTTTTCAGTATGTGGGTGTTTCATCTCCTTGGTTAAATTTATTCCTAAATATTTTATTCTTTTGTTGCAATTGTAAATGGGACTTTTTAAAAAAAATTCTCTTTCGATAGTTTGCTGTTAGTGTGTAGAAATGCAGCACATTTTTGTGTGTGTGTTGATTTTGTATCCTGAAGCTTAACTAAATCTAACTGATTTTAAATCTTAACTTTAACAGTTTTTTTGGCGGAGTCTTTATGTATAACATCATGTCATCTGCAAACAGTAACAGTTTTACTTCTTCCTTACCAATGTGGATACCTTTTATTTCTTATTCTTTTTTTTTTTTTTTTAATTTTTTTAATGTTTTATTTATTTCTAGGAGAGAGAGAGAGAGAGACAGCATGAGCAGGGGAGGGTCAGAGAGAGAGGGAGTCACAGACTGAAACAGGCTCCAGGCTCTGAGCTGGCTGGCAGCACAGAGCCCGACGCGGGGCTCGAACCCATGAACCGCGAGATCATGACCTAAGCGAAAGTCGGACGCCCAACCGACTAAGCCACCCAGGCGCCCCCTTATTCTTTTTTTTTTTTTAAGAGAGAGAGAAGAGAGAGAGAGAGAGGATGCAAATGAGCAAGGGGCAGAGAGAGAGAAGGAGGGTTCACCTGAATCCGGGCTTGTACTCACCTGATGCGGGGCTCAAACTCACCCAGTGGGGGGCTTGAACTCATAAACCGTGAGATCATGACCTGAGCTGAAGTCCGGTGCTTAACTGACTGAGCCACCTGGGTGCCTATTATTTCTTATTCTTGCTTTATTTCTCTGGCTAGGACTTTCAATACTATGTTGAATAAAAGTGGTGAGAGTGGGCATCCTTGACTTGCTCCTGATCGATCTTAGGAAAAGCTTTCAGTTTTTTATTATTATTGAGTTTGGTATTAGCTTTGGGCTTGTCATATATGGCTTTATGATGTTGAGGTAGATTTCCTCAGTGTCCACTTTGTTACAAGTTTTTATCATGAATGGATATTGGATTTTGTCAAGTGCTTTTCTGTATCTATTCAGATGATCATGTGACTTTTATCCTTCATTTTGTTAATGTGGTATATCACATTGACTATATTGTGGATTTTTTAAAAAAAGTTTTTTTATTTTGAGAGAGAAAGTGCTGGTGGGGGTGCTCAGAGAGAGAGGAGAGATTGAGAATCCCAAGCAGGGTCTGCACCAATAGTGTGGAGCCTGATGTGGGGCTCGAAACCATAAACAGTGATATCATGACCTGAGCTGAAGTTGGATGCTCAACCAGCTGAGCCACCCAGTCACCCCTACTGGATTGTGGATTTTAAAAAATGTTTTATTTATTTTGAGTGAGACATCATGAGCAGGGGAGAGGCAGAGAGAGAGAGAGAGAGAGAGATAGAGAGAGAGAGAGAATGAATCCTAAGCAGGCTCAATGCCATTGGCGCAGATCCTGATGGGGGCTCAGTCTCAAAAACCACTAGGTCATGACCTGAACTGAAATCAAGAGCCAGGTCTTAGCACCCTTGGCTGTGTGGATTTTAAATTATCCTTGCACCCATGGAATAAATCCCACTTGATCATGATGAGTGATCCTTTTAATGTGTTAGTAATTCAGTTTGTTTATATATTTTGTTGAGGATTGCTACATCTGTGTTTATTAGGATTATTGGCCTGTAATTTTATTTTCTATGGCATGCTTGTATGGTTTTGGTATCAGGGTAATGCTGGCCTCAAAGAATGAATTTGAAAGTGTTTCTTCCTCTTCTCTTTTTTTGGGAGAGTTTGAGAACGATTGGTATTAATTCTTCTTTGAATGTTTGGTAGAATTCAAAGAAGTGAAGCCTTCTGGTTCTGGATTTTTCTTCTTTGGGAAATTTTTTTTTTAATGTTTTATTCATTTCTAGGAGAGAGAGAGAGAGACAGCGTGAGCAGGGGAGGGTCAGAGAGAGAGGGAGTCACAGACTGAAACAGGCTCCAGGCTCTGAGCTGGCAGTCAGCACAGAGCCCGACGCGGGGCTCGAACCCACGAACCGTGAGATCATGACCTGAGCGAAAGTCGGACACTTAACCGACTAAGCCACCCAGGCGTCCCTTCTTTGGGAAATTTTAAATTACTGATTCAGTCTCCTTACTAGTTATCAGTCAGCTCAGATTTTCTATTTCATTATAATTCAGTCTTGGTAAATTGTATGTTTCTAGGAATTTATCTATTCGATGTTGTCCAATTTGTTGACATGTAACTGTTCACAATAGTCTTGTGTGATCCTTTGTATTTCTGTGGTATCATTTGTAACATCTCTTGTTTCTTTTTGATTTTACTTATTTGGGTCCCCTTTTTTTCTTGGTGAGTCTAGCTAAAGGTTTGTCAGTTTTGTTTATCTTACAGAGAATCACTCTTAGTTTCATTGATCTTTATTTTATTTTTTAGTCTCTATTTCATTTATTTCTTCTCTAAGCTTCATTATTGGGCTTTGTTCATCTTTTTCTAGATTGTTTTTAAATTTTTGAAAATTTATTATTATTATTTTTTGAGAGAGAGAGAGAGCACGGGGGGAGGGCAGTTGGTGGGGCGGGGAGAGAAAGAGACAGAGAGAATCTTAAGTAGGCTCCATGCTCAGCATGGAGCCCAGTGCGGGGCTCGATCCCACATCCCTGATTTCATGACCTGAGCGGAAGTCAAGAGTCTGATTGATGTTCAACTGCCTGAACTAACTAGGTGCCCTGTCTAGCTCCTCGAAGTGTAAAGTTAGGTTGTTTATTTTAGACTTTTCTTGTTTCTTGAAGTAGACATATATAGCTATAGCTTCCCTCTTACAACTGTTTCTGCTGCATCCCATAAATCTTGTGATTTATGTTTCCATTTTCATTTGTCTCACGGTATTTTTTGATTTCCCTTTTGATTACTTCATTGACTCATTGGCTATTTGGTAGCATGCTGTTTAATCTCCACATATTTGTGAATTTTCCAGTTTTATGCATGTAATTAATTTCCATTTTCATGCTGTTGTGGTGGAAAAGATGCTCGATGTGATTTTAATCCTTTTAAATTTATTAAGACCTGATTTGTGGTCTACTGTATGATCGTCCTGGAAAATGTTACATGTGCATTTGAGAAGAATATGTATTCTGTTGCTTTGGATAGAATATTCTGTACATATTTAAGTCAGTTTGATCTAAGAATCCTTTAATGCTGATGTTTCCTTGGTTCTCTGTCTAGATGCTCTATCCATTTATTTAAGTGAGGTATTAAAATCCCTTACTACTATTGTGTTATCTATTTCTCGCTTTAGATCTGTTAATATTAGCTTTATATATTTAGGTCCTCCCAAGTTGGGTGAATAAATATTAACAAATTTTACATCCTTATTTTGGATTGTCATCTTTATCATTATGTAACAACCATATTTGATTGTTTTATAGTTCCTCTCTTTTTTTGCTCTCTTACTTTGTGGTTTGATGGTTTTCTTTAGTGGTATATTATATTCCTTTCTCTTTATAATTTGCATATTTATAACTTTTGTAAAAAATTATAAATATACAAATGATATATTTGTATAAAAAAAGGTTTTTGCTTTGTGGTTACCATGGGGCTTACATATAACAACTCATGTCTATAACAATCTGTTTTAAATTGGTAACAACTCAAGTTTGATCCCATTCAAAAGCCCTGGAAAGCTCCTTGGCCCGTGTTTTACATTTTGCAATTTTTTATCTTGGGTATCCCTTAATTAATATTGTAAACATGATTATTTTTACTACTTTTGTCTTGTAACGTTCATACTAACTTTATAAGTAATGAATCCACTGCTTTTACTATAAGTTTACTTTTCCAGTGAGATTTATTCTTTCATATACTTTCTTGTTACTTATTAGTGCTCTTTCTTTTCAACTTAAACAAGCCCCTTTAACATTTCTTGTAAGGCTGGTATAGCGGTCATGAACTTCTTTAGTTTTTGCTTGTCAGGAAAACTCTGTCTCTCCTTTAATTCTGAATGATAAGTCTCCTGGGTAGCATATTCTTGGTTGGAAATTTTTTCCTTTCAATACTTTGAATATATCATGCCACTCCGTTCTGGCCTGCAGAGTTTCTGCTGAAAAATCTGCTGGAGCTTGTTGTTTGGGACTCTCTGGGCTTCCTGGATTGGGATGTCTGTTTCCTTCCCTAGGACAGGGGAGTTTACAGCCATTGTTTTTTATTTTCATTTATTTTTATTTTTTTTAATGTTTTTTTATTTATTTCTAGGAGAGAGAGAGAGAGACAGCTTGAGCAGGGGAGGGTCAGAGAGAGAGGGAGTCACAGACCTGAAACAGGCTCCAGGCTCTGAGCTGGCAGTCAGCCCAGAGCCCGACGTGGGGCTCGAACCCACGAACCGCGAGATCATGACCTAAGCGAAAGTCGGACGCCCAACCGACTAAGCCACCCAGGCGCCCCATTGTTTTTTATTTTTAAGTAGGCTTCATGCCCAGTGTGAAATCCAGCGTGGGGCTTGAGCTCACGACTCTGAGATCAAGACCTGAGCGAAGATCAAGAGTCAGACACGTAACTGACTGAGCCCCCCGGGTGCCCCCACGGCCTCTTGTATTTTTAATAGCTTCCAGTTGGTGAAGAGGTGCCCGAGACCAGTCAGTATTCCTAAGGGGAGGATTTTAGTGCCCGTATTCAGAGTGTTTGGTAGCCAGATCCTCAGGTAGCAGAATTTAATTTAATTTAATAATTTAATTAATTTATTTATTCATTCAGCTATTTAAAGTAAGCTGTATGCCCATTGTGGGGCTTGAACTCATGATCAAGAGTCACATGCTCTACCAATCGAGCCAGCCAAGTGCCCCTCAGGTAGCAGCTTTTAAAAGCATGCTAGGGGTGCCTGGGTGGCTCGTCGGTTAAATGTCCGACTTCAGCTCAGGTCATGATCTCACAGTTCGTGGGTTCAAGCCCCACTTCAGACTCTGTGCTGCGAGCTAACTCAGGGAGGGCCTGGAGCCTGTTTCGGATTCTGTGTCTCCCTCTCTCTCTGACCCTCCCCTGTTCATGCTGTCTCTCTCTCTCTCTCTCTCTCAGAAATAAATAAAAAACATTAAAAAAAATTTTAAAGCTAATATATATAGTCCTGTGTGACCACAAGAGTTAGCCCTGTTAGCCAGGTGATTTGGCAGTGTCCCCTGGGTGGCAGTTGTAAAAACTGGGTCTCCAGATGAGCGTACCAGCTCTTTTCTGGGAGATGCTGGCCATCTGGAGCAAGGCAGAGGGAGTGAACCAAGATGGTGTACACGGCCCGTGTTCCTTAAAAGCATCCGAAGCCCATTAAGTGCACACCAAACCTGAAGCCTGCCTTTCAGGGTAAAGCTCTGGGAGAGGCAAAGAGGCCTCCTTCACAGAAAGACTAGGTAGGGGCATGTATCTTTCTGTCTGTCTGCTCTCTGGGCCGTGCCCTAGGGGTGGTGGTCTGTTAAGAACTGTCTCTTCAATTGCCATGGTCCCATGAGACCCAGGAATGAAACACTCTCCACCCCTTCCCTCACCCACCCCCAGAGCCATGTTATCTGGGGACATCCTCTGGGCAGCAGCTGCGAAAACTGGACACCAGATGTAAAACACGGGTCACCAGCCATGTGTTGAGCCTCCTTCCTGGAGACGAGACACTGCTTCTCTGGAGTACAGCAGAGGGAGAGAGCCAAGATAGTGCCTCCCCTCTGAGGTCTCTGGAAGAGTTCACAGACAGCCCCTAGACGAGAGTTTGATTAGAAATCTGTCCCTCAGGCCAGAGCCATGATGATTAGCTAGTAGACCTCTTTCACAAGAAGACTGAGCTCATGGTTCTGTCGCCTCTTGCTGTGACTTGGGGGTGGTAGCTGTTTGAGAGCTCTTTTTCCAGTGGTTACACTGGACCTGCTGTGGGACCCGCCAGTACAAGCCCCACTGGCCACAAGAGCCAGGTGATGAAGAGATGTCCCTTGTCAGCAGCCGCAAAAATCAGGGTGCCAGACAGGAGTATGAACTACTTTTTGGGTGGCACCAATTGTTACAGCCCCACGGGACCAGGAGAGCAAGCTCCACTGGTCGTTAGAGCCAGGCAGTCAAGCAGCATCCCTGGGGTGGCAGCCGCAAAGACTGGGAGACCAGATGTCTGCGTGAGCAGGAGTGCTGCTGCTCTCCTGCACAACAAAGGGAGGGCCCAGAGATGGCCCCCAGCAGTCTGGGTCCACGGAGAGTATTCCAGTAGATTCCGGATGCGTGTGTTACATCAGGTGCCTGCCCCTCAGACCAGTGCTTTAAGCTGGTGAGGCTCCTTCACCTTAAGTCTGGGCAATGGGCTGCCTTTGAGCTGGGCCTCGGACTGGGTAAGTCTGTGCGCACAGGCCCTGATGAGAGCTGTCTTCCAAATTGTTACAATCTCATAGGTCTTAGCACTGAGCCCTCTTGGTTTTCAAAGTTAGATGTTTTGCGGGCTTATTTCTCAGTTGCAGGTTCTAAATGTTAAGGTGCTCGGTGTGGGATTTGAACCCTGTGACCCTTGTAGGGAAGCTCTGGGATTTTTTTCTCCTGGTTATGGGTCGCTCTGCAGGGTTGGGGTTAATGGTAAGATCATCTCCCAGCCTGTCCTGCCTTCTTGGATGTGGTTTTCTTCCCATCCGCCTTATGTATAGTCAGAACTCAGCTAGCCTTTGGGTTTATTTAGGAAGAAATTGTCCTATATCTAGCTATCTACTCAGTGTGTCTGTGGGTGGAGGGGAGTGCAGGATCTTTCTACATCACTATCTTGAACTGGAACCTCACAGTATAAACTCTTGATATTATTTCTATTTCTTTTTATTTTATAATCAACAGTGTATATATGGAATTGGGCAAAACTTTTTTCTCTAAGTCAGGGTGTCTTTGTTACGGGAGACAGTCCTGTGCATTGTAAATTGTTAGCTGTCATTTCTGGCCTCTATCCACAAGATGCCTGTAGCAACCACCAAAAAATGTCTCCAGATATAATTAAATGTGCCTTAAGGGACAAAATTGTTCCCCTCACCTCTACTCTTTGAGAATCACTGCTTAAGTCTTGCAGACTATGGCTTCCCAAACAATGTGCACTGGAATCCCCTATGTCTACCGACTGACGAATGGATAAAGAAGATGTGATGTGATGTGTGTGTGTATAGCCATAAAAAAGTGAAAGCTTGCCATTTGCAATGAAATGGATGGAACTAGAGTGTATTATACCAAGTGAGATAAGTTAGAGAAAGACAAATACTATATAATTTCACTCACGGAATTTAAGAAACAAAACAGGTGGACATAGGGGAAGGAACTAAAAATAGAGAGGGAGGCAACCAGAAGAGACTTATGATAGAGAACAAACTGAGGGTTGAAGGAGGGAGATGGGTGGGGGAGGGGCAGGTGGGGGAGGGGGATTAAGGAGGGCGCTTGTTGGGATGAGCCCTGGGTGTTGTATGTAAGTGATGAATCACTAAATTCTACTCCTGAAACCAATATTACACTCTATGTAAACTAACTAGAATTTAAATAAAAACTTGAAACGAAAGCAAAAAAAGAGAGAATGCAGATGCTGGTTCGGTAGGCTGGAGGCAGGCATGAGATTCTCCATCTTAACGAACGCTCAGGGGATGTCCGAGTAGCAAGCCCACGGGTAGCTTTCCCTTCATATCAATTGAGTGAATTTTCAAGAGGATCTAACGACAGTAACTATGGAAATAGTGAATTTTGAGTGAACCATAGCCCAAATAACATTAGACCAATGGAAACCAAGAAAACAAGCACTATTCTTCCATCCTAACAAATAGCAGTTGGCTTCCCTTTTCCCTGTTTCCTTCTAGCCCTCAAAGTTCATTCACAATTTGAGAACTCTGAGGAGGAGATTTGCAAGAATCTTATCAAGGTCATCTAGACTGTAGCAAACTGAGGCAACTCCTATACCACCAGGTGCCATCATGTATAATACTGTAAATACACTAGCTCATAATAC
Organism: Proteles cristata cristata; assembly: GCA_017311185.1. NCBI lineage: Eukaryota > Metazoa > Chordata > Mammalia > Carnivora > Hyaenidae > Proteles > Proteles cristata. The sequence continues at coordinate 134,558 of JAESUZ010000279.1, read as the reverse complement.
ACATCTTTTCCTGTTGAAAGGTTTATGGTATCAAATTAAGACAGTGAACTCTGCGTTTACTTGATCTGATGATGTTCAAACTTTCTTTTTTGTGTGAAAGTATGTTCTCTCCTTGAGAACTATTGACTGTACCTAAATTTAATACTAAGGTCATTTTCTTACTGCAGGTTTTCCGAGAGTCAGGGAAATATGTTAAATTAGGTTTATTAAAGCTTACCAGTTACAGAGAAACTTTATCCTATAATTCTGTTATAAGAATCAATAGAAATGTAATGAAATTCCTGGAGTGAAAAAATCCTCTGCATTTCATCTGTAATCCTTACTTATTTGTCACATTGAGAATGTTGGATACGGGACACATTTCTTCTCATTTACAAAATGATTGATTATGTTCACTGCTTTATCTTACTATTGCTTAAAATAACCCTCCTAGGGCAGCTGCGAAGATTTTTTTTTTTTTAAAGGAACACAAGTCACTTTTTGTTAAGTTAAACAATACAAGGAGCCTTGGAAAAGTGGATTAACTGCCCTAGTGATGCCTTAACCATGAACTGGGGATGCATAAATACATTGTACATCACTTCCAAAAGTCTCTGCAGGGGCATTATCTTATTTCTTTCTCGTGGCAGCCTGTGAAGAGGAGAGGGAAGCTGTTGGCAGCATTCTGCAAAAGTTAGAATGTGTACGCCCCTGACTCAGCAATTCTGCTTCTAAGAAGTCAATGCCACGGGAATCCTTGTATAAGTGTAGAAAAATAGATACACAAGGTTGCTAACACAGCATTTCCCCATGTAGTGTTATTAGAAATAAGCAAAAATTGAAGACTACATAGATGCCCATCAATGGTGAAAGCTTAAATAAGTTATGATATACTCACAATGCACTGCTTTGCAGCTTATGAAGGAAGAGTGGGGAAGGATAGGTTTATATGGATGTATAGTATTGGATGAAAACAGCAAGTCACAGAACTTAAAAAGAGGAAAACATTTGCTCTTTGCGTATGTGCTTGTGTATTTAAAAATGTGTATACATAGGGGCTCCTGAGTGGCTCACTCGGTTGGGTGTCCGGCTTTGGCTCAGGTCATGGTCTCTAGGTTCGTGAGTTCAAGCCCCAGGTCAGGCTCTGTGCTGACAGCTCAGAGCCTGAAGCCTGTTTCAGATTCTGTGTCTCCCTCTCTCTCTGCCCCTCCCTTGCTCGCACTCTGTCTCTCTCTGTCTCAAAAATAAATAAACATTAATGTTCAAGAATAATGGATTGAAGAGTTTTTGCCATACACCTTGTTTTCAGTTTATTTATTTATTTTGAGAGAGAGCATGCGAGCAGGGGAGGGCAGATGAGAGAAAGAAGAGAGAGAATCCCATGCAGGTTCCGTACCATCAGCATGGAGCCCAACACAGGGCTCGAATTCACGAGTGCTTTCAGCTTTGCAGTTCTGTGTCCTTTCCTGTTCATCCTACTAAAAACTAAGAAGCAAGGTTACTTTTATTTGAAACTACACGTGGCTTCACTAAATGACTTGGACGAGAAGTGGGCACTCAGGTGTGGCCTGAGAGGAGCGGTCTCGGTGGAGACACAGGTGCCACATGAGTGGTCTTTCCTTAAATTCATTCTGGCTGCAGTGTCCTTGGGAATGACCTTTTGGGATTGTCTGTTATAAATAAATGGAGAGCTAGAGTAGAATTCTTAGGATCTCCATAGCTGAGTGCAATTATACAAGCCTCCTGAAGAATTTCTGAAAGTAATTGTTGGGTACAAAAGACTCTGTAGGTCAGGGTGGGAAGCACCGGTGCCGGCAGCTCCGAGAGACTGTCTGCTGGATTGGCACTCCAGATCTGTCCTGTGGTCAGCCTGGAATTATATTTTTTTGCATACCATTTACGAATTTGAACTATAAGTTATGTTTTTTCCCCCTTTATGTTCTTAGTATTTGCCTTCTTAAGGAACGTGAATGTAGTGAATTGACGGTCTTAGCTAACATGTTCATGGTGTGGAGTGTAGCTAGACTTCACAGAATTTAAAGATTATTAATTGACATTAGCTTAGCTTGGTTTTTAAAATTACTATCGTGTTGCATGTATCTGATTTTATAAAAAAGATCTGTGGCTAAAACTGAAAATAAATAGTAATGTACAATTTGTAATTTTGCCACAAATGTAGTGTGCATACAGAGTCTAAGTCTGTATGTGGTTGGATAAATCAGTCTGTAAATAGAGTGATGTCACATGTACTCCCAAAAAAGGAAAGCAAAACCATGATTATCTGAAAATCAGACTTAACCGTATCAGTAATCTATTCCTGAGTACCCCAGGGCTATTTTATTGTGAAACTTTGTGGAATAATGGCAGCCCAGAAAGCATTTGTGACATTTGTGAAAGACAGCGACTGCTCTGGTAAACCAATTCTTTCCTTGAATAATTGGAACACTTTATAGTATAAAATTGATGAATTTTGTTACTAAAGTCAGAGGAGAGACCAGTATCCTGGAGACATCATTCAAAGTAGAAATAAGGCCTGCTGTAGGTAAGAAGTTCATAAACCCAGGTACCAAGTTACTCTGCTTTAAAAGAAAGCGGAAGAGACTAATGACAGAATCCGTCTATTAAGTGACATGCTGGATATCATATTAGCATGCCGTAGGAGAGAGCTATTACTGTCACGTGTGTGTGTGTTCTAGTTTTTTGCTTTTTGGTTAGACAAAACCACTAATGTGGAGCGTGAATCACCTTCTGGCTTGTTCACGGTCCACGAAGGAGATGGGCCTGACAGCATTTTATTGTTATCAGTAAGAGAGAGCTCCTAGAATAAGAGATTTTGAGTTTAGTTAGGGTTGTTTGTGATCTCTGGTGTAGCCTGGAAAAGTGCTGAGACCAGCTGTGTGGGCAGCAGGGAAGGGCACCACTGTGTGAATCAGTGGTTGCGCCAGGATGCCTGTCCACGCAGCGCGGGTTAGGGTTAGGCTTAGGGTTAGGGTGACAGCTGGTGGAAACGGCGCACTGTTTCCTGATTTTGACCCAGTGTTGGAGACAATAAGGAACTGAAAATAAAGTCAAATCACAGGCACCAAGTTGTCAGCTGCTGAAGGACAAGACAGGCACTGTGTGTAAGCCTCTGCTTTTCCCCAGTTCTCCGGGGGAGAGTATACACATCAGTTCTTAAACCTGGGGGGTTGGAGAGAGTCGTTCCTTCGTGATACTAACAAAGCAATTTTTCTGATTTCAGACGTTGGAAGTAGCAATAGCTTGCTGATCCAGCCGTCTCTTGAATTGGTAGAGCTGGGTATTGGAGGGGCTAAAGGTGATTTTTAGTTTTGAGGAAATCAGTGTGACCAGATAATATTTTTGAAATATTAATGCCCCTTTTATGGTGTTCCTGTTTTTTTGCTTTTTGTTTTTGTTTTGTTTTGGGTTTTTTGTCTTGTTTTTTGTTTCTTGGTTTTACGCTTTGGCCCTTCCCCCGATCTGCTCAAGTGAGGCAGTACCGTGCTCATACTTGAGACAAAGCAGAATGTGACAGCAGGGTCCAGGAATGAATCTCGGGACAGCAGAGAGTGAGCAAAGTGGCAGAGTTTATTGAGCGATAGCACAAAGCTCTGAGAGTGACAGGGGTCCCCACTGGGTTGATGCCAAGGGTTTTTGTCCCTGACTTTTTATTGGGACCGTATCAGGAACTGGAGAACAGTTTATGAGACTGTTCGTGGCACCCAGCACAGGCAGGTCTGTGGAATTTATCGTTTCTGTTTTCTTCCCCCAAACCTGCTGCCCTGCAGCGTCCCACCCACAGATGCAGCCAGCCTCCCCTCCCCGGGGTCCCTTGTCTATCCCTACGTACCGTTAACCCCTTCCCTACTCATCAGAACAAAGCTGCTCCTTGATAGGAGAAAATAATTCCCTTGCTGAGAGGAGGGAAAGACCAAGGAGGTGGAGGAGAGTGAGAGGGTGCATGCCGGCATCTGAGTGTGCGGGCCCTGGGCTGCGGGGGCACTGGGGTGGCAGCCCATCTAAGTGTCATGCAGGGCTCAGAGTACTCTTCAGGGACGTCAGTTGAATTTCCATATCTATCACCATTTGCTTCTGTTCCTGATACCCTGTAGTTATGAGTTAGAATTTTCTTGCTCGGTAGAAATGAAATGTATGAAAGGGTATTCATTAACCAGAGGCCTGACCTGTGGCACAAGCTGCCATTATAAAGCTGGGTGTGCGAGAAGAAGGTGCCATTCAGCTCATTACTAAGGTCCAGTTCTTAACTAAAAATGCCGTTTCACTTTTTTAAAATAGTTTATTGTCAAGTTGGTTTCCACGTAACACCCAGTGCTCATCCCCACAAGTGCCCTCTTTCATGCCCATCACCCCCCTTCCCCCCCCCCCCATCAGCCCTCAGTTTGTTCTGGGCATTCAAGAGTCTCTCATGGTTTGCCTCCCTCCCTCTCCCCCACTATTTTCCCCTTCTTCTCCCCCATGGTCCTCTGCTAGGTTCCTCCTAATCCCCCTATACGTGCAAACATATGGTGTTTGTCCTTCTCTGCCTGACTTATTTCGCTCAGCATAACACCCTCAAGATCCATCCATGTTGCTACACAGGCCAGATTTCATTCTTTCTCATTGCCATGTCATTTCACTTTTATCCTAATAACTGATTTCTAAAATTTACCTAAAATTAGCACTTTGCTTATGTGCTGAGCACATATTAAGGTATGGGAAAGTTTAAGAAATTTGTAGCTTATCTGAAGAGTGACTACTAGAGAATTATTTTTTTTAATTTAGTACATTATTTCCCCTCCCTTGTTTGTATGCTCCCCTTCCCACCTCTTCTGTCTCCTTCCCTTTTTTCAGGCATGTATACTCATAGAGCTAGGTAGATTTTAATCACTGATTATTTTACAAAAGTCTTTTCTGTACCTTTTTACCTGTAGCAGTACCTCATGGAAATACATATAAGCCTTTTTTTTTTTTTTTTTACAAATAGTTTATTGTCATATTACTCTCCACATAACACCCAGTGCTCATCCCCACAAGTGCCCCCCTTCATGCCCATCCCTCCCCCCCCACATCCATCAGTCCTCAGTTTTTGTCAGCATTCAAGAGTCTCTCATGGTTTGCCTCTCTCCCTTTCCCCCACCATTTCCACCCTTCTTCTCCCCCTTGGTCCTCTGTTAAGTTCCTCCTAATCCTCCTATACGTGCACACATATGATATTTGTCCTTCTCTGCCTGACTTATTTCGCTCAGCATAACCCCCTCAAGGTCCATCCATGTTGCTACACATGGCCAGATTTCATTGTTTCTCATTGCCACGTAGTATTCCATGGTATAGATAAACCACATCTTCTTGATCCATTTATCTGTTGATGGACACTTAGGCTCTTTCCATGTTTTAGCTATTGTGGAGAGTGCTGCTATGAACATTGGGGTACATGTGCTCCTATGCATCAGCATTTCTGTATCCCTGGGATAAATTCCTAGCAGTGCTATTGCTGGGTCCTAGGGGAGTTCTATTGTTAGTTTCCTGAGGAACCTCCACACTGTTTTCCAGAGGGCTGTACCAGTTTACATTTCCACCAACAGTGTAGGAGGGTGCCCGTGTCTCCACATCCTCGCCAGCATCTAGAGTTCTCTGATTGGCTCATTTTAGCCACTCTGACTGGCGTGAGGTGGTATCTCAGTGGTTTTGATTTGTATTTCCCTGATGAGGAGCGATGCTGAGCATCGTTTCATGTGTCTGTTGGCCATCTGGATGTCCTCTTTGGAGAAGTGTCTGTTCATATCTTCTGCCCATTTCTTCACTGGGTTGTTTGTTTTCCGGGTGTGGAGTTTGGTGAGTTCCTTATAGATTCTGGATATTAACCCTTTATCTGATATGTCATTTGCAACTATCTTTTCCCATTCCGTTGGTTGCCTATTAATTTTCTGGGTTGTTTCCTTTGCTGTGCAGAAGCTTTTAATCTTGATGAGGTCCCAACAGTTTATTTTTGCTCTTGATTCCCTTGCTTTTGGGGATGTGTCAAGTAAGAAGTTGCTGCGGTGGAGGTCAAGGAGGTTGCTTCCTGCTTTCTCCTCTAGGGTGTTGATAGTTTCCTGTCTCACGTTCAGGTCCTTTATCCATTTTGAGTTTATTTTTGTGCATGGTGTGAGAAAATGATCTAGTTTCATTCTTCTGCATGCTGCTGTCCAGTTCTCCCAACACCATCTGTTAAAAAGGCTGTCTTTTTTCCACTGGATATTCTTTCCTGCTTTGTCAAAGATTAGTTGGCTGTATACTTTTGGGTCCACTTCTGAGTTGTCAGTTCTGTTCCATTGGTCCATGTGTCTGTTTTTGTGCCAATACCACACTGTCTTGATGACGACAGCTTCGTAGTAGAGGCTAAAGTCTGGGATGGTGATCCCTCCCGTTTTGGTTTTATTTTTCAGGATTACTTTGGCTATTCGGGGTCTTTGTGGTTCCATACAAATTTTTGGATAGTTTGTTCTAGTTTTGAGAAGTATGCTGGTGCAATTTTGATTGGAATTGCATTGAATGTGTAGAGTGCCTTAGGTAGTAATGACATCTTAACTATATTTATTCTTCCTATCCATGAGCATGGAATGTTTTTCCATTTCTTTCTGTCTTCTTCAATTTCCTTCATAAGGTTTCTATAGTTTTCATCATACAGATCTCTTGTATCCTTGGTTAGGTTTATTCCGAGGTATTTTATGTTTTTTTGTGCAATTGTGAATGGGATCAGTTTCTTGATTTCTCTTTCTGTTGCTTCATTGTTGGTGTATAAAAATGCAACCGATTTCTGTACATTGATTTTGTATCCTGCGACTTGGTTGAATTCTTGGATCAGTTCTAGTAGGCTTCTGGTGGAGCCTGTCGGGTTTTCTATGTAGAGTATCATGTCGTCTTCGAAGAGTGAAAAGTTTGACTTCCTCTTTGCCAATTCTGATGCTTTTGATTTCCTTTTGTTGTCTGATGGCTGATGCTAGGACTTCCGGCACTATGTTAAACAGCAGTGGTGAGAGTGGGCATCCCTGTCGTGTTCCTGATCTCAGGGGGAAAGCTCTCAGTTTTTCCCCGTTGAGGATGATGTTAGCTGAAGGCTTCTCATAGATGGCTTTGATGATGTTTAAGTAGGTTCCTTCTATCCCAACTTTCTCGAGAGTTTTTATTAAGAAGGGCTGCTGTATTTTGTCAAATGCTTTTTCTGCCTCTATTGACAGGATCATATGGTTTTTATCTTTTCTTTTATTGATATGATGTATCACATTGATTTGCGAGTTACATATAAGCCTTTTGTTGTGCTTTGTCAGTTTTTTATTTGATGCGACTAATTGCAAACTTTTTTTTAATTTGAAGTTTTAGATGTCTTTTGTGCAAGTGATAGTTTCAGTTAGAGTTTTTAAAAAAGTATTTAGTTGTAAAAAATAAAACCCATGTAGCATAAGATTTGCCATCATAACCATTTTTTAAGTATATGGTTCAGTCGTGTGTGTTAAGTGTTCTCACAATATTGTGCCATGGGTCTCCAGAAGCTTTCATCTTGCAGAATGGAAGCTCTGTTCCTACTGACAAAATCCTTCATTTCCCCTGCTCCTTGTCCTCGGTTACCAGATTCTACTTTGTGTGTGACTACTTTAGATATCTCATATAGGTAGAATCATGCAGTATTTGTCTTTTTGTGACTGGCCTGTTTCACTGAGCATCATGTCCTCAAGATTCATCCACGTTATAGCAGGTGTCAGAATTTCCTTCCTTTTTAAGGCTGAATGATATTCCATTGTATGTGTGTCTCACATTCTGTCCATCTGCAGATGGACATTAGGGTGGCTTTCATCTCTTGGCTATTGTGAATAGTGCTGCTGTGCACACAGGTGTGCAAGTTATCTCTTCAAGGTCTGGTTTTCAGTTCTTTGGGATATATGCCCAAGTGGAATTTTTGGATGATATTGTAATTCTTTTTTTAATTTTTTGAGAAAACTCCATACTATTTTCCACATTGTCGCAGCATTTCACTTTCCCACTAACTAACAGGGTCCTGGGGCTCCAGCTTCTCCAGTTCTCTCCCACACATGTTTTCATTTCATTTCATTTCTTTTCTTTTCTTTTTTTTTTTTTTGATAGCCATCCTAATGGGTATGAGGTAATACCTTATGATTTTAACTTGCATTTCTCTAATGATCAGTGATGTTGAACACCTGTTCACATGCTTGTTCACCATTTAAAAAATTTGTAATGTTTATTTTTGAGAGGGGGGAAGGGGCAGAGAGAGAGGAAGACACAGAATCTGAAGCAGGCTTCAGGCTCTGAGCTGTCAGCACAGAGCCCAATGCGGAGCTGGGACCCACGAACCATGAGACCTGAGCTGAAGTTGGACATGTTACAGACTGAGCCACTCAGGCACCCCTTGTTCACCATTTTAATGTCATCTTCAGAAAAATGTCTGTTCAAATATCTATTCACCCATCTTTAAATTGGATTTTTTGTGTTTCTTTTTTTTTTTTTTTGGTTGTTGATTGTAGGAGTTTTTTCTGTATTCTAGATATTAACCCTTTATTGGATGCATGATTTGCAAATATTTTCTCCCATTCCATAGGTTGCCTTTTCACTCTGTTGATTATGTCCTTTGATGTACTTTTATTTTTAAAATTTAAAAAAGGTATTTATTTTAATTGAATGAATTTGATATATAACATTGTACAAACTGAGGATGTACAGCATGTTACTGTGTACATGTACAGCATGATACATTTATATGTTGTAATATGATTGCCATTGTAGCAATATGTGTCACAGGACACAATTACTGTACAGTATTGTCTATATGTGTCATATCGTACTTTGGATCTCAGTGGCTTATTCACTGCTTGTTACAAGTTTGTACCCTTGGGCACTATGAGTTTACCCCACTGATGTCTACATGTCTGAGTTAGAGGTGCTCCCGTCTGTCTGTCTGTGCTTTTGTGGCTTGTGCTTTTGTTGTCATAATGAAGAAATCATCACAAAGTCCAGTGTCATGAAGCTTTTGCCCTGTGTTTTCTTCCAGAATTTTTTTAAAAATAAATTTTTAAAACTTAGTTATTAATTGGGAGAGAGAGAGTGTGCGCGAGCGAGCGCACACTAGCATGGGAAGGGCAGAGAGAGAGGGGAAGGGGCAGAGAGAGAGAGAGAGAGAGAGAGAGAGAGAATCCCAAGTATTCCTAGCATACATCCCACCATTCATAGTGTATGATCCTTTTCATGTGCTGTTGATTCAGTTTGGCAATATATTTTGTTGAGGATTATTGCGCATGTGTTTATCAGGGATATTAGCCTTTGGACTGGATTGGATTTGCTTTTCTGTGCAGTCCTTGTCTGATTTTGGTATCAAGGTAATGCTTGCCTGGGAAAATGAATTTGAAAGTGTGTATTCTTCTTTTGTATTTTGAAAGAATTTGAGAAGGGTTGGTATTAATTCTTCTTTGAATGTTTGGTAGAATTCACCAGTGTTTGCTTAGAGGAATAAAGTTTTAATTAAAAAAAATAGACTATTACTAGGAATGGTATAAGACATTACAAAGAAATAGAGAAAATAAGTGCAGTGGCATTGCACATTTGGTTTTATTTTTATTATTTGCAAAGGAAAACTTGTGGGGTGACCATTAAAATAAAGTTTTTCTGAAGGTTATATCTGTATTGTTTGTTACATTTTCTCAAATGTGATTCATTGTCGTATTGTACATGTATTTCTTAGTCATAGTTCAGTCATAAAGAGGTTCTCTTTTTATTTATTTATTTTTAATTTTAGAAGTTTATTTATTTAGATAGAGCACAAGTGGGGAAAGGGCAGAGAGAAAGAATCCAAGCAAGTTCTGCACTGTCAGCGCAGAGCCTAGCATGGGGGCTTGAACTCTCAAACCATGAGATCACAACATGAGCCAAAATCAAGAATACGCTGCTTAACTGGTTGAGCCACCAAGGCACTGTGAGGTTCTCTTTTTAGTAACAACATTATCCATATGTAATTCCCATACCCTTTAATTCACCTGTTTAAAGTGCATGATTCAATGATTTTTAGTATATTCAGGCTATTGTGACTGTCACCAAAATTGATATTTGAACATTTTTATCTCCCTCTTCCCTCAAACCATTCTTCTCCTAAGCAATCACCAATCTACTTTTCTGTATCTGTAGATTTGCCTATTCTGGATAGTTCATGTAAATGGAATAATATAATATAATATAATATAATATAACAGAATATATAGTCTTTGTGACTGACTTCTTTTACTTAGCATAATACTTAAGATACTTAAAAAGTTCATCTGAATCATGTATCATTAATTCACTAATTTTAATGGAAAATTAATATTCCATTGGATATTCCACATTTTATCTATTTATCACTTGATAGACATTTGAATTGTTTCCACTTTTTGGCTATTAGGAATAGTGCTTCTGTGAACACTCAGGTACCAGTTCTGTGTGGACAGCTGTTTTCATTCCTCTTGGGTATGTACCAGGAATGGAATTGCAAAGTCAATTGTGACTCTGGATTTAACTTTTAAGGAACTGCAAAATATTTTCGAAAGCGATTGCACCATTTTACATTCCCATCAGGAATGTATGAGCGTTCCAGTGTCTCCCCACCCTTTTCAATACTTCTTGCTATCTCTGTGTTTGACTGTAGCCTTCCTAGCGAGTGTGAAATGGTAGCTTTGAGTTGCACTTTTCTCATGGTAAAGGTGTTGAATATCTTTTCAGATACTTATTGGCAGTTCTTTTTTGGAGAAATGTCTATTCAGATCCCTTACTCATTTTTTTTTGTTAATAGTATCAACAGTATAACATTTTAATTTGAATTCAACAAAACATTCAGGAATCGTACAATAAAAATTAAAATCATTGCTAAGGAAAAAAAGAAAAATTTAATTAAAAGAAAGATATATGATGTTGATGAATTGGAGAATGTAGATAGTGAAGCTGTAAATTCTCCCAGTTATGCTCTATATGTTTATAGACCACAAACAAAATTCCAGAAAGATTTTTTTAATAGAAATTAACAAACTGATCCTAAAGTTTATATTAAACTACAAAGGACCTAAAATGGCAAAAACAATTTTAAAATAAAAGATCAAGGTTAAGAGAATTTACATTATATGATTTGAAGATTTACTATTAAGTACAGTAAGAAAGGTACTGTGGTTTTGGCTTAAAGACAAGCTAGGTCAACTCAAGAGAAGAAAATAGACATGTGCATAGACGAATGATTTTTACTAATATTTCCATGAGAAATTTAATGGAATTTATTCGAGAAAGAATAGTTTAAAACAATGTTTAAAGAAATGTACATTCATAAACAAAGGAAAAGAACATTGACTCTTACATTATACCATACACAAATTTTAATTATAAATAGATCATAGTCCAACACAAAGGATAAAGTATAAAACATTATAGGAAACATAAGGGAACACAGGAGAAAAATCTTCATTTCCTTAGGATAGGCAAATATCTTATAGATTAAAAAAGAATAAATTGATTAGTCTCCATAAAAATTAAATAATTCTGTTCTAGAAGAGACACGTTCAAAACATAAGAGGACAAGCCACCAATGGAAGAAAATATTTGCAATAAGTATATCTAATTAATGACTACATACAGAATATGTAAGTATCATTTAAAACCCCATTATCATCAACCCAGTAAAAATGAGAAAAATATTTTAACAGACACTTTGCAAAATGAGGTATGAGAAGGGTCAAAAAGCACATGAAAGATGTCCAATGTCAGTCATCAGGGAAGGTACCATTTAACACCAGAATGAAAAACTTCTATACACATTTTACAATGTCTAAAATAAATTGACTGGCAAAACCCAAATGCTGTCAAAAAACTCTCTTACATTGCTGTTTATCCCTTACTCATTTTAAAATTGAGTTTTGGTCTTTTTATTACTGATTTGTAATGGTTCTTTATGTATTCTAGATATATGTCTCTTATCAGATACATGATTTGAAAATATTTTCTCCTAGTTCTCTCTTTTTAAGTCAGTAAGGGAAGGAAAACTAAAATGTATTAAGGGAACTATTGTGATCAGGATTATACTTAGGGCTGTTAGAAATGCTAAAGTATAGAAATGATTTCTATCTTTTAAGACATTGGTTTCTTTGGAGATCCAAGACTTATGTGATGTAATTGGAAAACAACATAGAAATGTTAAATAGCATACAATCTTGATCAAAAATAGTATGAAAAAAAAGTATGAAAAATAAATGCCCTGGGGGGCACCTGGATGGCTCAGTTGGTTAAGCATTTGACTTTGGCTCAGGTCATGATCTGAATTCGTGAGTTCAAGGCCTGCCTTGGGTTCTGTGCTGACAGTTCAGAGCCTGGAACCTGCTTCAGACTCTGTGTCTCCCTCTCTCTCTGCCCCTCCCCATTCATGCTCTGTCTCTCTCTGTCTCTCAAGTATAAATAAACATTAAAATTTTTTTAAAAAAGTAAATGCCTTGGAGTTCCAAGGAACCGAGGTCGAAAGTAATTGATTTAAATCATTTATTTTGAGTAGAATGAGCAAATGTTAACTATTCAAAATAACTTTTAAAAAAGAATATTTCTTTTTGATTCATTTCTTTTTTTAAAAAAATTTGAAGTTTATTTTAAGAGACAGAGAGGGAGAGTGGGGGAAGGGCAAAGAGAGAGTGGAGAGAGAATTCCAAGCATGTACTGTGAGATCATGACCTGAGCTGAAACCAGAAGTTGGATCCTTAACCGACTGAGCCACCGAGGCTCCTGATTCAGTTACTATGGACTTTAGCATATATGCAGTGTCGTGTGTACTTTGTCATTCTTTCCTACTGGACTGTAGATACTGTCTTTGTTTATCCATGTGGTCCTAATACTTGGCATAGTGCCTGATATGAGGCACACATCCAATAAATATTTGTTGAATGAGCAAAAATTAGTATGCGCTGGAGCTCTCAGAGAGTGTAGCACTAATTAAGCACTTTTACAGAGTTGTCACAGGTGGAAAATGTTAGGGTGGAAGAGCAGCAGGTGGAGGGAAGCCCTGGGTGCCTTCACAGCTCCTGTCATTAACCAGCTCTGTAGTCCTGGTGTTGCTGACCAGCAACATAGATCCTTGTTCTGAAGTGAGGAGAATGCATTGGATCTTTTCCTTTTTAACATTCTGAGTTTCATGAGCAGCATAAACCTAAAACATTTAGAACCAGCTGAAAATTTTCTAAGAGTTGAATGCATGATTAAGGTTTTGTGCTAAAATACCACAGACATTAATTAGTATCTGCCATTTGTGTAAAATTATGTTAAAAAATGATATTTCTAATATTGGATGTACTAAGAAGATATTTACAAGGCAGTATCTTAAGGGTTATCATTAGTAGAATGTTGGGATTAATTTATCAGTTTATTTATATCCAACCTACTTTCTTCCAAAGAAGATTTGAGGTGGCCATTCAAGCTAGTATCTTTTTCCTTAAGGCAAAAGGTTCTTAGGTGCTATTAAAATACATTTTATTTGTTATTTTTATCCTCCAAAAAACCCTCAAATTTTTGGTGTTTCAGAGGTTATAATTTTTTTTCAGAGGCCATAAAGTTTTTAAACAGGATTAGGAAAGGAGAAATGTTTCAGTAATGCTACTTCATGTAAAAAAAATTTTTTTTAATATTAAGTAGGCTCTACATCCAATGTGGGACTTGAACTTAGAACCCCAAGATCAAGAGTCACATGCTGTACCCACTGAGCCAGCCAGGCCCCCCAGTAATGCTATTTTAACATGAAGCTCTAAAATTAATGGCTTTTGAACAGTAAAAAGAATGACTCTCCAGTATATAGTATTCTAGTTGAATTGAAATCTCTCCAACGCTGTGCATTTTCTGAAAAAATTTTTAACGTTTATTCATTTTTGAGAGACAGAGGCAGAGCACGAGCAGAGTAGGGGCAGAGAGAGAGACACACACACAGAATCTGAAGTAAGCTCCAGGCTCCGAGCTGTCAGCACAGAGCCCGATGCAGGGCTCGAATCCACAAACCGCGAGATCATGACCTGAGTCAAAATTGGATGCTTAATCAACTGAGCCACATGAGAAACAATGAAATCTGGCCATGTGTAGCAACATGGATGGACCTTGAGGGTGTTATGCTGAGCGAAATAAGTCAGGCAGAGAAGGACAAATATCATATGTGTGCACGTATAGGAGGATTAGGAGGAACTTAACAGAGGAACAAGGGGGAGAAGAAGGGCGGAAATGGTGGGGGAAAGGGAGAGAGGCAAACCATGAGAGACTCTTGAATGCTGACAAAAACTGAGGACTGATGGATGTGGGGGGAGGGATGGGCATGGAGGAGGACACTTGTGGGGATGAGCACTGGGTGTTATGTGGAAACTAATTTGACAATAAACTATTTGTAAAAAAAAAAAAAAAATCAACTGAGCCACCCAGGCGCCCCACCAATGTTCTGCATTTTAACATAAGGGGTCTTTTCTGGGAGGCATGGTGGGAAAATCTATGGTATTTAGGGATTAAATCAAGTATCCTAAATTGCTCAGGGGAGCAAGACATAAGCTCTTGTGGAATTAACTGTACTCTTGATGAAGAAAGATGCAGTGGTCTGACAGGAAAAGCATTTCCTCTGCTGGGGGATGAGATACTCTTTGATAGCTCCACTAGAAAACATGGTCTGTTAGAATAAAGAGAGAAGATTTTGTGAAAATGCTAATTCTCTGTTAGATCATTTTGTTGAGGTTGGGGAAGGACCATCATGAGCTAGAAATCCCTTCATGTGGACTTAATGATAAATAAGCCAGTGACATTTTGGTTCTCAAGTAAATGTTTTTTCTTTGTAAAATCATGAGTCTTGAGTCCATGTCATGCTTGAATTTCACACATTTCACGTATCCCTAACAGAGACTCCAATCCATTCAACACTGAAAACTCTCATTTCTTTAGAGATGCTTGACTAAGCTCCATAGAAGTCTAAACATAATTGTGACCCATAAATCTAACCAGTCTTTGGCTGTGGCATCTAAAATTTTAAAAATATTGTTTTTCTCTCTTTTTATTAAGTGTTAGGTCCTAAGGTAATTTTATACAAATGTATAGCAAACAAAGGTATGACAAGTCTGAATAATTCATTCAACATTTATATGTTTGTATATTAAAATCATGTAAATTAAAGCTTATGTACTTTATATTTACAGTTGATAAATGAACTTTACTGAAACATATCTGTTTTCTAGGTTTAGAATTTTATGGCAAGCAACCCCTCCCTAGCCCCAGTAACTTATTTAAAAGCTTAAAAACTTTTGTTAAAATACTCTTTATTAAGTACTGAATGTTTCCTAAGGAACTCAGTGTATTTCCATGTGAGTAATCTGATTTAACTAAGAAATATATCTGAGCTACAGTGTCCCTTATTGATCATAAAGATTTGTATTAATATTTTATTTTAAGAGCTCCATTAGTAGCCTAAATAATAGTTTGGTTCACTGATAAAGCCAAATGTTTTTTAAAGTAAAAGTATTTGGTGGGAGAGAAGTTAATACACTAACTTTCAAAAATTTGTTATGCAGGATTAGCTGAACCATCCTGTGTTGCAAAACATGAAGATAGTTTGTTTAAGGATTTATTTCAAGACTACGAAAGATGGGTTCGTCCTGTGGAATACCTGAAAGACAAAATAAAAATAAAGTTTGGCCTTGCAATATCTCAATTAGTGGATGTGGTAGGTGTGCATATCATTACACACTCAATTTCATCAGGCTTCCTGAGAGCATTGTGGGTGTCCCAGCGCTGTGTTGGGAGGCCTGGCTTACAAAGGAAAATGAGACATAGTCATTTTCCTAAAGGAACTCAGCAGGGAAAGATAATTATTACTCAATAGACATAGGAATACACTTTTTATATAACACTGTATAGTTTGGAAATCTTTGGTAATAGGTTGATTAAAAACATTAAAAAATATTTATGCATTTTTGAGAAAGAGTGTCCATGCATGCCCACACAAGTGGGGGAGGGGCAGAGAGAGAGGGAAACACAGAATCCCAAGCAGGCTCTGCACTGTCAGCTCAAAGCCTGATGTGGGGCTCAACCCCATGAACCATGAGATCATGAACTGAGCTGAAGTAGGATATTCAACCGACTGGGCCATCCAGGTGCCTCAAATAATGTCTATTTTTAATAAGCTCAAAGATATTAAACATTTTATATGGAAGTTTCTTCTTAAATTTGTTTAAAGATATGTTAAAAATCAACATGTTAAAGAGAAAAAGTTCAAGAGTAGAGTTGTAGATTTTTAGGACCAAAAAGTATCTCAGCAGATCATTGTTTCAATATCACACTTAAACTGTACCAGAGATGCTCCCATATGACATCCACCAGGGAGTATTATTCCCTTGTAACTTGTTCTGACTGTCAAGAGATCCTTTCTATTCAAACTAAAAAGTTAATGCTGATATTTAAGTTAGTTTCTTCTTGTTCTGATTATGTCAATCAATAATTATTTCCCTGCTGTGTTCCCAAAACAGTGTGTGTGTGTGTGTGTGTGTGTGTGTGAGAGAGAGAGAGAGAGAGAGAGAGAGGTTGTACAATAACATTTTAGGCATGCCTTTATTTTCTAACTTGAGAAGCAATGCATAATTTTTGCAGAGAATTTGGAAAGTGCAAACAAATACAAATAAGGAAATAAAAATCGACTATAATTCTACCACCCAGAGACGACCACTGAACATTCTGCTGTTTTTCTTGCCAGTTTTTTCTTTGCGTGTGTACTTTAAAATTGGAATACTAATTTAGACGTAATTAAGAATTTTTTCCCTTTGGTTTTTTTCCCCCAAATTAAAAAACTTTAATTCCAGTTTGTTAACATACAGTGTTAGTTCAGGTGTACAACATATAGTGATTTCACACTTCTATGTATTACTCAGTGCTCATTTTCCCTCCTGTCTGTTGTTATAGGAAGAACATTTCCCTATATTATTATGTAATCTTCAAATATAATTTTAATGGCTATATGATTTTCCATTTATAATTTATTTAAAGATTCTCTTGGCAGAAGTTAGTTCCCAGTATTTCCTAATATAAATGACAATCATGAGTATATTTGTACACAAATATCTAAATTTCTCCTTTTTTTTCTCATGTTTATTTTTGAGAGAGAGATCAACAGAGCACAAACAGGGGAGGGCCAGGGAGAGAGGGAGACACAGAATCTGAAGCAGCTCCAGGCTCTGAGCTGTCAGCACAGAGCCTGACACAAGGCTGGAACCCACGAACCGTGAGTTCATGACCTGAGCTGAAGTCGGATGGTTAACCGACTGAGCCACCCAAGTGCCCTCTCCTTTTTTTGTTTTTAAAGTGAGCTTCATGCCCATGAGGCTTGGAGTCACCTGCTCTGACCAAGGAGCCAGCCAGGCGCCCCAAAGGATATACACTTTTAAAAGTCTAGTGTGTTAATGATATGACCTTAATTGCCTCCAGAAAGATCAGTGAATATGGACTGTGTTGTGTCCTTTGCCCTCTGCTAGGAGATTTTCAATATAAGTACAAATGGGGAAGTAGTGAGATGAGTGGGGCTTGGTCTCAAAGACCTGTCTTTCTAGCCGGGACCATCAGCAAGTGAGTGTAGTGACTATAGGACATTGCAGTCCTAAACTGTGATACCACAAAAATTTGGGGACCCAGATCTTGATTATTTAGGTCATTAAAGAATGCAGGCAGAGGCCCTCCAGCTGGCCTTGTCGGGACTCAGACACACGGAGAGGAGAGTAGCAAGGAGCAGTACGATCTAGGCTGAAGAGTGATACAGAGCCTTTCTGTTCAGCTGTTCAGATCAAAAGGTCCCTGTTGGAGGCCACTCCCCGGGATGGTCCGATGGGCGGTGGAGGGGCCTGCACTGTGCTGTCTCTCCTGCCATTTTTCAATTGGAGAGTTTTACTTCTTGGAAAAAGTCACTTATCTTTCAAGGCCAAATTTATTTGTCTGACGCTTTGTGACATCTTTCCAGAGTTCCTAACACAGTCTCCCCTCTTCACGTAGCCCTTTGCACCGCTGGCACCTGTGTGCTCCAGCGTGGCACCCTCAGAGCGGCCATGCTTCGTCCCTCGTGTCTGTCCCAGGCATGGTGCCTGGCACAGGGCAGGTGCTGAGTGAATGACAGATGTGACAGGCAACAGATGTGGTCAAAGCAGTGCTTTAGGAAGAGCCGTAGGACAGTCAAATGCATGTTTTGAGAAGTGCAAGAGATGAGGAGCTTCGGAGGCGAGTTCGAAGACCAGGCAGAGGCTGGAGCAGGATGTGACCACTGAACATGGAGGGAGGTGTCCGGTTTTGAAGCCTGAGTAGTTGGAACGGGAGGGTGATGGACCTGGAAGATGCGCTCACTTGCTGAGGAGATGATGCTCCGCTGTGATGGCAGGTGATTGTGCTACATTCCTGAGGCCCTGGGAAAGTCCATGCCGGCTCTGCGGGCAGAGAGGAGGCTGAGGCTGTCAGTGTGGAGACCCTGACCCAGGGCTCAGTGTTGAAAACATTGGACGGAAGAGTTTTAAAGCGAGCAGGGAAAGCAGGCAAGTTTATCTCTGAGGAACATTCATAGAAGGTGGTGGAAGGAAGGGTGAGCCCAGCAGGGAAGTCGGGGACGGGCTGCTTCCTGTGAGAAGAGCCCAGAACATGTAAGGTCAGTGACCATGAGAGAAAAAGAGGACAAGCGCGGAGGGAGAGGAGCCAAGGGCCCTGGACCTTGAGAATCGAGGCTTTATGTCCCTTTAACCACTAAGCTCTTTCCCCTCAGGCTTGTAGTCATGTCTGGTGGCTCCTCCTCAAAGTTCGCTCAGATTCCTGCTTTATTTCCTACGTGTTCGAGCTCTCTCGCTCTCTCAAATTTCCACGTTGGCTTGCTTGTTAGATGCTGGTTTTATGGTCAGGTTAGAAAAAACTCTTACCCCTAACACTTTTCTGCTCTACTTCCGCGCAGGCACGTCTCTGTTCGTGTGCTCGCCCTCCTGGGTGCAGCCTTGCGCTTGGCCTCTCTCCTAGGTTTTGTTTCGTTTCCTTGCATCCTGCATTGTGCTGAGCACATTAAAGGTGCTTGGGAGGTCCCTGGGTGACCTTACGTTAGGCTGTATCCCCTAAGGCAGTGGCTAACTCCCACATCTGGGGCCAATGGTGAACTTAGGTACTGTTCTTGTATCTGTGTTCCTGTTGAGGATCCTGGGTACTGACTGTGTCCTAGCCCATAGTGCACAATTTACGTGTGTTCACATTTTTCTGGGGGAAGAGGTCTATGATTTTCATTAGCTTCTCAAAGATGTCCTATTACCTTACAGTGTCACAGGTGGTAAGTATACCAGAACTTTCCTAACTGTTAAAGCCTCTGTTTAGAACTCAGGCCTACTGGGAATATTCTGATGCAGAGAGCAGCTTTCTCTGGATGGTGTGTGCCTTTGGGTAGACAGTAGGACTGGTGGCACAGAGCGTAAACTCAGGAGCTTTGAGTTCTGACGTCAGTTCTGCCACCAATTGTGGTGTGATTTTAGGCAAGTTGCCTCATTGGTCTAGTTTCTGTAATTGCAGAATGAATGGTTTGCAGCGGGTGAAATCTATAGGTCCTTTTTAGCTCCAGTGTTTTACTCCAGGACAGTTGCCCTTCGGAACCACAGTGTAAGAGCGATGGCCGTGCAGTATTTCCTAGTAATTGTTCCCATGTAGGGACATCACGGGTGTCTTGGTCTCAAGGGAGGTGCTTCCTTCTGCCTCCCTCCCTTCTCTTAGACCACTCGTGTATTTTGGAATGAGCCATCTAACCCTCTGTCCCCCTCCCCGGCTGTGGGGACTACCTCGGCCTCCTGTGGGCCTGTCCTGCCCACGGTGTACTTGTGCTTGGTCGTCATGATCATGTACTGGTCCAGTAGGCCCCATGATACTTCAGTAAAATGTCCTGGAAGAGATGTCTCTTTAATTAGGCCTTGAGAATTCAGTGAAAAACTGGTCTTAGCAAAGATATAATGGCAGCAAGGTGTAAGTAGCAAATATCAAAGACCCCAGCTTTCTAGAAAAGCAGGCTGTGAAAGCTTATGAAGCTGCCACTCAGGACAGTGACCCCAGTATTCTTTTCCTACATAGCCACCCCTCAG
Source organism: Proteles cristata cristata (assembly GCA_017311185.1). Classification (NCBI taxonomy): domain Eukaryota; kingdom Metazoa; phylum Chordata; class Mammalia; order Carnivora; family Hyaenidae; genus Proteles; species Proteles cristata. The sequence continues at coordinate 114,450 of JAESUZ010000279.1, read as the reverse complement.
AGAGTCACGTCTGTGCCTTGGCGCAGAACGGAACTACCAGTTACAGCCCTGCAGGAAGGCACAGAGACCGCGCATCTCATTCTAATGTGCGCACTTCTCCACACTTCAGCACTTCTGAAATCAAGATGTGTATTATAATTAGTGGCAACTTAAAATTCATTGTCAGCCTTTTCCTTTCTTAGTGCTAAGTACATAAACTAACATATGTGCTTGTTTCTTAGATTGTGTCTTAGACTTGAGGATGTAGAGTAGTGGAGTGTGTGAATGTTAAATCTAACGCCAGTGGTGTGCTGCAGGGCAGTTTAGCTGAAATTCAGAGCATCTGGAAAGGGGTAATGTGAAATTAGGCTGGAAAAATGATACTGCATTTCCAGAGAGCTGCATCAATGAACAGGATGTAGGTACTATATGAACAGGAATGTTTGTATAAAACTGTGAAAATTCTTATTTATAGAATTATTGTTTCTGTACTTGAAATAATCTGCCTTATTTAAATTTTTGTTTTATAGGATGAGAAAAATCAGTTAATGACAACGAACGTCTGGCTGAAACAGGTGTGTATAAAACTCAGAAGGGCACCTGGCTGGCCACTGGTGCCCCAGGGTTAGCAGCAGAAAGAAGCACGAGTGTGTGGTCTCGGTGGGTCGGCAGGATGGAGAAGGATGAGGGCAGACGTGGTCCTCGTGTTCGTTCAGGCAGCACCAGGCGGCTGCTGTCCAGCAGACACTGTTCTGGGCACTGGGGAAACAGCAGTCAACAAAATGGACAGAAGTCCTGCTGTCAAGAACTTCGTTCGAGTCAGGGGAGAGAAATAAGTAAGCTGTTACAGTACCTCGGAAGTGGACAAGCTTGGAGAAAAACACATTGGGAATGAGGATACGGGACGAGTGGGGAATGTACTTTTATTTATTTATTTATTTTTTAATGTTTTATTTATTTCTAGGAGAGAGAGAAACAGCGTGAGCAGGGGAGGGTCAGAGAGAGAGGGAGTCACAGACTGAAACAGCTCCAGGCTCTGAGCTGGCAGTCAGCACAGAGCCCGATGCGGGGCTCGAACCCACGAACCGTGAGATCATGACCTAAGCGAAAGTTGGACGCCCAACCGACTAAGCCACCCAGGCACCCCTGGGAATGTACTTTTAAATAGGGAGCTTGGGGAAAGCGCTGCTCAGAGGGTCATGTTTGAGCAAGACTTGACGGAGAAGAAAGAAGCCTTGGGAATATCTAGCGGAGAAGTGATCCAGACAGAGAGGGATGTATAAGTGCAAAGGCCTGAGGCCGGAGAGCACCTGGTGTGTTTAAGGAGGAGCAAACAGGCTGATGTGGGTAGAGGTGAGTAGGGGTGTGTAGATGAGGTCACAGAAGCAGTGGGAAGCCAGTGGTGTAGCCAGCATCTAGGCCATCGTGAGGATTGTGGTGTTTACTTGGAGCTGTCTGGGAATGGGTGATGAATTATTTTTACATACGTAGCTCCTTTTTATTTTTTAATTAAAAAAATTTATTTAATTTATTTCTGAGAGGGAGAGACAGACAGAGAGAGAGCCGGGGAGGGTCAGAGAGAGAGGGAGACACAGAATCCGAAGCAGGCTCCAGGCTCCAAGCTGTCAGCACAGAGCCCGACGCGGGGCTCGAACCCATGAACCATGAGATCATGACCTGAGCCGAAGTCGGACACTGTACGGACTGAGCCACCCAGGTGCTCCCGTAGCTCCTTTTTAGAAAGGACTGCTTTTTGTTCAAGGCCATCATACCTATGTCTTCAGCTGCTGTTGTGTGCTTCCCTTTGCTCTTTCTTTATGACCCTTATTTTGATACCACTACCCATCCCCTGACCCTAACCCTGCAAGGCCTGTATCCTTTTGTTGGTGTGCAAGTTTTAACTTGACATGATCACAGAATTGTCTCCATGTGGAGCTTGGACAAGGTGTTTACATGTGGAACGTGTAATAAATCCAATTCCCCTGCATGCACTAGTCCAGCCAGTTACAATGCAGCTGGAAAAGAGAATGTCTGCCTTAAACCCAGACCTTAGATGCCCATGGCTGTGGCTCCTGGGCATGGCCAGTTGGTGGGACAGGAGGTGCCCAGCAGCGCTGTGAACACCCCCAGCCACAGGTCTGCATCTGTGTCAAGAGGACCAGGGCCGGAGCCACCGCACAGGGCACAGGGCTGTGATTCTCTAACTCTTAAGAAGGACTTGGAGGTGAATTTTCTCTATGCCGAGTAGAGATGATTTTATGTCTAGAATTTCTGGACTTGCCATAAAGAGTATAGTTTTCACGACTCTTGACTATTGATTTATTGAAACTGATGCCATTGTCTTTGCAGGAGTGGATAGATGTAAAGTTAAGATGGCGCCCTGGCGACTATGGTGGAATAAAAATTATACGTGTCCCTTCAGACTCTCTCTGGACGCCAGACATTGTTTTGTTTGATAAGTAAGTCACACTCCTAAATATTACTTATGTTTTTTAAAAAAATGCTTGTATATTAAGCACTAGTAATTTTTCTTCCTTCCGAAAATTGTTTACCTTTAAAATCAGAAGACTTGATCTTGTGTTCTGTTGTGAACCTCCAAATATGTTCTCTGGGTCCTCTCCTTTTCTTGGTGTATTTTTTCCTGATCATAAAAGTGTTCTTTGATTTCTAAAACGTGTAAAACATTTGAGAAGTCCAGAAAGGTGTAAGGAAATTGGGGGGGTGTCCCCTATAATCAGTCCCATTATTCTAGCATTAGAGGCAGGTGTGCACACGAGCTCACGCATAGAACTTACTCTGTGCCTAGCTGTGTGCGCGGTGCCTTTCTGCTTTATTTGATTCCCAACACTACTGTTAAAATGGCATTTCTGACAGGTGAGGGCATTATAACCTTGTCCAAGGTCACACAGTTTGCATGTGGCAGGGTGGGGTTCACATCACATCCCTATTTATCCTTCTGTTTAATAGACTATATATTTGGCAGTTTGCCTTCAAGATTTTGGGGGTGTTTAAAAAATAGTCGAAGTCATACTTAATGTTCAAATGTGCATCCTTCAATTTTGCTTAAATACTATATTATAATTATCCCATGATGGGGAATGTTGAGTGAACTCATCTTTATAGGCACCCTACCTAGATGTATTTTGAGGATGGTTTTTAACTCGGTGAAAGGATAATTCAGGGTATGAGTTTCATTTTTTTCTAGGACCACTCCAGGGCAAATCCTGGGAATTTGTACTTATCCTAAAGCACTTTGTATTATCTGCAGTCAAGCATTTGGCATGAAGACGGAGCACATGCTATATGAAAAATGTTACTCTTTAAACACTTTTCCCTCCATGTTTCTTAATAGGTAAAGAGGGAACAAAGTTATAAGGTAGTAGGATACAGCTTCCCAGAGTACCATTTTACTCTAGGTCACAGTAAACATTTTTTTAAAGTTTATTTATTTATATTGAGAAAGAGCACACACATGTGAGTGGGGCAGGGGCGGAGAAAGAATGCCAAGCAGGCTTTGCACTGTCAATGCAGAGCCTGATGCAGGGCTTGAACTCACACATTGGGAGATCCTGACCTGAGCTGAAATCAAGAGCCCAACACTTAACTGACTGAACCACCCAGGCGCCCCAGTCTCTGAAAAACATTTTTAATAAACATGAATGAATAAGAGTAGTGTGCAAAAGTCACACAAGTTTTAAGATAAAAGACAGTATTTCAAAGAAGTCCTATGTTCCTGCCAGACTTCTCCAGTATAGGAGCTCACATGGTAGCAACAACTTGAGAGGCACAGCTTAGAGCTCATGTTCTTTCCTGCCCCCGTAGTAAGTGTCCAGTATTTGTGATGGAGGCGAAGAGCATGTGTGGAGAGCCTAGACCTGTGGATTCAGGTTCTGGCTAATATTTTATTGTTGCAATAGCCTAATTATATTTTGTGTGTAAAGGGAAATCTTTCAGCATCAAAAATCTCAGGATTTTGTGAAATAGAGATCAACTGTCAGTCCTGGAGTAGATGTGGAAGGAGTTCAGTTCTAGTACAGTCAGATATTTACACAAGATGTCCTTAAAACAGAGCCCCCTACCTGAGCAGGTATATCTCAAGCATGATTTAAAAAGTATCTCATGCCATGGTTGTCAGCTTTCTTTCATATCAGGCTCATGAAGGCCTGTGTTGTGTAGTCTCTGCATTGTTATGTGCATGTGTTTATTTTAGTGCAGATGGACGTTTTGAAGGGGCCAGCACGAAGGCAGTCGTCAGGTATGATGGCACTGTCACCTGGACTCCACCCGCAAACTACAAAAGTTCCTGCACCATAGATGTCACGTTTTTCCCATTCGATCTCCAAAACTGCTCCATGAAATTTGGTTCTTGGACTTACGATGGATCACAGGTTGATATAATTTTAGAGGACCAGAATGTGGACAAGAGAGATTTTTTTGACAATGGAGAATGGGAGATTGTGAGTGCAACGGGGAGCAAAGGAAACCGAACAGATGGCTCCTGCTGGTACCCTTGTGTCACCTACTCGTTTGTAATTAAGCGTCTGCCTCTGTTTTACACCTTGTTCCTTATTATACCCTGTATTGGGCTCTCATTTTTAACTGTGCTTGTCTTCTATCTCCCCTCAAACGAAGGTGAGAAGCTCAGTCTCTGCACGTCAGTCCTGGTCTCTCTGACTGTCTTCCTTCTGGTTATTGAAGAGATCATACCCTCGTCTTCCAAAGTGATACCTCTGATTGGAGAGTATCTGGTGTTCACCATGATTTTTGTGACACTGTCAATCATGGTGACTGTCTTCGCTATCAACATCCATCATCGTTCTTCCTCAACACACGATGCGATGGCACCTTGGGTCCGCAAGATATTTCTCCACAAGCTTCCCAAACTGCTGTGCATGAGAAGTCACGTAGATAGGTATTTCACTCAGAGGGAGGGAACCGAGGGCGGTAGTAGACCAGAGTCTTCTAGAAACACCTTGGAAGCTGCGCTTGATTCCATCCGGTACATTACCAGACACGTCACGAAGGAGAATGACGTCCGTGAGGTCTGTGACACGTGTTTACAAATGCTTGCCTGCTTCCATTCTCAAGACTAAGTGGAGATTGAGGGCCAGAAATGCTGATACGCTGTTCAGTAGATCTTTACCAAAATTTCAGTTAAAACATCTGCCAATGGGCATCTATGTAGATCTCCCCTCTCCATTCCCCTTTAGCAACTTCATCTTGTGCCGACTGTTATTACTCTAAAGAGTAATAATACTGCCATTTGTTTTTTTGCCTCCGATGTGATTGTTTTAATTCTATCTTCTGTGACTTTGTTTCTGAATTCTGTGGTAATCTGTAGGCACAACTGGCATTATAATTTATCAAAAGCTATTTTGTTTTTTAAAGAATGAGCCTAATGTAGGCTCTATAAATACAGCCAAGATATTTTTTCTAGAATATGTCTTTTTCTTGTTCATTTACAAGAGAATGTTAGTGAAATTGAAAGCAGTAAGATATTCTTGGGTGTTGTATATTATATGTCACAATGTTCATGTGAAAGTTAGAAATAGTGCTTAGTAATATGCTTAATTTGCTTAAAACTTTATTATAGAAAAATAACTCTCATTGGCTTATTTAAGGCTAATTTTTAAAATGTAAGAATTGAACATGAATACATTTTACTAATGTGATGTTAGATTTTCTTTCAAAGTGTCAAATTTTAATCTTGTCACTATTTATTTCTATTGCATAATATTTTTATTAAAACATTTTTTAAATGTTTATTTTTGAGAGGGGGAGGGACAGAGAGAGAAGGAATCAGACGATCTGAAGTGGGCTCTGAGCTGTCAGCACAGAGCCTGATGTGGGGCTTGAACCCATGAACCATGAAGTCATGACCTGAGCTGAATTCTACACTTAACCCACTGAGCCACTCAGGCACCCCTTACTGTGTGATATTTTTAAAGCTAAGACTGTAGTAGTATTTTCATAATTGAATTTACTTTGAGTAGTCCCCATTACATTATATGAATTCCCATTTCTAAACTTTTTTTTTTTTTTGGAAAAATTTCTAGCAGATGTGGGAAGTAGACAAAGTAAATCTGATAAAACTATAGTCCTCACAGAAGGAACATATAACATAGATTTCTGAAAAAACTTAAATGCTTGTGGATTTGTAAAATGTCTATTTCATGGTAGTAGGATTAGTTTATGAGGTCTGAAGCTATCAATGGAGTCTTAAAAATATAGATATTAGTGGGGCGCCTGGGTGGCTTAGTCGGTTAAGTGTCCGACTTTCGCTTAGGTCATGATCTTGCGGTTGGTGGGTTCGAGCCTCACGTCGGGCTCTGTGCTGACTGCCAGCTCAGAGCCTGGAGCCTGTTTCAGAGTCTGTATCTCCCTCTCTCTCTGACCCTCCCCTGCTCACACTGTCTCTCTCTCTCTCCTAGAAATAAATAAAAATATAGAAAAATATATAGATATTAGTTAAATAATGATCTGGATTAATGTCTGGATTAATAAATGTCTGCAAAGTATTGTGCAAAAGGGCCAGGGCCCATCCCCCTGGGACCAGTAAATGGTATTTATTTTCAGGCGGGAACTTAGAAAAGCAGTAGAGTGTTTATAGCTACCTAAAGTCCACATTATCTTACAGCTGAGGGGGCAGAGTTTTTGTGGGGGACCTCGTGCTCCCTAAAGGCAAGGGCCAGGGAAGGCCCTGTGAGGGAAGCCTCTGGTGCTCAGGGGCCTGTCTCACTTTGAGGTCACTTGGAGATGCTGAGCTAGCTCCCTGCTTAGGCTGCAAAATGGGGGTTGAAATGAGGTCCAGCCAGCAGATCTGAATTCATGAACTTAGATTAAAATGGCCCCTGGGGAATCCAAAACTAAATAGTGCACATTGTGGGGTGGAAAGAAGATAACGGCTAATACATATTATTCTTTTTTTCTTTTTAAGTTTATTTATTTTGGAAAAGAGAGAGAGAATCCCAAGCAGGCTCTCCCCTGTCAGATCTCATGAACCGTGAGATCATGACCTGAGCCAAAGTGAAGGGTCGGACGCTTAACTGAATGAATTACCCAGGCACCGTCTAATCTGTGTTATTCTGAACCAGTTGTTAATTTGGCTTGAGATTTATCTCAGGCTGGATTCTCTTTAAAAATTAAAATAAGTAAGCACTGCTGGACAAGAAAAAGTACAGAAAAAACTGTTATATGAATAAAAGAGATTTTTTTAGTTTGTTATAAAATACCCAAGTAGTATAAATTCTAATTTTATTAAAAGTATGTCCAAAATGTCACTTGTAGGGGCACCTGGGTGGCTCAGTCAGGTAAGTGTCCGACTTCAGCACAGGTCATGGTCTCACGGTTCGTGGGTTCGAGCCCTGTGTAGGGCTCTGTGCTAACAGCCAGCTCAGAGCCTGGAGCCTGTTTCGAATTCTGTGTCTCCCTCTCTCTCTGCCCCTTTCCTGCTCACGCTGTCTCTCTCTCTATCTCTCTCTCTCAGAAATAAATAAAAAACATTTTTAAAAATGTCACTTATTGGGGCGCCTGGGTGGCTTAGTCAGTTAAGCGTCCGACTTTCGCTCAGGTCATGATCTCGCGGTTCATGGGTTCGAGCCCCGCGTCGGGCTCTGTGCTGACTGCCAGCTCAGAGCCTGGAGCCTGTTTCAGTCTGTGACTCCTCTCTCTCTGACCCTCCCCTGCTCATGCTGTCTCTCTCTCTCTCCTAGAAATAAATAAAAACATTTAAAAAAAAATGTCACTTATAATATATTAAAAATCAAGAAGTACATTAATCAACTGTGCAGTGTCTCTGAAAGCTTGTGGACGCTCTTTTCTAGATTGTCAGGAGAGTGTCTGTCCCTGAGCTCTGAGTACAAGGTCACCTACCGTTGTGAGGCAGCAATGGGAGGCAGAAAGTGATCTGGCCTCTGACTCGGTGTGTAATATCTTAATTACACAATTTTAATTTAAGTATTTGTTTTTTTTTTTTTCAACAGGTGGTTGAAGATTGGAAATTCATAGCGCAGGTGCTTGATCGGATGTTTCTATGGACTTTTCTTCTGGTTTCCATTGTTGGATCTCTTGGGCTTTTTGTTCCTGTTATTTATAAGTGGGCGAATATAATAGTACCGGTTCATATTGGAGATGCAAATAAGTGATCCTTCTTCCATAGTAGTGTCATAGTAGGAATTTAGTAGGGCCATAGTAGAAATTTAGTTACCAAAGGCACATATGTCTTTGGCATCTATAAAATTAGAAAATGTAAATTGCGTTTAAAATCTGAAGCAAGCTTTACCAGATTAACAGTTATTGGTTTATCTTAATAGATTGCCCATAAGAACATTTTACCTGCATGACTGAAGTAATAACTCAACATCTGATCTGAAAATAGCAAAATATTATCTGAACCGTACTAGTGAGAGCCTAATGTTGGTATCCTGGCAAACAGTACCAGTTTGTAATCAACGGTGAAGCTCGTCTTTTGATTGTGCTGGAAAATTCGTGTTGTATTTGAAGACTGATTTCAGGACTTTTTCTGCATTTGGTAAAGGTACACATTTAAAATTTTTCATTCTTTCTGGCCTGTATCCACGGAATAACCGCTAATCTTTAGCATGTTATTATACTGTGATATTAAATAAGCTAACTACTTGGTATGATAACAATTTAATGTGATGCTGCTTTTGTATAACCAACATTGTAAAAAATGAAAAATGGGAATTCCTTTAAGGATTACTTTATTTCTTAAATGCTTAAACTGAACAATTATTGTATTAACTATTTTTGTAGTTTACCTTCAATTGTAAAAACACACAATAGACAACTCTTATGGAGATGCACTAGTATCTTAACATTAATTTCAACCCCTTTATCCACATTTTCCACAATTAACCATCTTCTATATAAACTGTAGCATTTCTGTATCCTTAATCTTAGAAGAGTCCTCTACAATTAAGTGAATCCCTAATTTTAAAAACATGTCCATGGGTGCCACCAAATCATACTGTGAAAAACCACCTTCCAAGATTAAAACTGGTTTCTAATTAGGTGGAAGTGCGCCGTTACGTGGCTGTCACATTTCAGTTTCATCTCCTTTCCAGCAGTCACAGTCCTAGAGCCATAGAGCTGCAGGGCCTCTAGATGCAATGCAGTCTCACCGGTGACTGCTCATTCAGGACCGTAGCACGCGTCACAGGTAAACAGGTGAGACTCCATCTCTGGATGCCCTGATTCAGCCATGACCAGGAATAAAACACTGTGGAAGCCCTGCATTTTACCTGGAACTCTTAGCTCTTGAGAGAACAAATTTGCCTTATTTATATAGTAAGTAACCCATCTAAGGTCAACACTCTTTGGAAGGCAGAGGGGATCTTGTCTATTTGTATTTTATTGTGGGCACATGTTTAATGTCTTTTAACAAGTGAAAGTCTGGTTTGATGAGTTTAAATTGCCTGTTAGCTCTCTTAGCACATATATATCCCTAATTCCTCTTCTACCTCTATTACTGTTACTTAAAATTTCTATAAGTAAGTAAATTTTGTAGAAATCTTCCTTTGACTTAACAAAACATGAGTCACAGCAGGCCACGATATTGTCAGTTTTATTTTCACAAAGCCAAAACATCAAAATGACTAGTGAGAAGATTAAAATGGTCTTTGTGAACCCTCATCTCCTACCAGTGGCTACTGAGATTCAGAACTGCAGTTTGGAATACTCTCTTCTTAATAATCTGTCTATAGCAGTGGTTCTCAATCGGGGGCAGTTTTGTGCTTGAGGGGACACTTAGTTTTTGGAGACACTTTTGGTTGTCATAACAGCAAGGGGGCCCAGGATTATGTTCTTGGCGTCTAGTGGGTAGACACCAGGTTGCTGCTAAAAATCCTACAATGTCCCTCCAACGCAGAATTATCTGGCCAAAAATGCCAGTAGCGCCAAGGTTAAGAAATGCTGTTCCAAAGGTTTAATAGCAATGAATGTGTGTCTGGGCACCCCTTTTCAGAGCATAGTTCCCTAGGGTGACGCAAGATAAAAGCTGAGGCACTCTGTGCAGGAGGTGCGGCCCTTAGACTCTTGGAAAACAGTGGTGAGCGAGGAGTGCCTGGGAAGAAACCGTGGTGGTGGTGGGGTATTGCTGAAACAGTACAAAACTACAAGGAGATTACAGGCTAAGTAAGAAAACCCTTGGGAAATCTGTTGTGATCCGAAACCAAATGGATTTTCACATTTCTGAGCAACACGTTTTCCTGTCCAGTTATGCCTCAACCACCGCAAAAGGAGAAACAGTTTTCATATTTAGCCCATATTTACATATTCTCTAGTACTGTCTACTGCTTAACACTGCAGAATTATATTCTGATGTTTCTCTACCTTACCAAAAAGGCTGGTTAAATGTTCATTTATCTATAATAAATACTCTTGACGTTTTTCTTGCATGAATCTCTTTTGACAAAAAGCAAGACACCTGGATAAATAAGTACGCCTTGGAGTGCCGGAAGCCGTGCTGGTGGCCTGATGAAATGAGAAAGAGCCTAAATGTAAGAGCTAAAACAGTACAACTCTTGGGAGAAAGAAGGACAAATTCTTTTCAGCCCTGGGTTCGGTAGTGACTTCTTGGATGTGACACAGAAGAACACAGCTAACAAAAACTGACAAATCAGACTTAATGAAAATTTAGAAATTTTGTGCATCAGAAGACACTATCAACAGAATGAAAAGACACCCCACATAGTAGGAGAAAATATTTGCAAGTCCTCTTTCTGATAGGAGATTAATTTCTGGAATATATAGAGAACTCCTAAAACTTAACTAAAAACCACGAACAACCCACTTCAGAAGTGGAAAAGAACAGGCACCTGGGCGGCTCAGTCAGTTGAGCGTCTGACCTCAGCTCAGGTCATGATCTCACAGCTCAGTGTGGGAGTTTGAGCCCTGCTTTGGGCTCTCTGCTGTCAGCGCAGAGCCCACTGCAGATCCTCCCCCCCGCACCTCACCTACTTGCACTCTCTAAAGCAAACAAAACAACAACAAAAGAAGTGGAAAAGGACCTGCACAGACACCTCTCCAAAGAAGACACACAATGGCCAATAAGCACAGGAGAAGATGCTTTGCATCACTAATCGTTACGTAAACGCACATCAAAACCACAATGAGATACCACCTCATACCCATTAGGAAGGCTATTATTAAAAAAAACAAAAACAAAAAAACAAAATATTGATGGGGACGTGGAGAAATTGGCGCCCCTGTGGGAATGCAAACTGGTGCAGCCATGGTGGAAAACAGTATGGAGGTTCCTCAGAAAGTTGAAAACAGAATTACTACAGGACGCAACAGTTCCACCTCTGGGCAGATACCCTAAGGAATCGATAGCAGGGTCTCAAACAGGTACATGTGTGGCCCTGTTCACAGTAGCATTATCTGTAACAGCCAAAATGTGGGAGCCACCTCAGTGTCCCCTGACAGGTGAGTGGATAAACAACATGAATACACTTGCAATGGAACACTGCTTAGCCTTAAAAAGAAAGGCGATTCTGACACCCGCTCCAACATGGATGAACCCTGAGGACATTATGCTGAGTGAAACTGGCTGATCACAAAAAGACAAATACTGTGTACTTCCACTTATATGAGGTGCTTAAAGTACTCAAAACAGTATAATGTGGGTGTCAGGGGGAGAGGGGATGGGGAGTTAGTGTTCAATGTGTGCAGAGCTGCGGTTTTACAAGATGAAGAGCTCTGGAGATGGATGGTGGTGGCTGCACAGCAGTGTGGCTGTTTAACCACTGAGCTGTGGCTTGAGCACGATGAAGATGGTAAATTTCACGGTCAAGTGTATTTTACCACAGTGACAAATGAGTATCCCTCCACATTCTAGGAAGCCTCTGGCAAACACGGTTCGGTGCTTAAGCATCATCCCTTGCCATCAAAGGTTGCAGAAACAATCCTGCTGTCCCTAGGATGCACACCAGGATGAAAACCCACAGAAAAATTCGATCAATAACCATGGCGACGTACTTCCAATCATCTTGAATCTAAAAAACAAAAACAAAAATCGTGAAAGAGGAAAACATAAAGCAGGAAGGGAAGGGCATAGTGGACACATTCTCAGAACTGAACACTGAATAAATACGTTGCAGCAGCAGAAGCCATTCTGCAAGAAACCCTGTTTCCTAATGGAGTCCGAGGAAATCCTTCCTCAAGTCCCTCTTTATGTGTCATAGGAGGCAGGTATAAAATATTCTTGTTCAGTCTGTTTTGAATCAGAAATTTCTTGGGGCATCTAGCTGGCTCAGGCAGTTGGGCATACAACTCCTGATCTCAGAGCTGTGAGTTCAAGCCCCAAGTTGGGCAAAAAGCTTACTTAAAAACAAACAAACAAACAAACCCAGAAATGTCTTAATGTATACATAACCTATTTTTTTGTAAACCAAATTCTAATTTATAAAGTTAGTAAAACCAGTTATTTGACTTGAGGACTCCTGGACTTTGTTAGAATAGCTAATACAATCCAGCCATCATTTACCATTGCTTCAAAGTACTGGTTCTTATACAGTTTTAGGTACTAATTTCCATTTAACATCTGTTCCAAACATGAAATAAGCAAATCAGGGCAAGGCCATCATCTCTCCCTCTGCCTCCTCATCCTGCCCAGCTAACCAAACACCCTCTTCAACACTAAGGCCAAGTACCGCGGGACTCTAAACAGTGAGAGGACAGGCTGAAAATCAGAAATAATTGCTGACAATAAAGTAAAAGACCATAGAAAGAGCAAGACTAATTGTCTATAATACAGCCCCAATTCAGGCTTGAAATAGGAAGGAGAATTATATGTTAATTATACTCCTAGACAACTGAGAAGGCAAGGAAACTGTAATTGAATTGAAGAAGAGAGAACCCATGAATCAACTGATTTTGAAGAAATAATCACATAATAAAGAGGCAGCATGTGATTTAGTGATTTAATTAAGTGCACTGAAATGGGACTGGGAGACAAGGATTTTCTTTTACTACTGTGAGCTGGAGCAGATGTGTCCTCCTGAAGACACTAAGGATTCTCGGCTAAAATTAGAATTATAATACCAATACTTCATGTGAATTCCTAAGGCTCTGGTTTGCAAGTGCCTCAAACACACAATGAACCTAGGGTTCCCACCCACCTCTACCAGCTAACCTACGAAGGCTGTAGCAGGTAGACTTTGATTTTGTAACTGCAGCGTCTGAGAATCTGGGTAAATTATGTGACCTCTCTTTGCCTCAATTTCCCCATTTATGAAATGCAGATAAGAACAGTACTACCCTCAGATGGTTAGGATGAGGATTAAGTGAAATAATGTTCTGGCACAGAGTCCTTAATGAATAGTACTTATTGATATTCATGCTGATTAAAAAAAAAAAAAGATGACCCTTATCCAACCACAAATCTTCCTCTGATAGCAATTCACACGGCTTTGCCTGGTGAACACAGATGAGACTCAGGTCTTCCATGTGAGCACAAGTGTGCTGCACAAACACAGCTGGGTGAGAATTTATGTCTAACTCTGAAAGTCCTAAAGGCGTCATATGAGCCTGGAAACTTTGGGACTAATGATAACAAAGAAACATCAGGCAAAACGGTGCAAACTCTTGGCTCCTCCTCCTAGCCCAGCCCCAGAGATGTCCCAGAAGCAAGGAGAGCCCATACATTAGAGGCTGGGGGACCGTCCAGCTTCTGCTAGGGGGTGCTGGAGGAGGGCCTGAGGGGTGGGGGGGCCGGGGGAGCTTTGGGCTGTGCTCTTCTCACCCTTACCACTCTGCCTCTTCACAGCTTGCCCACTCCCAGCCCAGAGACGCAGGTATCGAGAGAGCAGAGGACAGTCTGGCTGACAGGAAAAGCTGGGTGGTCGAGAGACGTCCCTTGAGGGACAAGGTGGCCCAGAGGGAAGGGTGGCCTAGTCCAGTCTGGCCACATGGGCCTCCTGCCTTGTGGGCCCTCCCCAGATACCATCCAGCAAGGATGGCTGATGCCCCTGAAAAAGTGAGTTTACAGGCCTCAGAACACAAACATAGCTGCTTGGAAGGACATTCACAGAACAGACAGGTTAAGATGTAAACTACAGAGGCTTCCTCAGAGATCAGAGAGAGTATTGGGAACAGGAAGCACAACAAGCAGTCACAGAAGAACCAAGTAAAAATGTGACCAAGGAGTGGAGGAAAAGACTCAGGACGGGGACAGTTGGCTGGAAGGAACCCGTGAGGAGGGCCAGGGCGTGGCAGAAGGAAGGCGGGAGCTGGAAGCGCATGTGTGCGGTTCAGGGAGAGACGTGGAGAGGCGGGAATCTTCACAGAGGAAACCTCGATTCTCTGAATCAACGATGAAAAACCTCACGATAAAATGGCTCCTAAGAATGCTGAACAATTTAGGAGAGACCCACACCGACACACTGTGTTGTGTGTCACTGGATTTGTCTACAAATTCCAGGAGCTTCTGGATAGAATTGATTCATCACAAAGAAACAGCATTCAGATTAACTTAAAACTTCATTAGTGATACTGAAACAAAAAAGCAACGGAGGAGGAGGAGGAGTGTTTTTAAGTATTTAAGAAAAAGACCTGACAGAATTTTGTATCCAGCTAAACTCCCTTAAAAATGAGAGTGTTTATATTTTTAAGCCTACAGGCCTCAGAAGGTTTAACCATGAACACTTGGGATCAAGGCGTGCCAGTGTGGAGAGAAAGCCAGGAGGGCGAGGGTAAGTCAGTGGTTTAGTGAAGATGATGTAGACTAGAGAAAGGGATGGCAAACCCAAAACTATATCCCCCCCCGAAATCCACAACTGAAGCTCTGGTAACATCCAGTGTGGCCGAGGCAGTGAGGAAGACCAGAGGGGAGGGCTGTGGGGTGGGGGGCAAGATGCAGATGCTGAGGAGTGAGGCAGATAGAACTGGAAAAGAGAGCTCACATGTGGGTCTAAGTCGCTGAGACACAGCTTCCCGAAGAATGGCTTTCCAACCAGCAGAAACAATTCAGACTTTCCAGTGCTCAGCACGAACTGAGGCAAAAAAGAAAAATAAATGGAAAACATGCAATAAGATGGCAGAAATTCAGCCCTGATTAAACAGTACTTACAACAAATGGAAATTCATAAATCATTGATCTAAAGTCGGACTCTGGAAGGGATGAAACCACACGCATAGAGATATACGTGGACACCTATATACAGGTATATACACGCAGAGACGTGTCTGTGTGTCCCTGCGTATGTGTGTCCAGCCCAACAGGAAACTAGCTGCCTCAGGACTGTCCGCTCAGAAGACCGTGGCTCTGGCGCAGGCACACCTCCATGGCTGAGAGAAGCACTCAAACAGTGGAGCTGACCCCAGGGTGAGCAGCCGGAGACACACCGCCAACAAAGAGCCCTTCTGTGCGACCCCAAGTTTGCGTAGTAATGTAATTAAACTTCTTACTAATATGGCCAAATGTGAGCAAGTGGTGATCCACACAAACAGCCTGGAGAAGGGACCAGCCAAGGCAGATGGACACCATAGTGTTCCCTTGCCGGGAGGGCCAGGGTGGTGGCACATGGGCTCCCCAAAACCCTCAGGAGACGGCCTGGGAAAGCAGCCCCTCAGTGAGGTTCCTAGGAGCCATGCATAGTGCAAACCAGCCACGCTGAGCTGCAGATCTAGGAAGGTAAAGCCTCTCTGGAAAACCATGTAAGTGGCACGGCAGTCACAAACACGGGCAAAGAAGGCCTCCTTCTGACAGCTTGAGTCTCCTCAGCATGGACAGGCTGCGCTCTGCTGGCCTGTGGGCCAATTTCTGCTATTTCTGGAAAAACGGGAGAGCTACGACTGGGCCCAACTCCCCTGTGGTGACAGATGACCAGAGATGAGCAGTGGCTGCCCCTTGAGATGAGTCATGTGCCACTCGTTTGCCGCTAATGTATCTTCTTGGCATTTAGGTTGTGACTTCCCTTGTAGTAACAATTTTTTAAATGTCCTTTTATACAATAGGTCTTAGACCCTCATGAAACTAACACTTTGTCAGGTGTCTAGTAAGTAATTCTTGGAATAGAGTAAATTTCTAATGACTTGATGGAGTCTTGAGTATTTAGATCTCAATCTTTATAAAATCTTTGCTACCTTAAATGATTCTTCTTAAGGTGGATAAAGAAAGGGGTAGAGAGCACCTACAAACATTGTCAGTGTTGCACAAATGTGAGATGTTCACAGATCATGTACTTAAGCTCCAACGGTTGTTTCAGCCGAAGTTAAAGGTGTGCCTGACTTTTGGCTAAATTACAGGCTCAACAGGAGGCTCTGCCTTTTTAGGCACATGGTGGGCTCACAACTCTGCCGGTGGCTGGGCTGCATAGGCAGGCAGCTGTTGCTGTCTCCCTCCCATCTCCTCCACGTTAATGTGCCATTCAGGGCGAAATAAAAGATGCTCCAGTCATTCCCTGTCAATGGTAATTACCTACAGTGTATCAGGAGCTGAAATGATCGGTTAATTAGCTTTTCTGCTGGGGCACCTGGTAGCTCAGTCGGTTGTCTGACTTCAGCTCAGGTCATGATCTCACGGTTAGTGGGTTCGAGCCCTGTGTCGGGCTCTGTGCTGACAGCTCAGAGCCTGGAGCCTGTTTCAGATTCTGTATCTTCCTCTCTCTTTGACCCTTCCCTGCTCACGCTGTCTCTCTCTCAGAAATAAATAAAACATGGGGCGCCTGGTTGGCTCAGTCGGTTAAGCGTCCGACTTTCGCTTAGATCATGATCTCGCGGTTCGTGGGTTCGAGCCCCACGTCGGGCTCTGTGCTGACTGCCAGCTCAGAGTCTGGAGCCTGTTTCAGAGTCTGTGACTCTCTCTCTGACCCTCCCCTGCTCACGCTGTCCCTCTCTCTCTCTCTTTCTCTCTCTCCTAGAAATAAATAAAACATTAAAAATTTTTAAAAAATAAATAAAACATTTAAAAAATTAGCTCTTTGCTAATAAGCATCATAAGGCAGAGCCAATTAATTTTAAAGTAAAACTACTTATAAAATTATCAGATCTGATTCTGATAACCTTGGGAGTAAACAGAGGGTCAGAGAGCAGCCAGACATTTGATATTTTTAAGTGTGAAACTTCCCTATTCCTGGGGCACCTGGGTGGCTCAGTTGGTTAAGTGTCTGACTTCGGCTCAGGTCATGATCTCGTGATTTGTGAGTTTAAGCCCTGCATTGGGCTCTGAGCTGACAGCTTGGAGCCTGAAGCCTGCTGCGGATTCTGTGTCTCCCTCTCTCTCTGCCCTCCCCCCACTCATGCTCTCTCTCAAAAGTAAATTAACATTTAATAAAAAACAAAACCCTTCCCTATTCCTAATACTTGATATTAATTCTAGCATAAGATCTTTGAAGGAAATAGAAGTTCACCCAATTAGAAAGAAATGAAAAGAAAGAAATGAAAGAAAACAGTTTGACTAGGTAATTCACAAAAGATAATGTACAAATGGCTAGTAAGCATAGGAAGGAGATTCCCAATTGTTACTCACCAGGGAAAAGCTAATTAAACAGCATTGAGGTGCCACTTCACACATGTGGGTGAGGATGTGTGGCAAGTGAACTCTCAAACATTGCCCAGGGTGGGGTATCAACTGGGCCAAACACTTTGGAAACCTTACAGTAGCCACTGAAGTTAAAAAGACATCTCTCGGTTCAACATTCGCAAATCAATCTATGTGATACATCACATCAATAAAAGAAAAGATAAAAACCATATGATCCTGTCAATAGATGCAGAAAAAGCATTTGACAAAATACAGCAGCCTTCTTAATAAAGACTCTAGAGAAAGTCGGGATAGAAGGAACCTACTTAAACATCATCAAAGCCATCTATGAGAAGCCTTCAGCTAACATCATCCTCAACGGGGAAAAACTGAGAGCTTTCCCCCTGAGATCAGGAACACGACAGGGATGCCCACTCTCACCACTGCTGTTTAACATAGTGCCGGAAGTCCTAGCATCAGCCATCAGACAACAAAAGGAAATCAAAAGCATCAGAATTGGCAAAGAGGAAGTCAAACTTTTCACTCTTCGAAGACGACATGATACTCTACATAGAAAACCCGACAGGCTCCACCAGAAGCCTACTAGAACTGATCCAAGAATTCAACCAAGTCGCAGGATACAAAATCAATGTACAGAAATCGGTTGCATTTTTATACACCAACAATGAAGCAACAGAAAGAGAAATCAAGAAACTGATCCCATTCACAATTGCACAAAAAAACATAAAATACCTAGGAATAAACCTAACCAAGGATACAAGAGATCTGTATGATGAAAACTATAGAAACCTTATGAAGGAAATTGAAGAAGACAGAAAGAAATGGAAAAACATTCCATGCTCATGGATAGGAAGAATAAATATAGTTAAGATGTCATTACTACCTAAAGCACTCTACACATTCAATGCAATTCCAATCAAAATTGCACCAGCATACTTCTCAAAACTAGAACAAACTATCCTAAAATTTGTATGGAACCACAAAAGACCCCGAATAGCCAAAGTAATCCTGAAAAATAAAACCAAAACGGGAGGGATCACCATCCCAGACTTTAGCCTCTACTACAAAGCTGTCATCATCAAGACAGTGTGGTATTGGCACAAAAACAGACACATAGACCAATGGAACAGAACTGACAACTCAGAAGTGGACCCAAAGGTATACAGCCAACTAATCTTTGACAAAGCAGGAAAGAATATCCAGTGGAAAAACGACAGCCTTTTTAACAGATGGTGTTGGGAGAACTGGACAGCAGCATGCAGAAGAATGAAACTAGATCATTTTCTCACACCATGCACAAAAAGAAACTCAAAATGGATAAAGGACCTGAACGTGAGACAGGAAACTATCAACACCCTAGAGGAGAAAGCAGGAAGCAACCTCCTTGACCTCCACCGCAGCAACTTCTTACTAGACACATCCCCAAAAGCAAGGGAATCAAGAGCAAAAATAAACGATTGGGAACTCCTCAAGATTAAATGCTTCTGCACAGCAAAAGAAACAACCCACAAAACTAATAGGCAACCAACGGAATGGGAAAAGATAATTGCAAATGACTTCAGATAAGGGTTAATAGCCAAAATCTATAAGGAACCAAACTCCACACCCGAAAAACAACCCACCCAGTGAAGAAATGGGCAGAAGGGATGAACAGACACCTCTCCAAAGAGGACATCCAGATGGCAAACAGACACATGAAACGATGCTCAGCATCCCTCCTCATCAGGGAAATACAAATCAAAACCACACTGAGATACCACCTCACGCCAGTCAGAGTGGGTAAAATGAGCCAATCAGAGAAGTCTAGATGCTGGCGAGGATGTGGAGACACGGGCACCCTCCTACACTGTTGGTGGGAATGCAAACTGGTGCAGCCCCTCTGGAAAACAGTGTGGAGGTTCCTCAGGAAAATAACACTAGAACTCCCCTATGACCCAGCACTAGCACTGCTAGGAATTTACCCAAGGGATACAGAAATGCTGAGGCATAGGAGCACACGTACCCCAATGTTCATAGCAGCACTCTCAACAATAGCTAAAACATGGAAGGAGCCTAAGTGTCCATCAACGGACGAATGGATCAAGAAGATGTGGTTTATCTATACAATGGATACTACACAACAATGAGAAAGGATGAAATCTGGCCATGTGTAGCAACATGGATGGACCTTGAGGGTGTTATGCTGAGCGAAATAAGTCAGGCAGAGAAGGACAAATATCATATGTTTGCATGTATAGGAGGATTAGGAGGAACTTGACGGAGGAACAAGGGGGAGAAGAAGGGGGAAATGGTGGGGGAAAGGGAGAGAGGCAAACCATGAGAGATTCTTGAATGCTGACAAAAACTGAGGACTGATGGATGGGGGGGGAGGGGAGATGGGCATGGAGGAGGGCACTTGTGGGGATGAGCACTGGGTGTTATATGGAAACCAATTTGACAATAAACTATTTGTGGAAAAAAAAATAAAAAATAAAAAGACATCTCTCCAGTGACCAGCAGCCCCACCCCTAGGTGTACCCTCAGGGGAAATGAGTGCACATGTTCACCTAAAGACGTGTAAGAATATTTATGGCAGCTTGCCTCAAAATAGCTCCAAACTAGAAACAGCCCATGTCCAACAACGGTAAAATAAAAGACAAAG
Organism: Proteles cristata cristata; assembly: GCA_017311185.1. Lineage (NCBI taxonomy): Eukaryota > Metazoa > Chordata > Mammalia > Carnivora > Hyaenidae > Proteles > Proteles cristata. Next base: position 94,324 of record JAESUZ010000279.1, on the reverse strand, counting down.
CCCTAGTGTAGAATATTATATATCAATAAAAAACACCAAGATGATAAAACTTAAAGGCATTTTGTTGAAAGAGGTAAGACGTGAAAGGGTTTGTACTATAGAATCCCATCTAAATGAAGTTCAAGAAGAGGTAAAACCATCAAGGAAGTCAGATCAGCAGTTAGTGAGGCGGAGGGGTTGCTGACTGGGAAGGGGCACTGGACACATCCCATGTACTTGCTTAGCTCAGTGTTACATGGGAGAACACCTCATGTGAAAGCAGGTAGACTTAATAGGCATACATTTTTCACCTCAATAGGGAAAAAAAACCACAGAAAGTAAAAACTCTAAGCTCAGCTGGTCTTGTGCCCTTTTCTGGCTCATCTTTTGACCGAGTGTGTTGGCGTCAGATGTCAGAGCTGGTAGCTCAGGGGCCAATGCCCGGGCACACTCACGGGCTTAGTCGTTCCACTGTGCACACGAAGGGTTAGGCTCCGGTAAGTGAGGCACGCGTCCAGGGACCCCCACCTGGTAAATGGAGGGGCCGGTCCGAGCACAGGCTGCTGACTCCGGACTCTGATCTCTTGACCCACCCTAAATGTTTTTTGAATGAACGACCAACCAGTGTAATAACACATCCTTACCTCTTTGGCTTCATTTTGTGCTTTCATATTTTCAGCAATATACTTGACACTCTGGATGGCTTCTTTGACTTCCGGTGACAGAGCAGAGAGGGACAGCACAGCGTTGACAGACTCAGAACTGGAGCTTCTCGGGAGGTTGGCACTGAAATTTGAGATTTTTATTCTGCGGTGGTGGCAATGGCCGCACATCCCGTCCTGGCAGGGACAGCCTTCCTTGCAGCCTCTGGACTCCGTGTGGCTGAAGCAGTTCAGGTTTGAGAGCTCAGCACTGCAGGAGGGCCTTGGCTTCTGGGTGTGGCCTTCACTGCTCTCGGGCCGAGTCATGAACATGACCCTGGGAAGCAAGTGCAGGAAAACGGTCTTCACCCACGCGGGCATCGTGTGCGTGGTGGGGGTTCTGTAGTGCACGTTGAGCACGAAGACGGTGATGACAATGGACAGGGTCACGAAAATCATGGTGAACAGGAGGTACTCGCCGATGAGGGGAATCACCAGCGAGGTGGAGGGGATTGTCTCAGTGATGACCAGGAGAAACACAGTCAGGGAGAGGAGGACTGAGATGCAGAGGGTCACCTTCTCTCCGCAGTCGGAAGGCAGGTAGAAGACCAGCACGGTCAGGAAGGAGATGAGCAGGCAGGGGATAATGAGGTTGATGGTGTAGAAGAGGGGCAGGCGTCGGATGTAGAGCGAGTACGTGATGTCGGGGTAGATCTCCTCACAGCAGTTGTACTTGATGTCGTGCTTGTAGCCAGGGGCTTTGATGACGGCCCACTCGCCACTCTCCCAGTACTCCTTGAGGTTCATGGAGGAGCCAATCAGGACCAGGTCAATCTTTGCCTTGTCGTAGGACCAGGAGCCGAACTTCATGGTGCAGTTCTGGTAATCAAATGGAAAGTAGGTCACGTCGATTTTGCACGAGCTCTTGAAGATGGCCGGGGGCATCCAAGTCACCTCCCCTGTGTACTTGAGTAAAGCTTTGGTCTTGTCATCCACCTGGAAGTCCCCGACAGCACTGCAGAGACAGGTGGCAAATGACACGGTCATTATCATGCAGTTGCCCAGGCCAGCTTCGCCCACCACCCAACACAGGTGGCAAGTGGCAGCTTATAAACTACAGAACATGAGAGCCCCGTGTGCCATGCAAGGTGACCTGGTTTACCTCCCCACTGGCTGACAGGAACACTGAGGCCCAAGCCTCCGTTCCTGCAATAATCTGACTTGGCCCTTCCCCCCCCCGACCCCGGGCATGTCACTGGTTTGTTCTGCCAATGCAACTCTGCCTTGATATTGACAGAGATACTTTCAAATGCCAGAAAGTAATTTTTTCCCCCTTTCAAGAAATGGGATGCATGCTGTCCATGAGGCAGGCAACCTCTGGGGACATTTGGCCCTCATTCTGCTGTGGTTTGGGTCTGCAGACGCCTCATTCAGTCTCCGCGCTGGCACTTCCTGTGTGTGTGCACACACCTGTGTGAGGCCTGGCTACAGGGAGCCCGCTCCCACCATACTGAGCCCTGGCAGATGGACTCCCACCAGACCTGACCTCTGACCCTGAGTTCCCCACACCCCCCACCCCACCCCTGCTTTGGGTTGAACAATGACGTCTTCTGATGCCTTGTCTTTCAAATCCAGCACAACGGGCACTCCTGTGCCTTCAGTTTCCTGATAGTTCCTGATCTTTCCCTGTTTTCTCCCTGTGCCTCTTTTCCCTGCACACCCGCACTTTCCTTTTACCCAGAGACCGATGTACCGAGTTCTACATCTGAGAGAGCAGCCGGCCCTCAAGTGGTGGCCTCACCCGGGGCAGGCTCCAGACGTGTCCGTGGGTCAGCTCTGCTGGTCGCTTAGAGTTCAGACCCTTCACAAGGAACGACCACTCATCTGCCTGAAGAGCTAATGCATGTGACAGACCTAAACATGCAGGGATCTCTGTGTGTTCCTGTCGTGATGCAGTAAGAACATCTAGAAACAGGAAGGGACACGTCCCACCCGTGTCTTCCATCTGCTCTCGGGCCCTCCCCTTCCTGTGCCTCCAGGGAGCAGGACAGTTGCTACCAGTGAAGACACCAGGCTGCTGCCTCCCTCTCATCTGGTCGACCGATTTGTCCAGAGGGGCCCTGCTGGCCTTGTTCATTCTCCATCCCCTTGACAGCCCTGCAGTGCCTCACATGGCTAGGGGAGGGGTGCGGAGCAGGGAGGGCCCACACGGCCCTCACTACCTTGGGACACAGCGTCCAGGGTCAACAAGACATCAGGGCAGAAGGGGACCTCTTACTACAGCCCGCAGGCAGGTGACTGCTTTCAGGGGCACCGTGGCAGAGACTGGCCCATACATCTAAAACATCAATGACCCAGTCCTTTACAGAAGTCATGCGCTGGTCCCTGCCCTCGTCCAGCCCCTCACTTTACTGACCGGGAATCGAAAGGTCAGAGGGCAGGGCTCCCACAGTTTGGGGCACAAAACCGCCTGTGCACCCAAAGGCCAAACACCGGAGACAAGTTTACCTGGGTGGTTGGTGTTCACTTCTGCTTGTTTCTGGGGGTCCTGGTCATGGGCTGTGCCTGCCCAGACCAGAAGGCGTGTCTGCTGACCAGGCAGGGTCTGTGACCCGTCTCTGCCACCAGCAGACAGGCAAGGCCTTGGCGGCACAGCCTCAGCCACAAAAAGGGCACCTGGTGGATCTTGTGGACTCAAAAGAATGACCAGAAAATCCATGGTCTTGCCCTCTGGGTGTCCAGGGGATGGCCTGCAGTAAGAGACAGTGGGGATGGGAAGGGTCCAGGAGCCCGTGTGTGAGGCTGTTGAAAAAGAGAAGCCCAGGTGGGTGCACACAATGAGCTGAGGGCTCATTCTAAGGGACACTGAGCAAGAGAGGTGAGTGGGTGTGAACACTCTCCAAGTTCCCAGCAAAGAAAAACCTACCAACCATGTCATCAAAGTCAGGTTACATGTGGCCTCCTGAATCTCAGAAGATGAGCATGTGGGGTCCAGTGACCAACCCCAGGGTGGCCTGTGTGGGCTGTGCAGGGTCAGCTGGAGGTGGTGGTCACCAGGGAAGAGCCCTAGGGACAGAAACCACCAAGAAGCATCTCCCCCTCAGGAAAGAGGATGTCAGTCTGTGCTGAATCCTCAGCAAGGGGAACAGTGAAACAGGGCCTTTATAGCTTCCGGTTTGGGGGAGGGAACCAAAAAGGTGGGGGTCTACCAGCAGTCTACAGGGAAGACCTTTGGGGCTGGTGTTGGCTTGGGTGTCTCAGAAATCCCCCCCCCACAAACTCCCTTGGCTTGGGTGTCTCAGAAATCCCCCCCCCCCAAACTCCCTTCTGGAAGGACAGAGACCCACCCAGAAAAACACTGCTTAGGGTAGGACCCAAGTCAAACCAGGTCGTAAACAGGCTGAGAAGAGAAAAGATGGGTTACAAGCTGGAGAAGCAGGCATCTAGCAGCAGCTGGGCTCAGGCCTAGAGGCCTGTGTTTCCAGGGGGCTCTCAAGCTGATGAAAGGAGACCCCCACCCACCTTGTTCCCTCTGGGAGCCTGTCCTAAAGGTTCAGCAAAGGCCACCTATTTCAACAAAAGCAATGGAAAAGGATTAGATTGTATTGTAAGAAATGTATGAAGATCAATAACTGAATCACAAGCAGAGAAGCCACACGCCAACAGGACAGCCTCAGAACGGGTAACAGTGACAACCTGATATTACAGATTAAGAAGTGCTAAGTGATCTCTGGAAGCTGGGAAGGAACAGCCTAATCAGAAAAAAGTTAAATAACCTGGCCAGACAATAATAGCAGGTGTATCAAGAGCTGACAACTCGGAAAAGAATCAAAAACCATCTTAGAAGCAAAGGCTAAAAGAAGATGCCAGAGGAAGTGCAGTCACAGGAATGAAACCAGAGAGAGGGGACGAGTTTTAAATCAAACAGAAACAAGAACTTGAGAGAGAAGGGCAGAGAATGTAGGTGAAGAAGTTCCGACATACACGAAGACAGAGTTCCTGGAGAGAAAGCCCAAAGCAGCAGAACAAATCTAATGACCCAGAACTTGAAACAAGCTTTCCTGGAATAAAGGCGCATCGCATTGTACATGTGGCACAGAGTCAAACAGCTGACTTTACAGACAAAGGAAGAAGCCTTTGGGTGCCTGAGCTGAGAGAACACCCTGCAAGGATGTGCATCCCACTTTGCCCAGGACAGTCGGGGTTCACTTCATGGTCCCCACATGCTTATCAGTAGAGTCCCCTTTGTCTTCTAAAAGTCCCCCAAAGTCACATTAGACTGGCATCAGATTTTGACAGTGACACTTCATACTGGAACGGTTGGCATTTTTAAAAGATTTTTATGAAGGAAGATTTCAGCCAATAATTTTCTATCCAGCTAAGTAACCTGAACATAGTCTCTAAAAAGGCTGCAGTGAATTATAAACTTGTAAGAATGCAAGGCAGCTTGTGCCCATGAGCGCCTTCTGAGGATCCTGGCAGAAAATGAACTTCAGAAAACCAACCACAGGGGAAACTTTGGCATGGGGACGTAAAAGGTGTTTTTCGTGTCAAAATGAAGAGACTCTCAATGGAGGATCAGTCCTGGGAAACAAGTTCTAACTCCGAGGGGCTGGTGGTTTTCTTTACAATCTATCTTCAGTTTCAGACTCCAAGGAAATTCCTTATGATACTTGCTCCTCACCACATCCAATCTGAATCATCTCACTGTGACGCAGAACTGTTAAACCCACACCCTAAAGTCCTCCAGCTGTTCACCCAAGATTTTCAGCTAGAAAATAGCCATAAAATACAAATCATGAGATTAAAATTTTTGCATTTTCTTAATTCTAGCTTATGAAAAATTCTGAACACTCTGCCCAGTTCCCTAAGAGCCTCTGGATCAGGAGATTGGTAAGACTGCTCCTGTTTTGCAAACCACTTGAGTGTATCTTGTGTCCCAGTGCTGTGAGGACTGAATTTACAAATACAAGTTGCATGAAAGAAACATTTATGAATGATGTATTTCCTTGGAAAACCAGTAAATAAAACAGGGCCCATTTTTGGAGTGGCTAAAGACCCTTCTTTTAGCTAGTGAACAGAAAGTGGGACTCAGTCAAAAACATAGCTTCTGCAGCCCTAATAAAGCATATGAGTTTGTACTCCTGTGGCATAAAAACCTAAACACTGAAGTGTTTTCAGTTATTAAAATCAGATTAATTCTATAGGATGTGCTTTCCTGATAAATGCTTAAGGTTAAAGCAGTATAACTTTAGAGATAAAGCACAGGTATAAAAATGACGTTTTTCAATACACAGAAGATAAACTAGTATATACTGTAAAACATCAATTAAAGTTTATGTCTGCTTAATAACAATGCTTAAATGTGGAAGAGGCCAGTTTAGGAGGCGTCATGATGGGTAGGCTGAGCCTGGCAGAGGAAGACCCTGTGAAATACAATGGAGAGGCTTCCTGAAACTGTGGCCTCAGTCACCAGGGGCAGAAGAACTGAGTGCTCTGTGGTCCTGATCTACGGGGAAGGGCAGGTGCTAATGAGGGCCCTGGCAGCAGACTGCCCTCCCCCCTCCCTCCCCCCCTCCCTCCCTCCCCCGGTCTGTTACAGCGCAGTTGGATATCATAGTTCATGCCTGTCTCCCCTGGTGTGTGGTAAAGTCCTGGAGTCAGGGTGGCCATGGCTGGCATCTGGCCTATAGCAGGTGCTCAGTAAACACCTGTGGAATTAACAAATCAATGAAGCCCTCTTGGAAAAGGTCCAGGGAAGGCCAGGCAGCCAAGGGCCCAGAGTCCAGGCTGACAGCACTGGGAGGCGGTGGGCCACCCGGCCCCTTACTTGTTGTACAACACAATATCCGGCTTCCAGATCTTCTGTGCAGGGACACGCATGAACTCTGCCCCATCGTACTCAGAGGGGTCCCACTTCAGCTTGTAGTCGTTCCAAATCTGCAGGGAGGAAGCAGGGAGAGGAGGAGGCCGCAGGACGGCATGGTCTCCCAGACCTCAGCTGTTCCGGTGAAGCCCCCACCTCCACGCTGCAGACCCCAGGAGCCCCACTCTCCCCTGGGCATCTGTGGGGGAGATGGCACCGGGCTGGGTGTGTAGGCTGCTTCCCAGCTATAGAGCCACTGCCCTCATGGCTGGGCAAGCCCAGCCCCTCATCAACAGTGAGGCCAGGTCTGTGCTGTAAGCGCCTGCTGTTTACATCCCTGAAAGGGCACTCCAGGAGCTTTTTCAGATGTGTTCCCCACTGACAGAAGCAGGGTGTTAATGACACACAGCCCTCTTCCACCTCCAGGTTAAGCAGGTGTGGTGTCTGAAGGGTTCTGGGGAAGGAGCCATGATCCCACTGGGGCCCGAGAAGCATGTAGGGACAGACTGGGAGATGGGAGGAGAGACAGGTGAGGCTGTGGACAGAGTGCCGAGTGGGCACCGTGCCCTCCTGGCTTTCCAGCCTTCTGGGGGTGGGAAGACTGTGTGGGATGAGCACTCAGTTGGGTGGGCTGGCAGAGGGTCACACTGGTCCAGGGAGCTATCTGTAGATCTGGGTAAAGCTTCCCCGGCGGGGGGAGGGGAGAGCATGTGGAAGCTGGTTTCTTTGGCCTCAATCTGAATAGGAAAACCCAGAGGCCCTGTTCCCACTCTACCAAAGAAAGCAGCAGGATCTGACTTGAACAAATTTTTGGCAAGACGAAAGGAATGAGGTGGCCTCAGACACCAGCCCAAAGTCAGGGGCTGAGCTCCAGGCTCAGAGTCTGTGCTAGTTTGCAGGGTTACTGAGGAGGTCTCTCCCTCCAGGCTGCAATCTGTCATCTGTGGCTCGGGGGGGCTGACTTCCAGGGGGGCTGTGGAGCAGTGCATGTGACTCCAAGCCCAGGAAGAAACATACCAGCCAGTCAGTGGACCCCAATCTGGGTTCACCAGAGTGAAGCGGGCTGTTTGGGCTCTTTGTGGGTCCCTCACAGCGAATACAGAAGTGACCACCAGGGGGCAGCAGCTCTCACTTACTTGCTTGAGCCACAGGTTGGTCTCCATGATCTGGTTTACTTCGTCCTAGAAGGAGAGAGAAAAAGTGGACAGTGAATTCAAACACAAGGCTGGTTCTGGGAAAGCCTCTTCCAGAAGCCCCACTCCCATGGCCACGACTTGCGGCTCTAGCACTCACCACCTTCACCAGCTGAGACATGGACACCTCAAACTGGATGATGACAGGGTCAGACACGTTGGCCACAGGTCGGATGATCTCGTTGTAATCTTCGAACAGCCGCTCAAACAGACGGTGCTCAGCCTCGGAGGCGACGGCCACTGCAGGAAATAATGGCCACTTTTCCCCTCGCCAGGGACACTACCCACCTACAACCTCCTTACCACATGCTGGGAGTGCTCTGTGGAGCTCCAGACTTCCAGAGGAGCCCCACTCCCTCAAGTTACAGGCTGGGAAACAGAGGCCCAAAAGATACATAAGGTCACAGTCATCCAGGGAGAAACTAGTTACAAACCTGGGCTGGAATTTGGATAGATCTGGTGCAAATCCTGCCAAACTACTTGTAAGCTGTGTGAGCTGAGGCAAGGGGTCTAACCTCTCTGAGCCTCACTTTCTTTGCCTATAAAAACAGGTTGTATATGTATCCCCCTCACAGGATTGTTCTAAGTGAAGTGCTTCTCACTGCTAGCGTGCCCTAAGAGCTCAAGCACTAGCCTTACCTCAGTGTTACCACGGGCTTGGTGGGGTGCAAACGCAGCCAGCTTAGGACAGCCACCTGCTGCCTCCATGACGACAGATGGCCGCCCGGGGCTAGATGTTCTGCCTCCCAGCCTGCAGGAGACTGCAGCCCAGGTCTGGGGTCTCCTTCATCTGCCCAGGACCCCACCGGAGTTTGGCCACCAACCCTCTGTGATCTTGAACTGAGACCCATGGTTCCTGCCGAGTGTGTCAGAGACCTTACCTCTCTGAAACCTTGGGGACCCCCTTTGTTTCCAAGCTGCCTGAGTCAGCTGTGCGCCTTCCCACTTACAGAACTGAGGATAAACTGGGAAGGGGTGAGGGGAATCCTGGAGGAAACATGGGGTCTCGCCCTCTCCCCCTTCCTCACCCCGTAGGGGTCACAGGCAGGAGCTGCGCGAGAAGCGGTGGGGTCCTCAGCGCCCAGGAGGCAGAAACAGCGCTCTCCAGGCAGACCCCCCGTGCAGCCAAGCCCCAGGCCCCTCGGTGCCTACCGCCCTCCTAGGCCGCCTGCAGACCTTCCCGCAGGGTCAGGGCCGGCCGGTCCGGGGCGCGCCCCTCTCCCGACGGTGACACCGGCCCAGCCTTCAGCGCCCTCTGGCCTCCGTTTCCCCATCTATTCGTAGGACGAGGGGTGGGCGGGATGCGGACAGGGGAACGGACGGCCAGGGCGCCGGCCCTCCCGGCTCGCACCCAGACGACTCTGGGAGGGGGGGCCGGAGGGGAGACGGGCCCCCCAGGCCGGCTCGCGCCCTTCCTACCTCCCGCCCTCCGGCCCTCCGGGTTCGCACCCATACCTGGCGGCCGCGGGAGCGGGAGCAGCAGCAGCAGCAGAGGCAGCGCTCGGGGCGGCGGGAGCCCCGCGGCCGCGGCAGCTCGCGGCGGGGCGCCCATGCTCGCGGGGCGGGGGCGCGGGGCGCGGCCAGGGCGGAGGCCGACTCCGCAGCGGCTCCCGGCGCAGCCCGCCGCTCGCAGCCGCAGCCGGACGCGGGGCGAGGGCGCGGCCTGGCCCTCCCGCGGGCGTGGGCGCCGCGGGCTCGCGGGCTGCGCGGGGCGGGGGCGGAGGCGGCGGGCGGGGCGCGGGGCGGGCTCATCCGGCCTCCGGCGGGGTCGCGCCCCGCACCCCCTCCCGAGCCGCGCGGACACACGCGCCGGACGAGGCCTCGGCGCTCGGACGCCGCCGTTCAGTAAGTGCAAGTGCGTCGGTGCGATGCTGCGGTTTGTGACCCGGGTGGTTCCGGAGGGAGACGGCAGGGCTGGAAGCGGCGAGTTGGTAATCGTTGAGGCTGGACGCGGAGCTCCTGCGGGCTCCTTACGCCACGCCGCTTTAGAATACGTTTGGAATGTTCCTTGATAAACGGTTAAAAAAAAAAAGAGAGACACAAAAATGAGGCTTCCGAATGGAGCCATCAGAGTGGCCCCTGCGCTCCGGCCCTGCTCCCCCAGCGGCTACACCTGTGCTGCCCCAGGGCTTGCGGTGAGCACGCGGGGCCTCCAGACCACCTAGCAGGGCTGGGGTCGGGCACCCACATGAAAGCCAAACAAGAGAAGACATTGTGCAGGACTCAGAATCTAAGAATTGGGGGCAGTCTCTCAGACCCCCATTTAGACCGTTCTCATTCTCTGGGCAAAATCCCCTTCATTTGGAAAATCTTGCAAATCAGATATACGACCAGGAACTTGTACTAAGTAGCTACAAGGAACGCTCCAAACTCAGAAGTACAAAAAGATAGGTGTGAGGGTCTTGGTGGGGGTGCAAATGTTCTAAAATTGGATTATGGTGATAAACTTATTAAAACTCTTTGAGGTATACACTTAAAATGGGCAAATCTTTTTATATGTATGTTACACCTTAATAAGTTTGTTTTTAAAATCTCAACACTAAGAAAACTGAAGCCCATGACCAAAAAAGAATTAGTCATTTCACCAAAGACGATATACACAGGCAAAAAAAAAAAAAAATCACATGAAAAGATGTTCAGTATCAGCCATTAGGGAAAAGCAAATGGAAACCTGGCTGATACACCACTTTACAACCACTGCAATGGTGAAAGTAAAGCAACACCGAGTGCAGACCAGGATCCAGAGCAGCTCGCTCTCATCGCTTACTGCTGGGGATGCAAACTGTAGGCCCCTCCAGAAGGTAGTGTGACAGTCCTGGCAGTAGACATACATCCCCACGTAACCCAGCGACCACATTCCTGGGTATTTATCTAGAGGAATGAAAACCTGACTTCACACAAACTCCCACACACGAGGATGTTTATAGCAGTTTTATTCATAGTTGCCCAAAAGCGGTGCTTTAGCGCTCACAGCCGGGGTCTGCTCAAACCCTTGCTGCCTCAGCAACATGCTTGGATCTCAAAGAAGGCATGATGCTGAAGGACAGAAGCTGCTTACTCTCCAGACGCTACACACTGTGTGACTTGTTGGAACGGCATTCTCGAAAGGACCAAACCGCAGTGATGGAGAGGCATCATTGGCTGGCAGGGACTCGGCAGGGAGGGAGGCGTTTGGCTGATGGGTCTCCCATGTCCTCATTACAGGAATCTACATAGGTGTTCATATTCAGAGAACGATACATAGCAAGTCAATTTTATTGTATTATTTAAGAAATGGAATTTTAGGGGTGCCTGGGTGGCTCAGTCGGTTAAGCATCCGACTTTGGCGCAGGTCATGGTTTCGCGGTTCGTGGGTTCAAGCCCCACATCGGGCTCTGTGTTGACAGCTCAGAGCCTGGAGCCTGTTTTGGGTTCTGCGTCTCCCTGTCTCTCTGTCCCTCTCTACTACTCCCCACTCATGCTTGCTCTCTCTGTCTCTCAAAAGTAAATAAAGGCTAAAAAATTGAAACAAAAAAGAAATAGAATTTTAAAAGTCCTTCTCTATTTCGCAGATACCTTAAGAGCCTGTCACGTGCCAGGCACCGGGCAAAGCAGTATGTGGGAGGGCCGGTCAGAGCGTCTGGGAGCGAACCCGGCCTTGACAGAAGGCAGGACATGACCAGGGCTGTGGCGAGGGCCATTCCTTCAGAAGGGGAGCCGGGGGCGGCTGCTCAGAGGAGGGGCATCTGGGCTTGAAGGAGGAATAGGAGTCATTCATTCACTCAACAAACATTTATTAAGCACCTGCCGCGTGCTGAGCCGTGTCCTAGGCCCTGGGGATGGTGCTTGCAAACGAAGGCCCAGGTTCCTGCTCTGACAGAGCTCACGCTTTAGTGGGTGACGTGTGGACAGTGCGCCGAGGAGGGCTCAAGGCAGCAGGGTGACTGGGGAACGAAGGGTGGACTCGAGCAGAGCCCTGGATGGTGCAGCCACCGCAGGAGCCCGGGAGGCTCAGGGAAGAAGGTCTGGGGAGAAGGTACAGCATCTGCAAAGGCTTTGAGCTGGGAGGGCCCAGAAGCGTGGAGGGTCTGGGAGAAGACCCGTGGGTCTTGCGCGGTGGGGCAGTGGAGGGCCGCGGGGTGAGAGGTGGGCCGGGATGTGGGCAGGATTCCTGGCCCGCAGCAGGCGCCGCTCTGGTCCGTGTCCGTAAGCCCCGCGGGGAAGGAAACCGGCCTAATTCCTCTGGCTGAGGTTTGCTGGGGCCCCACCAAGGCCTTCAGGGAGGACAGTCCAGGGCCCCCACCCTGTCTGCCCCCGGCCGTGGATGTTTGATGCGGCTGATGGCTGATGGGCTCATGTACTTGGGGCCTCATCAGCCATCACTCAGGAGGAAGCAGGAAACCGCTCCCCTGCCCGCTCATATCATCTCACCCCACAGCCCTGGGGCCCTTGGGCAAGCAGGGCAGCTTAGGGCCCCTCAGAAGGCGTGTGGGTCTGGAGGAGGGGGGGTAGGAAGAGCCCCACTGTGCCGAGCACACACACAACCACGAAGACCCACAGGAACAGTCGGTCCACCACCATGGCCACGTACTTCCAGTCCTCAACGACCTGCGGGCAGACAGGGGGCTGGTCACAGGTGCCCGGACTCCTGCTTTCACCCCTTCACTCAAGCTGGGCCCTTGCTCTCGGGCGAGAGACACCCCCGGCCCGGCAGCTGGTGTGGCCACCTCTGTGCCTGTCAGGTCCTCAGTCCCCTCCCCGCAGCATTGCAGGCCCCCAGACTATCCAGGAGGCCAGCGTAGAAGAGCTATTGATGCCGCACGTTGTGCTCCGAGAGCCAGATCGGTTATAAATACGAGGGATGGGGCCGAGCAAGGCCCCTCTCTTGTTCTCACCCCAAGCTGCGTGGGGGGCAGGGCAGTGGGGCCTGCAGGGCCGCCCTCCCCCCGCCCCCAGCCTCCACTCCATCTTCTCAGGCCGCCGTGGGGGTGGGGCTGGCGGAAGCCTGCTGGCCTCCAGAGGCACCACCGCCTTTGCCTGGGGGACCCAGCAGCCCGCTCTGTCCCCTGGGACCCCTTCCCAGGCGCTGGGCTCACACCCTTGCCCGTGTGGCCCCTCTGCCTGTCTTCCCTGCTACGAGCAGCCTGACGAGAACTCAGCAGAGGCTCTGGGGTTGGGAATGTGGGCAGCAGCAGACAAGCTGACGTCAGTGACCCAGTTTGTCCGGTGCCGTCAGTGGTGTGCGTCTACCCCGCAGAATAGTCCTGTCAAGCGGCCCCCACCCCCCAGCCACACTCGGTGCTGCCTGTCCCAACGCCCCCTGCTCTCCAGGTGGGCTCTCCTCGGCTTTCCTGGGTTTCGTTCTGACAGCCCTAATTTCAGATGACTTCTTTTCCAGTGTGTGTGTGTGTTTTCCCCTCTTTTTATATTTGTGCGCTATTTATAGTGACCAGTTGGTCACCAGGCGGGTGCAAGTGCTGGGCTGGCTTTGGGGTGGCTGTGCTCCGCAAGGGAAGAAAGCCCAGGCCTGGGAACGCCGACCACCCAGTAAGTGCACTGTGTGCTCAGTGCAGGGCAAGAAAGTTTAAGGATGCCAGAAAGATCTGCATGTGGAGCTTGGCTCTGTGCCAGCTGTGCGACCCTGGGCAAGTCACTGAGGATCTCTGAACCTAGCTTTGCCCGTTGTGACATGAGGTTGGAGTACACGCCACTTCCCAGGGGTCCCGTTGGGCCCTGGCAGAGCCCCTCATGTGTGCTTGCAGCTCAGTGAGCCGGCGACGGTAATAATGGGGGGTCCTGCCTGGCTGCTCCCCACAGGAGGCTTTTAATAATTGAATTAGAAGTGGCCAGAGGGCCCTGGGTGTCACGGGGCACTGGGACCTTTCGAAGAGAGAGGTCAGGGGGGCTGCACAGAAGAGGAGTGCTCTCACCCTGCATGTGCACCAGGGCCTCTGGGGTGTGGTTTAAAGTGCAGGCTCTGGACGCCTCCTGCACAGGCCTGGGCTCTCTCAGAACGTGGCTCGCGGTGGGGGGTGGCCCCGAATTTTGAAAAGTCACCCAGAAGTTCTCATTTAGGCAGCAGGGCCCCATGCTGTGTATTAACATCTGGGACCCAATAAATGAGGTGATGCCGAGCTACCCAATGGTCTTAAAGGAAGCACAATCAAACTAATTTTTTGGAAAGTGAAATCTGATTGTCGTCTGGCGCGCCTGGTACTGGTCGGTGCGCCTCGTGGGATCTGCTGAACACGCGGGTCCTGCGTCGGGGCTGGGCCGGGGCCTGGCGCTTCGTTTCTCACGGCCCAGGACCCCATGCGGAGCCGCGAGGAGCTCACGCTCCTCCTGCGTTCTGTTGGTTACGATTCTCTTCTTTCTGTTTCATAGTGTGATTTTGGAGCTCTCCCGGCCTCCTCCCGTCTCCCGGCGCTAATGGAAACCAGTGCTGTTCCTTAAGAGCGCGGCCTGCAGGTGGGGAGAGCAGGGTGTGCGTCCGGCTGTGTGTGCATCTGTGTGTGTGCGGCTGTACGGACCTGTTCAGAGTCTGGTCTGAGAAGGTGTCGAAAGGAGAACATCCCCAACACCGTGGGATGTGCTCTTCCCGGTGTGGGGATGTGTGTGACAGTCGCCAGCCGTTGCCGTCACAATCTGTGCTGCCACGGGGTCATCCTGTGACGTGTCATTTGTCCTGAGCAGTCATTTGAGACACCTACACTTTAGTGCCTTGGTTTGTCCTGTGAAAGTAAACTACACCTCTTTTTGAAATCTGTCATCACCCTACTTACATTATTACATTATTAATGTAGCAATAACATTTTAGGGGCTGTTTCTGTACTTCTAAAAGCCCTAATATTTGTGGGGCTTCTGGGCAAGCCGGAGGAGGCCGGGGCCGATGCCCTTGGTGTCTGTCCCGCCCTTGTCCCTGAGGGACTGACCCCCCCCCCCGCCCCAGGGCTTTCTCCAGGACGGGGCCGCACAGCCTGCAGGCACAGCCTGAAGGATGGGGAGTTAGTGCCCTGGGGCCACCTCAGCCCTGGGGTGGGCACTGACCCTCCTCCTGCGGGCGGAGCCCCCGGAGCCCAGGGCAGTAACCAGTAACCCACCCGCCCTTCGCAGTCTCTCTCCTCCTCACTGCGCTTCCTGAGCTCGCTTCTCGGGTAAGCCATGGCCAGGCCCTCACCTCAGGGGGACCCTGAAACAAACGAGGGATCCCCGGCACTCCCTCCCTCGCGCCCAGTGCATGACGCTGCGAGGAAACTCGGGTCAGTTTGGGAGTCCGTACTCCAGCCCAGGGATGGCGCTCTCGTCCCGTGAGTTGCGGGGAGCGGGGAATTGGCGGGGACAGGGACTGGGCTAGCGACTTACGCTCTGGTCTTGGTCGTCACTCTTCATATGCTGGGCAATGAAGCTGACGCCCTCCAAGGCCTCCTGCACGTCCTGCTGGAAGCTCCTGGAAGGCCTCGGCTGGAAACCCCGGGGCAGGCTGGCCAGGGACTTGGGAGCCGCAGCGGCAGGGTTCACGGAGAACATGGAGCTCCCACAGAGGCTGGCGGTGCTGGCGGCGTCGGACCTGGTCAGGCGAGGCTGGCTGGGCCGGGGGCCCGTCGAGGCGCTGCCGTCCGGGCGCTTCATGAACAGGAAGGTGGGCAGCTGGTGCAGGAAACAGCGGCGGACCCAGGGCGCCATGGCGTGCGTGCTGGGCGAGCGGTGGTGCACGTTGAGGACACACACGCTGCTGACGATGGAGAAGGTGACCAGCACCATGGTGAACATGAGGTACTTGCCGATGAGCGGCACGTCCAGTGAGGTGGGCGGCACGATCTTGGAGATGAGCAGCAGGAAGACGGTGAGCGCCAGCAGCACCGAGATGCACAGCGTCATCTTCTCGCCGCAGTCGGACGGCAGGTAGAAGACCAGGATGGCCAGCGAGGTGATGAGCACGCAGGGGATGATGAGGTTGATGGTGTAGAACAGGGGCTTGCGCCGGATGATGAAGTCGTAGGTCACGTCCACATAGCTGGGGTCCTGTGGGTTCACCGTCCTTCGCCCCGGGAGCGCCACGATGTCCCACTCGCCGCTGGGGGTGAAGTCGTCCATGCTGGCTGTGGGCGACTCGAGAACCATGTCGATCTCCGTGTGGTCGTAGGTCCAGGAGCGGAACTTGAGGGTGCAGTTCTGCTGGTCGAAGGGGAAGTGCTTGACCTCGATCTTGCAGGCGCTCTTGTAGATGGCGGGCGGCAGCCAGAAGATGCTGCCGTTGGAGCGGACCACCACGTTGGTGTAGAGAGACACCTCATAGGTCCCGTCAGCACTAGAGGCACGGACAGGAGAACGGTGTGAAGTCCGGAGGCCTGGCCTTTTCTCAGAACTCACCAGGAAGCCCTCAGGATCATTTCTCACTGATCACCCTTCCAGCCTCTGGTGTTCTCGCTGAAAAGGTCAACTTTATAGAGAGCCCTGTCTCCACCACCAACCAACCCCCCCACCCCCCCGCCTGGGATCTTCCCGTGGATGAGCTCAGTAAGCCTCACAGCAGTCAAAGAGGTAGGTTTTACTATTACCCCATTTTACAGATGGGAAAAATGAGGCTCAGGGAAGCTAAGTGAGACTAGCAGCTAGGATGTAAACTCAGGTCTGTTGTCCCCAGACCACGTACGGGTTTCATGCTTCTGCTGGGAACACTGACCTCACATGAATCTTTTGTTTTCTCTATAATATTTGTGCATCGAAAGTCAGTGCTACCAGTGCCCGACACTGACAAAGCAACTGGGCGTCAAAAAGACAGGATGGAGGACAAGAAGGGCACTGGGTCGGGGAGCAGATGCCGCCCCGGCCCCGCTGTGCCTGGGTGAGCGAGCGAGCGAGGCCCTCCCTTCTCTGGGCCTCCAATCCCCACTTGTGACAGAGGGTGCTCATTCTTTTTTTCTTTTTTTCTTTTTTTTTAATGTTTTATTTATTTTTGAGAGAGAGAGAGGCAGCATGAGCAGGGAGGGTCAGAGAGAAAGGGAGACACAGAATCTGAAACAGGCTCCAGGCTCTGAGCTGGCAGCACAGAGCCCGACACGGGGCTCGAACCCACAAACCGTGAGATCATGACCTGAGCCGAAGTCGGACGATTAGCGGACTGAGCCCCCCGGGCGCCCCCGAGGGTGCTCATTCTAATTCCTCTTCCAGCCTCACTGAGGGAAGCACACACGAGGCCCAGGGTTGAGTCAGGACCTGCCGACCCTCAGAGGCTGGGGCTGCGGCCACTCACTTGTTATAAAGCACGATGTCAGGCAGCCAGATGCGCTTTGCAGGGATCCTCAGGATGTTCACGCCTTCATAGCGGGAGCTGTTCCAGGCCAGGCGGTAGTCAGTCCATTCCTGAGCAGACAGGCAAGGCCCTGTCACCTGGAGGCCCACAGCCACCGAGGGGCCGCCCTGGAGGGAACGCCTCCAGGCTGGGAGCCTGCAGGGCACTTACCTGTTTCAGCCAGACATTGGTGGTCATGATCTGTTCCCGCTCATTCTGGGGAGGGAAATGGGGCTATGAGTTCACCAGGTGGGGCCTCATACACGCTCCAGGGTCGTGTGACCCACGCTGACCCACCATCGTCTCTTGGATGGTTCAGAGGTGTTTCACACCCAGCGTGTCTGGGACAAAGCTCGTGACTGTCATCCACAGCTGGTCGTCCACTGGCATTGCCTTCCCTGTGAGCGGCACCGCCGGCCATGCACCCCCCAGGCCAGGCTTGTCTGCCGCTTTCCATCTTAGCTGCCGCCATCGTCTGTCACCTGCACTACTGTAGTGGCCTCTGGTCCTCTTCCCCGGCCTGCCTTTAGCCTCTACTCCGGGCGATCCTTTTATTTTTATTTTTATTCTTCTTTAAGTAGGCTTCATGCCCAGCATGGAGCCCCGGAGGGCTTGAACTCATGGCCCCAAGATTAGGACCTGAGCCAAGGCTCTTCTCAACTTCCCAGACTGTGTTGCTCTGCTGACACCCTGCCCTCTCCCACTCCTCGCCCACCTCGCCCAGAGCACAGGCCACCACCCTGCTCACGCCCCGCCCCCTCCCGCAGCTCTGGAACCTCAGCCCTCCCATTTGCTCCCATTTGCTCGTTCTGCTTCAGCTTAGTTCTCTGCTCCTGCTCTTCCCTCTTTCTGGAAACTCAGGCAGCTACTATCTTCCCTTTCTTCAGGCCCCGACCTCCCTGCACAACATAGCGCCTTGTCTCCCCCCGCCCCTTACCCTGCTTTATTGTTCTCCAGAGCTCTGGGCACCATGTCTGCTGGATGCCATCTTCGTGTGTGTTATCTGCCATAGAACTTAAATTCCTTGAGGGCAGATGGCACCTGGAGGGCTACCTGGGATGTGTCAGATACTCGACCACTGTAATCCATATCTCACCTAAACACCTGCAAGGCCCTCCCACGAGGTCTGTGCCCATGCTGCCCCCACACTGCCAGCGTCTGTTCTCCCAGTGCAGCCAGGTCAACTTCCCCTCAATCCTATCCCTGCTTGAGTCACTGTTATGGCTTCCTTCACGTACATAGTAAGAACATAACTCCTTCACAGGTTCTGCGAGGTCTCGCCGACTTTCTCAGCCCCATTTCACCTCCCCAGGCCCCTGTATCCTGTGCTCTGCCCACCCCTGGCCTTCCCTCATCCTGTGAATCTGTTTACAGTCTGTACCATTTCCCCAGCCTTCTGTTCACCAATATAACGTCCAGCACCTTGATCTCAGCTTGGGAGTCAGTTCCACAGGGAGCCCTTCCTGACCCCCACCTGGGTAAGCATATCAGTAGGGTAAGTTTCAGCGGCCACTAACAGAGACCCAGGGTAACGCTGGCTTAGAGAAAATGTACAGTTTGGACACACATAGTAGTTTTTGCTCTACAGAATCCTCAGATACCACGATCCTTCCAGCTCTCTTCTCTGTCACACCCAGAGCGTAGTCCCAGGGTACCCAGTGCGTGGTCCAGGATGGCTGCTAGAGCTCCAGCCATTGTGTCCACATTCCAGAGGTAGGTGGGAAGACAAAAGAGAAGGATGCAAGCCAGCTGTCTTGTTTTAATTAGAGTATTTAGCCCATTTACATTTAATGTAGTGCTGATTATATTTGGGTTTAAACCTACTATTTCCTGTACATTCCTTTTCTTTTTCTTGCTGTATTTTAATTATTTTATGATGCCATTTTCTCTGTGTAATAACATGGCTCTTCTTTTAGTAATTACCCTGGTGACTACAATAAACATAAACCTGATGTGTTAGAATCTAATATAGATTAGTGACTTTACCACTTCCAGAACAGGGGCAAGAACTTTAGAACATTTCAGCTCCACTTGTCCCCTTCTGCCTTGTGGGTTAATGTCATAATTTAATTTCTACATGTAATTACAACCTTGTGAGTTATTGTTTTATATTGTCAATATTAATTTAAATTCACCCATGCATTTGCCCTTTCTGTTGAACTGTTTCTTTCGTACATTTCTATGTTTCCTTCTGCAGTCACTTTCCTTTATGGTTAATGCACATCCTTTGTATTGGGTCTTCTTATGTTAAATTCTCTATTTTTGGTCTGAAACATCTTTACTTAACTTCTGTTTTCAAAGTATATTCTTACTGGGTATCCACTTCTGGGCTTGCAGTTTTTTTCTTGCAACACTTTAAAAGTGCCATGCAGTTTCCTGGCCTCCATTTTCATCTCCTGGTGTTATTACTGCCGCCACTGGACCACTTTTATTACGTTTTTCTCTTTGTCTTTGCTTGTTGGGGGTTTGATAAAGATGAATCTGGGTATGATTTTCTTTGTATTTATCCCTCATGGGGTTCGTAGGGACTCTTGAATCTGTGGCTTCATATGAGTCTTTGGCCAGTTTTGGAAACTTCTGCCAGTATCACTCACACACTGCTTCTGTCTTGTTCTTTATTTTTACTTCTCCTATAACTCCAAATACACATGATAGAACTGACCTTTTTGTCACGTACTATATTATTTTTTTACCGTATTTCCATCCTTTTATCTGTCATTTGTTGAGATATTTGCTATTTGCCTCTCCTCCAGTTCATTAACCTTCTCTTGTGCTATGACCAGTCTGCTATTAAACCCATCCCGTGGGGGCACCTGGCTCTCAGTCAGTGGAGCCTGTGACTCCTGATCTTGGGGCTGCAAGTTTGAGCCCCACATTGGGTGTAGATATTACTTAAAAATAACAAAATATTTAAGGAAAAAACCATCTAATGAATTTTAAATTCTCCATATTATAATTTTCTTATATGATGTATAAATGACTGTTATTTTCCTTTTAAGAATATTTACTTAGAAAAATTTATCTATTATTAAATTTCCTTATTATTTATTTTTAATAGTGGTAAAAAGCACATAACATAAAATTTGCCATGCTAATGGCAGCTGTTTTAAAGTCTATGCTTGATCAGTCCAATATCTGAATTGTCTGTGTGTCTGCTTCCATTATTTTCTTTTTTCTGTCTTTTCTTATTTCATCTTGTGTTTTTGTGTGCCTCATAAATTTTTATCTGACTTTATATGCCTCCAGGGAGTACTTACTTTGGCTACTGGCAGGCAGTTGCAGGAGAGGTGGATCAACTTAATCTAGTTTGTGACTGAGCTGGTTCAAAGCAGGTTTAGTTTTTGCGAGGTCTGGCCTGTTTTTTATTCATTTTCACTCTTATGGGTGGACTTTTCAGGGTCTCCACCAAGGCCCCATCTCCCCGTCACGTGGGGCTCAGACTCTGGCATGTGTCCCCCAGCCCTGTGAGAGCACCAGACATTCAGCTCGGCTTCCAGCCTCTTAGCCCCTCAGCCCTGGACTGTTTCCCAGTCTTCCTATGTGGGGAAAAGTATCAGAGGCCAGAGAGTCACCTCCCAGAACCTGGTCCCTCGAGTCCTGGCTAAGCTCTCAAGAACTTCAGGCAGAGTGTTTTGGAGAGGGAGGCATTTCTGTGCAGCTTTTCTAGTTGTTCTCATGGACAAGGTAGTCTGCAACAAGCTACTCTCCCATTACTGCATGGTGAACACCTCCCTCTGTCTTTTAAAACATTTCTTTTTGAAATTGAGGCGGAATTTACACACGGTGAAATGCATAGGTCTTAAGTGTACAGTTTCATCCATTTTAACAAACATATTACCCACGCCTCCCTTCTTTCAATATCTATCACTCAGAAAGTTGTCTTGGACCTCTTCCTGTCCCTCACTCCCGAGGACACCAGCTCAAGACCCTGGTTGCCCCAGGGAGCTGCTTCTGAGGACCTGCCCGCTGCACCCAGCACATACTCCTCGCTTTCTCCCTGGAAGCTGCCATCTTTAAACTGGTCATACCCATAACACTCCCTCCTTGAAAACTAGACCCTGGAATACAGAAGGTAAAACACCTAGAACTGAATATTTGTTCTACACACAGCTTTCGGGGTGATAACGGCACACAGGGGGACACTCACAGGCACAGGGCTGGAGGCTGTGTCCCCTCCTTCCGGTAACTTCTGTTATGTCACAGGGCCCACAGAGTAGGTCTGGCAGGTGGAGCCTTAGCCTGGAAGCGTGTCCAGAGCCACCTGCCTGCTTCCCCTCACCAGGCAGCGGCTACAAGGTGGCAGCTGGGTTCACCCCATTAAGCAAAAAGCTCCGGGCTGGACAGTAACACAGACGCCAGCCTGGGCCTGGCCTGAAGCCCTTATTCTTTCCGGTCGGCCTGCAGAGGGAAGAGGGACAGAGAGCATAGGCTTTCTGTCCCTCCCCCATTCTCGGGCTCTGCTTCCTCCCAGGGCTCTGTGTGTAAGGGCTGGGTTTGTGGGGGCCCGTTGGGCTAGGGAGAGAGGAGAAAAGGCAGTCACCTGTCCCCAGGAGGTTCAGCCCCCTTAATTAATTCCTTCCCATGACTCGACACGGCACCCTACAGTGCTCCCCTCAGAGCTACTGCCGGGGACCGATTCCAACCCCATGGGTGGGGACGTGGGAAGGGCCACACAGTAGACCGTGCTTCCTTCGGACACCCCCAGCTCAGAGACCAGGAGGGAGCCTCCTCAGCACCCCTACGCCTGCCCCACATCCACACGTCAGGAGCTGACAGCCTTACTTGTGAACTCTGCAACCCGTTCCTCCTTCCCAGGCCTGCACAGCTGCCCTCATTTGTCCAGGCTCCGCCCACTTGGCTGGGCCCGTCCCCGCACCTGGGCCTCTGCACCTGGGAGTTCCCACGGCCCAGCTCCTACCTCCCCCAACAAGTGGAAAAGTGTGAGGTCACGTTGAACAGGCTGGGGTAGAGCTTTGAGGACAGGGAGGAGTTAATGGCCATGCGGAGGCTCACCTGCTAGCGGCGGCCCGCTGGCTGTCTGCCAGTCGTCACTCCCCTTTCACATCTTATTTGTTAACAAAACAAAGACTTTGCTAGATGTTGGACACTCATGAACTTCATGGACCCTTCCCCTGCCTCCCTGCTGTTTATCCACAGTCTTAGCAACTCTGCGTAAGGCCCCGGCATGAGCTGGAGCCCCAGGTGCCTACGAGGCAGGTCTCTGGGACCGTTTTCCTCAGACTGAAAGTGACACCCAGGAAAGGATCTGCCAGCTCCGGCCACGAAGCTACGGTGTGAGGATCTTACGTTTGGAGCGGTGGCCACCATCTTATGATCGTGGGGCAGAAAAGGAATCGCAGAATCCTGCAGCTTGGATTCTAACACGGACTCTGAAACCATCGGCCCCTCTCTTGTTGGGTTGTCCTCACTGTTTCAGCCCCTTGTACTCGGTGTCCTGTGACTGGGGCGTGAAAGCACTGTAATCGACATGGAGACCAGGGCTAGCAGGCGGCTCCAGCCGTGGACCAGTGTGTGCACATGGGCAGGGCACGCCCAGCAGAGAGCACACACACAAAGGCACAGACTGGGACAAAAGAATCACCACTTAGAGGCAGTCCAAGTTTAGGCAGATTCCTTAATTGATGCATATGGGATAGGAGATGAATAATCTGACCTTGTCTGCGAGTCTGGGAAAGCTGGAGGTGAAACCCGCGCCTTTGGGCTGGGGTTCGCACTCCCCGCCCCGTGCCTGGAGCCGGGGCTGTGGAGCCAGCCCTGTGGGCACCTACCACGCTGATGAGCTGGGCCAGGGAAAGCTGGAGCTGGATGGAGATGAGCTGGGTGGAGCTGGTGGCTGGGCGGATCAGGTTATTGTAGCGGGTTTTGTTCAGAAGGTCATCGACAAGCTTCTCCTCTGCATTGGCCACGCGGCAGTCCCCTGGGAAGACACACACAGAGTTGCGGGGCCCTGATCGCGCTGATGCCGGTCCTGGTGGTGAAGGGGACAGCTCTGGGCCAGGGCGTGCGGGTGCCCTCGGGGCTGGCCGAAGCAGTCAGGTGCTCAGGACCACCTTTCCATGGGACCCTGTACGTCCAAGGCAGAGCTCAGCTTTGTCCTCCATGAGCAGCCTCTTCCTCCCCCTCTTCCCTCTGGGATGAATGGCAGCCCACACGCAGATGGTCAGTCCAGAAACTGGGTGCCTGCAAGTGTCCTCTGTGTCCCAAGTCCCTCCACCCGTCCTCTCTGCCCACCCCTCCAGCCCTGGTCCTGGCACACCGCCCTGCCCCCTCTCTTCCCAAGACCCCCGGCCGGTGTCCCTGCCACCAGCGACCACGCAGTGTGAGAGTGGTTTTCCTGCCGCACTGGGGCCTTCCCCACCTGCAGCCTTTCAGAGCCGAAGGCAGAGTGCAGGCCCAAGTGTGTCAGCTTGGCACGCAAAGCCCTGTTCCCCTGGCACCAGCCTCCCCTCCTCAACCCCATCTTTCCTCACGTCTCCACCCAGACACTCTGCACTCCAGCCATACCCTCTGTGCTCTTTTCCCCACCAATATTCAGTGTTTCCCTTCTGAGTCTGTGAGCACAGTCTTCTGCCAGCATGGCCTCCAGGCCACCAGCCATCCAGTGTCCAACTGTCTTGTGCCAGCTACCATGTTACGTGCCTCAGATAATAGCAAGCAGAAAACCAGAAATGACTTCTGCCTCAGCGCTTCCAGTGCAGTGGGAGAGAGATGTTTCTATGGGTTCTGTGTGCAGAGTGCGTGGATGGTGGTGCCTTCACGAGGAGAGAACAGGAATGACTACAGGAAACTTCCTGAGTTCAGTCAGACCTTCAGGGTGCAAAGTGCCTTTGAAACAGCAAATGTCGGGGTCCCCTTGGCTCCTGGTCTGGAGCTTAAAGGAGAGGGCTGGGCCCAGAGCCGTAATGAAGACCCAGGGAGTGCAGTCTCCTGAGTCCTGCAGGAAGCCTGGTCTACCCATGGCCCTCCGACCCCCACAGCCCTCGATCTCTTGCCAAGTGGTATGTGGGTCTTTGTCCCAAATCCTTCACACATCTGGGAGTGAAGCTAAGGTTCAACGACTTGGTCTTGTTTATCCTGACGAGTCTTCTGGGAGAATGTGTCAGCAATGGGCAGAGGTGGGGGTGGTGCCTTGGAAAGAGACTCAGGAAGGTCAAGGACATGTGAGCAGGAGAGCAGCAGGGAAGGAGGAGGAGTTGTGCAGGGGGGCAGGGGGAGGAGGACTGGGAATGGGGAGGCTAAGGGGGTGGGGGTGGGGGTGAGGCTGCCAGCAGAGGCTGGGTCTCAGGCTTGGGATTCCGCTTACATCCTTCTCCAAACGGCCTGCACTTTTTGCCACATCCCTCCCTCTGGGTGGAGCCAGTGGCCCAGGGTGTGAATCGCCCACTGACAAGTCTGGGGTGGATTCCTGGGTGGGTGCTGGGCTGGACACATGGCCTGGGGAGCGGCCGCCACTCCAGTCTGCTCTGTGCACTTTCGAACTCGCTGCCTATCTGGAGCAGATGCAATATTTAGTGCCTTGTGAAAGATGCTCCCGGGTGCACCTGCTGCCTGCTCTCCCTCCCCCAGACTGCCTGGGGCTGTCCGGAGGGGGTCCTCTGGATGCTTGGCCTAGATTCTGAGCTCTGCCTCTCAAACCCTTGACCCCTCCCAGAAGCCAGCTGTTTGAATGCCCTGGAAGCCAGTCTGTAGCCCCAGGCTAAAGCCGTGTCCTTCCCAGAGCCCCTCTTTAGTATGTGTATTTGGGCTGACCTGTCATTTCAGAAAGCGGAGGAGTATCACTTGCTCAAGCCCATCTGGCATTTCTGAGGCAGTTCTGGGGTCAGAATCTGCAGCTCCGGGTCCACCAGGCCCCTGACAGGCCAGGGCTGCTCTGCGGGCTGTGGGGCTTGTGTTCCAGCTCTGAGCCCAGCTGGGACATTCAGGCTGTTTCCCTTTGGGGCTGTGCTGCCTATTGGGCATCCAGCTGGCCTGAAAGACCCTCCCCTCCCTTGAGGATGGGCTAAAGGTTTAAAAACCTTAGGCCATTTAGTCCAATTTCCTGGTTCTCAGCCGGGGACACTGAGACCACAGAGGGGAAGCCCCAGCAGATCAGAGGCAGAGCCAGGTCTCAGAGCCATTTTCAGAGAAGGGGGCCTCCCTGCCCCCATTGCCTTCTTTCCTGCCCTCACTAACTTCCCCTAAAGGAGACAGCCCCTGCAGAGACCCCATTGGTAACCAAAGCTGAGTGTGTGTTCATGTCCACGCCTGTGTTTGCGTTTGTATGTGTGTGTGTGTGGGAGTGGGCTGGAATGTACTCCCCAAAAGTCTGGGAGCCCAGAACAACACATATTTAGATTTTCCACCGTTATTTCTGTCTGTGAGGCCTAGTGGGTTCAAAGACCTCTCACCCCTACATGACAGTGGTGGTCCAGGATGAGTGGAAGCCTCCAGGGCACTACTGGGGGTCACCTCCCAGCCCTGGGGACTTACCCGGTTAAACAGAAAAGCCACCACTAGGGGTCGCTCATGACCCTGTGATTCTGACGAGTGAGGGCCTGACCTGTCTGTGTCCAGGACCTGGCCTTCCTAGGCCTTCCCTGGAAACACTGCTCCAGAGCAGGAAGGGACTTAAAGTCTGAGAGGAAGCCATAGCTAGAATGCCAGAGTGTGTTGAATGTGTATACAGGTCGAAAAAACATGATCTTAAAATCTAATATAGGAAAACTGAGAAGATAACACCTATTGTTTGGGTACAAACTAGGCAAGAAAAGAGCAACAGCATATCCTTGGCAAGTTGGCATCCAAAAGGCAGAGTGATTTTTAGTTTGGGGCGTGGGGCCTTAAGTGAGGAAAGGAACAAGGAGATTTGTATTTTTAAAATGTAGCTGTAGATTTTTTAAAAAGGTCGAAGTTTTTACCTTTTACAAAAAGCTCACCATATATTATCAGTAGCTTCTCCAGTCGTGTAAGAATCACCGGGACGCTTGTATACAGGAAGGTTCCCTGCCTCCATTTACAGGGATTCTGATGCTGTGAGGCTAGGGTGGGGCCAAGAATCTGTACTGGGTGATTCTGACACAGGTGGCCCCAGGACCATGCTTAAGAAGCACTGCAGCTGACTCACATCTGAGTCCTCAAGTATGTAGACAAGGTGTCTCATCCCTGTAGAACACATGAGGAAACTGAGGCCCAGAGAAGGGAAAGGAATGGCATGGGATCACCCAGCAAGTGGTGGAGAGCCAAGACGTACACACTGAGTGGGGACACCGTCTGGTGAGTGTGGTGTGTGGGTCCTCGTCTTCTAAGCTAACTAGGGCTCAGAGGACAAGCCTGGGGAGGGGGCAGTAAGGAGCTGGAAGAGTCAGAACTCAGGTGGGGAAACTGAGGCCCAGAGAAGGCAAACCAAATCCCATCTGGACCCTGCCTGGGAATGGCTGATGGGGTCTCCCTTTCAAGCGTCAGAGACTGGGGAGGGTCCGCTTTGCCAACCTGACCCAGCCTGGCCCTGTCCCATCCAAGCCAGCCTGGCCCCAACGTGTTGACCAGAGACAGTGACGTCTTAAAAGTGTGTTTCTTAGGAGACTCGTCCCCCCAACTGCGAAACATTCCAAGTCTGGAGAGTTGGGCAAGTCCCTTCCTCTCTGGGCTGAGTTTCCCTAACGGCAGGGAGCCCCCTCTCAGCGCCCAGCATTAGGGTGAGCTCTCTGGCGTCTACACCCGGCAGGCGACGAGCCTGTAGGGATCTGAAATCGGTGGCCCGCAGCCTCCCTTCGCGGTGGCGCAGAGCCGGTGCCTCTCGGCCCCGGCCCGGCCCAAGGTGCGCGCCGCGGAGGCTGCGCGGGCAGGTGCGCGGGGGGCGGCAGTCCCCGCCCCAAACCCCGCAGACCCGGCGCCCGGCCCGCCGCCGAGGCCTTGGCCCGGGGCTCAGCCGCCGGGGTCCATCCCGCCGGGACAACCTCGGGCCGCTCCCGCGGGCGCCGGCGCCCTCCCCTGCCTCCCACCTGTGGCCGTTGGACCCGGGCGCCCCTCCCTCCTCTCCCGAAAAAGTACTCACCGCGCCGGCAAAAGGCAACCAGGGAGAAGAGGACCAGGGGCTGCGCACTCCTCATGGCGGGCGGGGGCCGGAGAGGCAGCCGCGCGAGCGCAGCCGTGGGACCACCGGGCGCCGGCGAGCCGCGAGCGGGCGAGGGAGCGCAGGTGCCGGCCTCGGAGTCTCCGGCGCCGCCGCCGGGCACTAGGACCCAGCGGAGAGCCCGTCGGGCCTCGCCCGCCCGGGGGCGGGGCCGGCTCGGGCGGCGCCCTGAGGCCGCGGGGGGCCGCCCCCCCGGCGCCGCTCGGCTCCCGAACCCGACGGCCCCTCCCGTCGTACTGCGGGGAGACCCGGGGGCGGTCGCGTGGGGCCCCAGCGGTGTCGCGGGACGTGGCTGTGGTCCAGGGGGTCCTACCCCCGGGGTCTGCCGAGGGGAGGGGGCGTCGCGGGGAGCTCGAATGGGGCTCCGCTCTCCGCAGGCGAGGTGGGCGCCCAGGAAGTGTGTGGCGCTGCGGCGGGGGAAACGGCCCGGGGAGCTGGGAGAGCCCGCGGCGGCCGCACGCGTCCCGCCCTCGCCGCCCTCCTCGGCCTCGCGGCCGGGGCTGGGGGCGGCAGCTCCGGGGGCTGCAGGGAGCAAGCACCCCTCCAGCCCGGCGGCCTCACCGGGGGTTGGGGTGCTGCCGTTTCCCGGCGTTCGGGACCGCGGGACGGACACGAGCACCAGGGCAGCCCCACCTCCGGACTCGGCCGGAACGCGCGCCCGAGTCCGGGTCTCAAAGGGCCTCTGCCCACACCCGGCGGTCCTGTTTGTTCTCATCATGCAGGAGAGGGGAGGGGGTGATGGGCACGGAGGAAGGCACTTGTGGGGAGGAGCCGGGTGTTCTATGGAACCAACGTGACAATAAACTACTTAAAATAAAATAAAATAAAATCGCCGCTGGTGATTCCCGTAGCCCGGGGCACGCCCTGGCCCCCAGCCCTCCACCTGCCCTGTCCGGGTCCGCACAGGCCAATGGAACAATGGCGGGAACCAGGCGGAAGGGCAGGGTCTGGGGGACTGATCACCTAAAAAAGGCAGCTTTGCCACCTTCTCTCCAGGGTGCCCAGTCTAGCTTTCATTCGGCTCGTCCCAGCGTCACTTTGCTACAGTCTGACGTGTTGACATACGGTCTTTCAAAAAGGACACCACTGAAATGTAGTTGACTTTCCCTTTGAGCTGGTTAGGAGAATTTATGTTTGAGTGTGTCCACTCTTCTCTAAATTTTTTTTTGTGTGTGTCTTTATTTTGAGAGACAGAGAGCGAGCGGGGGAGGGGCAGAGAGAGGGAAACACAGAATCTGAAGCAGCTCCAGGCTCCGAGCTGTCAGCACAGAGTCTGACCCGGGACTCGAACTCAGGGACTGTGAGATCATGACCTGAGCCGAAGTCGGACGCTCAACCGACTGAGCCACCCAGGCGTCCCTGTCCACTCTTCTCTAAACTACAACAATAAATAAGTGAAATATATAAAGCAAATTAAAAAGTCATAGCGAGGGTGAAAAATGAGATCTCCGTGAACTAAAATCAGAAAAGAAATGCACATGGTGGGGAGCTGAAGCCTGGAGCCTGCTGGGCTCTGGAAGCCAAAGGCAGTGGCAGGTCCTTTGGGATAAAGGGGACTAAAAGACTCTGGACTAGAGGCTGGGGGGTTGCATGTACCCCATTCCCTGAAAGGATGCCGGGAGGGAAATCCTGCTGCTGATTTATTGTGTGAAGTCCTAGCTTTATAGGATGCATGATTTCCCCAATACACTACAGGATGGGAGCTTAAAAATACCCCAAAGCCTGGAGGGAGCTGCAAAACTAAGTTAGATGAGTGAAGGTGAGAGGGTAGGAGGATAGAGAAGCAGAGAATATAACATCCATTCAGTGCAGCCTACACTTGTGCCAGAAAGTAAGGGAAGGGCTCAGAGAACGATGGGAACGTGTCACAGAAGCCGAAGGGGATCCACCAGCCAAATCAGAGACAATTTAAGCATAAAAGTAAATAACGATAGTGATGAATACTCATTGAATAAAATAAATTATAAGCATATATCAACTAAATAAATGATTGGAAGTTTGATAAGAAAGAGGATACTTACATAGTTTCAAGGTAGCTCCTCACGAAATAGTTAATTGTAAGGGGGAAGGGAGTGAATATGCAGGGGAGAAACCTGGCAGATACCATCTGTGGCAGGCTGAATAATGACCCCAAAGATGTCCACTTTCTAATCCCAGAACCTGTGAATATTACCTTATATAGTGAAAGGGACTTTGCAGTAGGGATTAAATGATCTTGGGATTAGTAAATACTCCTGGTGGTCGTGATGTGGTCACAAGGGTCCTTATAAAGGGAGGCAGGGGATCTGAGTGAAGCAATGTGATGTCAAGAGGAAGCAGTGGTTGCAGTGAGGTGGCTGTGAGCCAAGCAATGCCAAGGCAGCCCCCAGAAGCTGGAAGAGGCAAGGGACAGATTCTCCTTCTGAACCTTCAGAAGGAGCCAGTCCTGCCAGTACATTGATTTGATCTCCGTAAGACTGGTTTTAGACTTCTAACTTCTAGACCTAAAAGAGAAAAAAGCTTATGTTGTTTCAAGCAACTACATTTGCAGTAATTTGTTAGAGCATCAGTAGGAAAGTAGTATTCCACCTCACCCAAGCGATCAAGGTCAACATCACCGGTAACGGGGCGAATAAGCATTGTGTGCCACCTGATGGGATGCACTAGGAAGAATACAGAATCCCTTCTGTGCTATTCCTGCCAAAGATATATGACTTGAACCTAGTCATAAGGATACACCAGACAAACCGAAATTAAGGGGCATTCTATAAAATACCTGGTCTCTTTAAAAATGTTAGCGAAATCAAGAAAAGACTAAAGAGACATTATAACTAAATGCAATACATCATTCTAGGGCGCCTGGGTGACTCAGTTGGTTAAGCCTCTGGCTTTAGCTCAGGCCATGATCTCATGGTTTGTGAGTTTGAGCCCCGCGTCGGGCTGCCAGGGGATCCTCAGTTCCCCTTTCTCTCTGCCCCTCTCTGCTTGCTCTTTCTTTAAAATAAATAGGCTTTAAATGCAACACATGATTCTGAAATGGATTCTTTTGCTGCTGTACAGGACATCACTGGGACAATGGCGTATATTGATGTTAATATATGGTAGTAATATATGGATGTTAATTTCTTGATATTGATGGCTGTATTTTGGGTGTGTAGGAGAATATCTTTGTGGATAACACACACAGAAGTATTCAGAAATGATGGGGAGTGGGTTGTAATATTGCAGGAGGAAAAAGTTCTTTGTATGGTACTCTCAACTTTTCTGTACATTTGAGATAAAAAATGAGCGTACAAAGCAAGATTTGAAAACTTATGAAACAATTACAGACTAAGAAAAATACTCAAAAAATGAAGAAATTAGCAAATTCATCCCAGACAAAAACAATTTTTATCAAAGTCTGAGAAATATTTTTTAAAAAGAAAAGAAAAAGCAAAAAAGCCCTGCAGTCTGTTTGTGGAGGATGTAGTATAATCGTGGTACTGACTGGGGCACAGACAGAGAAAAGAGAAGACTTGGAATTACAGGTCTTTGCCACAGGGAGATGGTGGGGAACAGTGGTTAGTGCACGGCTTCTGAGCCAGGCAGTCTGGATTTATATTTGGTGTCACTCCTGATATTCTCCATGACCTTGGGGAAGTGACTTGACTTCTGTGTCCCCGTTCTCTCATATTTCAAAGGCGGAAATAACCTTCCCAATAAACTTTCTAGAATGAAATGAAATAATGAAAAACGCCTTAATGGTGCCTAGAACATATGAAGCACCTAATAAATGTTAGCTGCTATTAGCCATTATGAATTCAAAAATTCTAATAAAATACAGCAATGTACACACAAGAAATATTGCATCATGGCAAAGTAGGGTTTATTGCAAGAATACACAAGTGAGTCAACATCAGATAATTCACTAATGTAATTTACAACCCTAGCAGATTTTTACTCATTCAGTGCAAACTATTAGCAAGCCAGCTTCCTTAACCTAATAAACATGCAGAAACGGTCATACTTCACGGTAAAACTTTTAGAAGCGATTTTCATCAAAGTCAGGACTTAGGGTGCTTTCTATCGTGGTTTCTATTCAGCATTGCACTGGAAATCCTAGGGAATGTGTTAGGTTAAATTACATGATATTGATATTGTTTTAGATCACAGGCTGCCCAACGTCAATAATATATAGATTTAATCTGTAATAGGAAGAAATAAAAGAAATAAAATTTAGGAACTGGAAAAGAAAATTATCCCTATTTGCAAACAATATGTTTGTCTATGTAGAAAATCCAAGAGAATATTCTGATAAATTATTTGGATTAGTAGGAGAGTAGCATTGCTGAATTCAAGGTCCGCTAGCACTCATATACATGAGGAATAGCAAATCAGGAAGTGCAATAGAAAGATGGATTCTATTCTATCCAAAATGGCACAAAAACCTGAGAGTACATCTAGGAAAAGATATACAAGGCTGTACGAGAAGAATATGATAAAAACCACTCCAGGTCTTACAGGAAGAACTGACTGAATAGAAATATACATATTTATGAATGGTAGGACTAGAATTATAAATCTATCACTTCTCACCAACTTAAATTTGATGCGATTCTCACACTAATCCCGATAGAATTCTTCACGGAACTTAGGCTGATTGCAAGATCCATGCAGAAGTTGAGGCACCAGGAGTAACGTAGCGGACACCAGCGGACACTCGCTCGCACCCATCACATCAGCAACGTCATGCTTGCCAGGGAGCGGAGGGGCCTCGGCATATTAATCGCGCCTCGTTACTTTCTGTATTTTCTGATGTCTTGACACCTGGGGCCTTGCTGGTCCTGGAGAGCCTACCCCTCCCACCGTTAGCCGGTTCCTAGAGCTTGTACGGGGCTCACGTGAGAGTAGCTTTCACATGCAGAAGCCCAAACCCCTCAGCCACCTACCAGGCCCTTATATTCCAGCCACCCTCTTACTGCTGTAATCACCCCTCGGCCAAGAACGAGACGGTGGCAGACGGCTGCCAAGTTCCGCCGAGTTATCAAGCCAACCCATCCTAAGCTTACTTACCATGCCTTGCTTTTCCTTTCCTGCAGAAACCACAGTCAAGGCTCATGACCATGTTTCCGCTTACTCGGTCTGCCTCCGCCCTGACCCTGGTGCCACGGAGGCCTGCACAGCATGCCATGCTTCCTGTTTCGTGGGATTTGTGCATGTAGCAGCTTCTTCCTCTGTGACAGTCATTTCTGTGTGTGTCCTAGCACACCTGACTAAAACAGGTCCTGGGTACATTTTAAAATAGCAAGTAATGGGAGTTAGTAGATACTGCAGCTTCTTTGTCCCTCAGCTGGAATAATTTCAGGTGCCCAGTGAGACTGAATTCCGCTCACCCTCCATTTAGCTAAATAACACACCCTCTATAGGCTTTATTCCCTCATGGTCTTACTTCCCCACCTTCTTATGTGTACATCTAGATCACTTTCTACAGAAAATACTTGCATCCAAATCTTTGTCTCAGGCTCAGCATCTAGAGGAACCCAAATGAATCCATTTTTAAGGAATAAAGGCGACATGGGGTAATGAAGCTTATTAAGACGTAGTTATATTTACATACAATGTCATAGAAGTGAAGACAGTGAAGTGTTGTCAAGGGGATGAACAAATAAACCATGGAAAGAGAATGAGAACCCAGCAATGGACCCAGGACAGGTGGACGCTTCAAGTGGACAGGGGCTGCATTGTAGGTTGCGTTGTAGGTCAGTAGGGAAAGGATAGAATAGTCGTGAATAGTGTTGGGACAGGCTATTATCCATATGAAAAGTAAATACAGTTAGATCCCTAGCTCACCTCTTATCAAAGATAACTGGTCAGGCTGATTAAAGATCTAGTTTTGAAATGAAAAACTTTAAAAACTTTTAGAAGGAAAGGGGGCTATCAGGATGATGGAGGTAGTGTCTGCTCTCGGCTCCTGTAACAGAATAGTTAGACTGAGTGGCATAGATGAACGTTTATTCCTCACTGTTCTAGAGGCTAAGCGTCTGATATCATGGTGCATGCATGGTAGGGTTCTTTGCGGGAGCCCTTCTCCACAGATGCTCACCTTCTCTTATGTCCTCACATGGTGGGGAGCAGAGAAAGAGAGAAAGCACTCTCGTGTCTGTTAGATGGACACTGGTCCCATTCGGGAGGGCCCTACCCTCAGGACCTTGTCACCTCCTAAAGACCCCCCTCCTAATACCATCACAGTGGGGGTTAGGATTTCTACACAAGAATTTTCAGGGGACGCAAGCATTCAGTCCATAATAGGCAGAAAGCAGTATCTTACACAAAATACTAGAAACAGAAGAAGTGTGAGATTCAACTTCACTAAACTATTTGAACTTCTATCCAACCATACATACGACAAGTTCCATTTAGAGAAAAACCACAGACTGGGAGAAGAGCTTTGCAAATCGTATGATCAATGAAGGATACACTCCAGAATATTTAAGGAATTCCTATACACATCAATATTTTCAAAAGTCAACCAACCAGAAAGAAAAATGGGCAAATGCCATGTGATTCACAGAACAGGAATATGTTCAGGAAAATATGTTCAGCCTCAACAGGAACAACGAGATACCATTTTGTATTATTTTGCAAGTCCCTTAAGGGCAAGCACCAGCAGGGATGTGGGAACGCTCATAACCCGCTGCTGGGGCGGTAAGCTGGCAGAAACCAACATCTGAGAAGCTGTGCCCAGTGCCCAGCCCTTCCACTTCCGGGTGTGTACCCACATGTTTACACAATGATGTCCATGGTCCTGTGTGTGACGGTGAAAAGTCAGAAACAGCTGGAATGTTCACTGTAGGAACATGGAGGAAGGAGCGATGGGATTTTCATACGATAGAATAGGATCTAGAGCCCATGCTGGCCCGTTGCCTGGTTTGGCTCAGGCCAGAGCTGAGAAGAATGGGTTTTACATTATTAAAGGGCTGTAAAAATCAGTATAACAATACAACCAAAACAAAGAATATGCAACAGAGACCAAATGTAGTAAAGCCTAAAATACTTACCATCTACCTTTCTACAAAATGTTTGCTGATTCCTGATCTAGAGTTATGTTAATAACATAACTAATTCCTTTTGAAAATTTTATTAGAGAGAGAGCTGGGGAAAGGGGCAGGGAGAGAGAGAGAGAGAGAGAGAATTCTTTTTTTTTTATTTCTTTTTTAAAAATTTATTTCTGAGAGAGAGAGAGAGAGACAGCTTGAGCAGGGGAGGGTCAGAGAAAGAGGGAGACACAGAATCCGAAGCAGCTCCAGGCTCTGAGCTGTCAGCACAGAGCCCAACGGGGCTTGAACCCACGGACCATGAGATCATGACCTGAGCTGAAGTCAGATCCTTAACTGACTGAGCCACCCAGGCGCCCCAAGAGAGAGAATTCTTTTTTTTTTTTTTTTTTTTACAAATAGTTTATTGTCAAGTTGGTTTCCATATAACACCCAGTACTCATCTCCACAAGTGCCCTCCTCCATGTCAGAGAGAGAATTCTTGACATGGGGTTCCATCTCACAACCCTGAGATCATGACCAGAGGCTAAATCAAGAGTCAGATGCATGTCGGGCTGAGCCCCCATGTACAGAATTCTTGAATCACTGTATTGTACACCTGAAAATAACAGAACACTGTATGTTAACTATATTGGAATTATTTTTTAAATTTTTAATTTGTTTTTATTATTTATTTAAAAAAGTTTTTTTAATGTTTTATTTATTTCTAGGAGAGATAGAGAGAGAGACAGCATGAGCAGGGGAGGGTCAGAGAGAGAGGGAGTCACAGACTGAAACAAGCTCCAGGCTCCGAGCTACCTGTCAGCACAGAGCCCGACGCAGGGCTCGAACCCACGAACCGCAAGATCATGACCTAAGTGAAAGTCGGACGCTTAACCGACTAAGCCACCCAGGCGCCCCTGTTTTTATTATTTATTTTTGAGAGAGAGAGACAGACAGACAGAAT
This sequence comes from Proteles cristata cristata, assembly GCA_017311185.1. Taxonomy (NCBI): domain Eukaryota; kingdom Metazoa; phylum Chordata; class Mammalia; order Carnivora; family Hyaenidae; genus Proteles; species Proteles cristata. The sequence continues at coordinate 59,283 of JAESUZ010000279.1, read as the reverse complement.
CTGAAGCAGGCTCCAGGCTCTGAGCTGTCACCACGTGGGCCTCAAACCCATGTCCCATGAGATCATGATCTGAGCTGAAGTCAGACACGTAACTGACTGAGCCACCCAGGCTCCCCGGAATTAAAAAAATTTTGAATATAAAAAAGAAAATACTTTATCGCTTGAAAAAAGAAAAGAAGTTCTAAAGCAAATATGGCTAAATGTTGCTAAATTCTGATAAAGCCAGATAGTGGTACCCAGGTGTTCACGATAGAATTTCCTGCAGTTATGTGTACCTGAGGTCTTTTGTGAGAAGAGTGACTTTTGGTGAGTGGGCCCAGGAGGGTGATGACTGCGGACATGGGCAGTGCTCCTGCTCAATGCCTGGTCCCTCAGACGGCCTGGCCCCAGCTGCAGGCTGAGCAGTCATCTGCGGTCCAGACAGACAGGCCGATGGCCCAGGCCAGGACTCTGCCCACGACTGCCATGTGCTCCCTCTGCAGTCGCCTTGGCAGCGGGTGAGGTTGAGTGGCACAGCTGAGGCCCGGCTGCAGAGGCTGTGGCCAGAGAGACAGCGTAGCCGCATAGGACCTGCCCGAACCTGTAGCAGGACCCAGGGCTGGGTGCTACGTCTGCAGTGACACGGTGGATTTTGTGGTCTGCATGGACCCATCCAGCTGAGTTTTCCTGGGTCTGGGGTTGGTCCCGAGGCCTGCGGCTGCTGGTGTGGACTCTGGCCCCAGGTTGTCGTGCTAAGCTGGTTGGGCTCCAAATCCCTGCCTTTTCACACCCATCCTGAACCGCATTTCCCATCAGTGCTGGTCCCTGTGTGGAGGGGCCTTCCCTTCTTATGGAGAAAGAAACACTGCGCACAAGCATTCAGACACAGAACACCTGCACACGCCCACCTGCACACACGCATGTCAGCACACACTCACGCATGCACATGCACTTCCACACATGCACACGCGCACAGGTGTTCTTGGGTACCATTCACCCACAAGAGGCCTGCTCTCCCTTCCCCGCTCCGAGGAGAGCTCATCTGTGAGTCTTGTAAGTCTCCCGGCCCCTGAGGTTCAGGGTGGGGCGCAGAGCCATGCTGGGCAGACAGACAGACGGATTGAGAGGCGAGAGAGGTTAATGGTGGATCTAGTGATGAGGAGTTTGCAGTTCACCGTGAAGTGGTTTCACTTTTCTTCTTCATTTGCATCAAGCACGGTTGAACCGGTGGTGGAAACGTTGTGGGAGGCTGTTGGACAGTCCCCATGAGAGAATGCCCCCGCCGTGCGCCCGTGGTCTCTGTCATTCACATTGGATTCTTCCTGGTTCTTGTAAGACGGTGGGGGGGGTTAGGTTTGTTCTGGATGTTCCCATGTGTTGTGTTGAAACTCTGGATTTTATTTCGGAATGTCTTAGTGCCAGGTTCCCGCCCGCAGGGTTGACCCCCGTCTGGCTGGGAAGGTGGGAGGGTGGGTGTGACTCTTCCTCAGTGACCCCAGCTGTCACCCTCCCCGGTGGGGGCGCAAGGATGGAGGTGTTTGCTGATGGCAGGCGCGTGAGGCTGGAGAACAGATAGTTTATCTTTCTGTCTTGCAGGGCTATGCCTTTCGCATTGTATGCTTAGAGAGAACAGCCTCGTGGTTAGACGTTTTCTGTCTGTGCCCAGTGGTCTTTCTGAGTTGCTGGCCTTCCTGGCTCCAAGCTGGGTGTGTATCAGGCAGAAGGAAAACCCGGGGTCCTGGCCAGTGCACCTCCTCTCTGTCGTTGGCCGAGGGGGTTCGGCTGCGTTTGTGATGGGATACGGACAGGTACTGTCTTCTTTTGAAACTGCAAGTCATGTCAACTTTCCTTTGTTTGGAATTGTGTATACTAAAGTTTGGGGGGGAAAGGTGATAAGCACCCGGCACAGATTAAGGAAAGGAAAAACAAAACCACCCCCAAACAGACCTGATCAACCACTGCTGGGCATGAGTAAAAGGAAGCAGGAAAAGATCGGGAAAGAACTCTGGGAAAGCCATACAGAGTCTTAAAGCATTCTCCAGCATCTGCAGCTTCTCTGCAGGCCCGGGGTTGGGGGCTGGGGGCTCAGGGGACGGGGCCTAGTGCTGGTCCAGTCTGGGGACGGGGGAGGGCGCTTCTTGGGGCACCGAAGCAGCGTGCAAAGGCTGCCTCCCGACAAGCACCATACTTAGAAACACTGACCTTTCTGGCCTCTCAAGCGAGTCTCTGTACCACCCATGTAAGGCTGTCAAATTTGGCAATGGGTCGCAGATATGGGACATACTTATACTGAATACTTATTCATTGTTCATTTGAAATTCAGATTTGGCAGGTGTTTTGGACTTGATTTGACAACTTATCTCAGGGAAGGTCGCACCGGGGGCTCTCTTCTTCTTCTTCTTGTAACGTTTATTTATTTGTGAGAGAGAGAAACAGTGTGCGAGTGGGGAAGGGGCAGAGAGAGAGAGGGAGACACAGAATCTGAAGCAGCTCCAGGCTCCGAGCTGTCAGATGAATAGTCGGCTCCCTCCCCAACCTACTCTACTTGAATTCCAAGGGGACTTGGGGCTGAAATTTTAAATAAATCCTTTTAAGGATGCCATTTTGGGGTTGCCTGGGTGGCTTATTCGGTTAAGCATTCAACTTTTGACATTAGCTCAGGTTATGATGCCAGGGTTGTGAGATCAAGCCCTGTGTCAGGCTTTGCACTGACAGTAAAGAGGCTGCTTGGAATTCTCTCTCTCTGCCCCTCCCCTTCTCACTCTTTGTCTCTAAAAATAAATAAATAAACTTAAAACATATTTAACACCACCTGTATATATTTTTTAAGTTTTATTTATTTTGAGAGAGAGAGAGTGGAGGAGGGTCAGAGGGAGAGGAAGAGAGAGAGAGTCCCAAGCAGGCTCCCAGCTGTCAGCACAGAGCCCTATGTGGGGCTCGAACTCACGAACCATGAGATAGTGACCTGAGCGGAAACCAAGAGTGGGACACTCAGCTGACTGAGCCCCCAGGCGCCCCCCCACCTGTATTTTATCTCTACTTAAAACTGTCTTATGGGCCCCCCTGAGGGTGGGGGTCTCTGCTGCAGTGATGGCAATGGGCGGGGCAGGTGGAGGTGGTGGCTGCACAGCTCTGCGAATGCACTAAACACCGTGAATTGCACACGCGAGGCTGACGTGTTATGTGAACTTCACCTTTGTGTGGTTTGTCCTGTGTCAGTATGGCTGAGCTGGAACTACGTTTTCCAGAATCCCCTTCCCTGTTTGGCTCTGGGGGAGAGCAGGCCAAGGGAGGAATGTGCATGAGATTTGGAAGGTAGTCATGGCTACTGAAGGCTGCTGTGCTAATGTCCAGTGGCAGCCGAAGTGGTGTCCTGGGTGTCCAGCTCTGTGTCCTGACAGCCGACCCCACTGACCGACGCTGGCTCCAGGCCACCAGCAGATGCCCCGGGGCAGACCCGCAGGCGTGGGAGCTCCAGGGAGTCACAGCCGCCCCCAGGCCCCCTCAGGGCTTCCCTTGGGGTCCCACTGAGACGGCTGGACGCGGCTTCTCAGACTGACCTCGTACCTCTGTGTCCTCGCCCTGCCACGGCTGCCACGGCTGCGTGCAGACCACTCCCTACACTGAATCCCTCGGCCCGTAACTCCTGGTGGTCGGCTTCTTCCCTGGTGGGGCCCCGACGCTCCCTCCAGGCAGATGGAGAGGCCAGCGCTCTGCTCCCCTCCGTCCCTCAGCGGCTCCACGGGGAGACTGGCTTCAGGGGCACCTTGATGGGACTGTTCGTTAGAAGGGCAAGTCTGCCCCCTACCAGTCTGAAAGGGCTCTGGGACGGGATGGGGGTTTTGATCCTCATTTCTAGGGGTAGGCGGGGAAGGTAGCCACAAGGTACCAGACCTCTATGAGGCGCTGGATACTTTGCGATCAGTTCTCCCATTTTGTCCTCGCAAGAACTGGTTGCCCTGTTTCACAGCAAACGGAGGGACAGTGGCGGGTGGAGCTGACCGCCAGGCCCCGAGCCCTCGGCCGCGCAGAAGGTGGAGTCGTGGTCTCCATCCCCGACCGGCCTCGGCCTCGCTCCCTGACCCCACGGCTCTCCGCGTCCCTCTTCCCTCCACCTGCTCCCTCTCTCTCACCAGCAGTGCTGGCGGCTCTGCAGCTGGGACTTGCGGACACGGGTCAGGCCTGGGGGCACAGACTCAGACCGAGACCTCGCCCGTGCAGCCACCTGCGGCTCCGTGCCACCTCAGTGCCTGCTGCCAGCTTGACGCCTCGCCGTGCCTCCATTTCCTTCCAGGCCCCCACTCTGTGTCTTTCAAGACTGTAGGGTGGAGGGTAAGGCTGTGAGGTCGGCTCTGCCACTCGGGAGCTGCCTGCCCCCTGGTTACTTTCTCCCTGTCCTCGTCTGTAGGGCTGTTCTTTGTTTAATTTTTTTTTAACGTTTTATTTATTTTTGAGAGAGAGAGAGAGAGAGAGAGAGAGAGAGAGAGACAGCGTGAACAGGGAAGGGTTAGAGAGAGAGACACACACAGAATCTGAAGCAGCTCCAGGCTCTGAGCTGTCAGCACAGCGCCCGACGCAGGGCTCGAACCCACGAACGATGAGATCATGACCTGAGCCAAAGTCGGACGCTTAACTGACTGAGCCACCGGGCGCCCCAATGTAGGGCTGTTCTGATAGCTGTGTGAGGGATGTGGGTGAGCACAGTGACTGGGCACTTAGTGCTCAGGAGTGATGCCCTGGGAGGCGGGGGGCAGCGGAGCTGTGGCTTGGGAAAGGTGCAAGCATGTTTGGTTGGCCTGATTTGGGTTCAAATCCCAGTGTGGCTACTTAGTAGCTGTGGTGGGCAACTTACCCAGGTAAGCTCACCAGCTGTGGGTGAGCTCCCTTTCTGGGCCCTGGCTTTTCCATTTGTAAAAAGAGGGTGATAATCACAGCCCCTCCCTGTAGGGCTGGTCAGGGTCATGATGGGCTCAGGAGGTAGCACACAGCCTTTTCCCTCTTCTTTTCTCTGTCTCCTTCATAGTCTGCAGGCATCCAGTAGGTGCTTCATAGTTAGCTTATCCTTCTACGAAGTAATCCTGACTTTTGCTTCTTCAACCCTCAGGGTCATAACTAATGATGTGGGTTTGTGTCTCAGAGTTCTGGGGGAGGCAGGAAATCAAACTCTTTTAACCCTTGGTTTAAGTCTAAAGTGTCTGCCCTATTTTTTCCTGAATGGTCTCCTCTGCCCTTCCTGTTTATCAGACGAGTCTGGGCATTCAGGGTTCACCTCCAGTGTCCCCTCCAGGAAGCCTGCCCTGATTGTTCCCAATCTTTATGGTCTCAGCTCTTGAAGGTCCTCCTTAGTCAGTATTTGATTCTTTATATCGGATCCCACGTGCCACCCCACCCCTCCCCCCACATGTCTTTGGACACCCAGGCAAAGACGGGCATTTCTTATTCAGACACGGAGCTGGATGCCTCTGGGCCTAGGTGCTAGTCAGATCTTGTTTCTCCAACAGTGCTGTGAGCAGGGCAGGCAGGCGCTGGGTGTGGCGCGGCTCTCATGGTGCTCGGATCTCTAAGTGACCAGGGTGCGGTCAGCTGCCTGCCTCCCGTGGCTGGCGTCTCCCAGAGGCCGCACTGGGTAGCTCCTGCCGGTGACTGAGCACAGCAAGGGCCCCAAGACCCCAGAGCCCCCAGAGACTTCCTCTGGCTCCAGCCACGTGTCCCCACAGGGCCCCTCAATGTAGCACCCCCAGAGCTGACCTCCTGCCTCCCCTCCAGGCTGTTTCCTATCCTGTGACCCCTTCACGGCTCCCAAGAAGGGTAACGGGAGGCTCCCAACCAGCACTTACTGTAAGGATGAGTGAGCGAGGGTCTGCGGTCTAGAAAGCGGTCTCAGTCTACAGCTTCCAGGGAAGCTACCTGTGCTGAGCTGGCTCGGGGAGCCCAGGCCTGTTCCCAGAGGGCTGGAGGCACCGAGGCTGGAATAGAGCTCCGTGGACTCTGCGCGCCACAGCTGCTTACCCTCCTGCGTCACTCCGGGGCTCAGTGAGACCACAGCGACCAGCAGGGACAGGCTGGGGGCATTTCTGGTGCGGGGGACACAGCTGCCATTATTCCCTGTCATGGCCACTGCTTTCTCATTTCCACGCCACCCGTGCTCCGTCCTGGGATGCAGACGATACCAACATTTGTTCGAAAGAACGAGTCTATGATTGAGCGAATAGAACAACCTGTTGTCTAAGTACCATTACTCTCTGTTTATAGATGAGAAAGCAGCAATTTCGGGGTGCAAACCTAGTTATCCAGGTTCGCAGAGCAGTGTGCAGCCCCCCACCCCGCCGTCGCATCAGGAAAGATGTGGCTGCTGAGCACGGATTTCATTTCATTTTCCTTCCAACTAATGGTTCTTAAGTGCTCCCTGCATGCCAGGCATTGATAACCGGATGGACGAAGATCGGATGAGGCTGTTACTGTCCCTGCGAGCACATACAGTTAGCCACAGGCCTGGGGGCGTGCCTGTCTCCTGGGACAAGTTCTTGGTCATCCAAGACTGTGGTCTGTGATTCCCGGGCCTCCCCTGGGAATCCACCTGTTCGCCTGGAGGTGATGTAAGGGCCGCTTCGGGCCGGTTGGTGTGGTGAACAGTAAACAGCCAGACTCGGGACCAGCCCCACAGGGAGGTTCCTCACAGGCCTCCCGAGGGCAAGGAGTAAGCCTGTCTTCCCTCTTTTTGTTTGCAAGTATTGACTGCACTCTTAGTGTGTCCCACTTACTGTTAAGTCTTAGGGATACAGTAAGCGACAGAGTGAAGTTTTATTCGTGCCCAGGTTTGGGGGCAGGCAGGGGGACAATGAACAAATACAGACATAAATGAGGGGGATGGTGTCTGATCGTGGCGGACGAAAGGACAGCTGAGGCACATGGGGTGGTGGGGGATGGGGTGCTGGCTCTGTGAGGGCAACTGTGTGGGGGGCTCCGGGGGAAGGCTGTTTCGGGCAGTGGGGTAGAGGACAGCCCCTCCGCACAGAAGGACGGACACGGCATGTGCGGCTGGCGTGGCGTGAGCAAGGGGGAGAACAGTCCAGAGTTGGAAGAGTGGCCATGATGCAGCTCGTTTAAGGCCTTGCGATCAAGCAGGAGGTTTAGATTTTCTTCAGAGTGTTCTAAGCAGAGGAGTGACCTGATGTGATGGTTCTAGTTGGCTTGTCCTGGCTGCTGGATAAGATGGCAGTCTAGGGGTCCAAGTGGTAGGTGGGGGCCAGCTGGAGATGACGGTGGCTCGGGCCTGGGTGGGAGAGGTGGAGACGGAGAGAAATGTCCACACTGGAAATACAGCTGCGCAGAGGCTCTGCTGGCGGTTGGATGTCGGGAAGGTGATGAGGCAGGGAGGGCCAAGGACGACCCTTCTGTGTGAACTGGGCGAATAACTCACTCAATGACATGGGAGAGGTGCGGGTATGCTGGGCTGGACGGAGTCTCCCCCAAATTCGTGTTCACCTGCAGACTCCTCCCAGCCCTCTCTCAACTAGGCCTCAAGGGTGGCCCATAAAAACTGCAGACTCAGCACGAATGATTTTGCTCCCCCCCGAAAGACTTGAGCACATGCTAGCAGCTGGTATAGTTTCTAACAGCACAAGGCCACATGCTGAGCGTGAACCCAGCCCCGCTTAAAGTGCCTTCCCGCTGAAGCCCGAGGCTGCCGCGAGAACTGCCGTGTTCCAGCCAGAGCCTCCTCCGTCCCCCAGGCAGTTACTTCAGAAACCTGACAGCTGTAAATCCTCTCTCTAACCCTTTGAAACACAGATCTTCCACTTCCCAGAACCCCTGCTCCAGGGCCTGAGAGCTGTGTGTTTGACATGCAGACATTCAGGGAAATCATCCTCCCTCTCAGCCCAGTGCGCACCTTGCTCTCCTACATCCTGTCCCAGAGAGGTTCTCTTCTCCTCCCGGTGAGCACCAGTTAACAGACCCAGCCTCTGCTGGAACCCTGGCTCCTGCCATAAAATGCCTGTCGCCTCTGCAGATTGGCATCGAGTTGGGGACCCTTGACCCATTGTGATGGTTATTACCGAAGAGTCTATTCTTACCACTTGAAGTAGCGTTCTGCGTCATGTTTGACACCACCCAGGACCTGGGAATGTGACCTTTTTGGAAACAGGGGAACTTTGTAGAAGTGACGTCACTGAGATGACTCAGGGGAGTCTGATCCTAGCACCTCACCTGTCTCGATCTTGTAGGCCACTTGTGAAGCACCTGGGGATTCTGTGAAAATGCAGGTTCTGACTCAGCACGACCAAGTGGGGTCTAGGCTTCTGAGTTCTAACAAGTTCCAGGTGGTATGGATGCTGCTGATCACCTGCCACACTCTGGAGAGAGCTGTGGCCGTGGGAACGGGGCGGGGGCGGGGCGGGGGGGCGCTGTGGTGGGCTGGGGTCTGGGTACCTGTGCTGTGGCGTCTTTGGGCTCATGCTCACCATCTCTTTCCAGTTCTAGTTATCTTTCTCTTCTGCTCTTGTAAATTGTCTTAGAAACTTTTCTTAATCTCCCCCTGTGTCCTGTCAATGATATAAAGAGAGTTGCCTGAGCATCAGGACATCTGTGTTCATGTCTCCTCCCTCTCCCTGCACCTCACACCAGGGTGGGGGCCGACTGTGGTGAATCTGCAGATGCCTGTTGCTGGGGAGCTGGGGGAGGAAGGGGTGGGGGAGAGCCAGAGAGAGGCCCTTCCTACTTTCTAGAACTCTGGACTGGCCCATGAGGTGCAGGAGATAATGAAGACAGAGCGATGGCTTCCTCCTAAAGGGGCCTTTCAACTCCTGGAGTAGGGGGGACAGAGAAGCTGGGCTCCCAGCAAGGCCAGAAGCCCACTGGGTGCACCACTTTTGACCTTGGATCTTTCTAACATGGTCTAATGAGGGGCATCAGAGTTCAAGAGAGACCAGTATCTGTGAGTGGGAAGTTATCTTCAAATTAATTTATAAGTTCTGATCTGTACCTAAAGGAATTTTTGTGGGAAGGAGGGTGGTAGTGAACTGATCAATTCGTTCTAAACATCACTCATAACTGGGAGAAAATAGTCAATGATTGCAGGAAGGAAAAAGAATATTATTGTAGGAGGCTCTGATACTTACAAAAGATATGCCAATGTAATATAATAAAAAGGCCAGACGTCCCAAATATACTTTATTTAGAATATGATGTGGTGGTATTTCAAAAGGGGTAAGAAATGAATCAATATGGCTGAGAAAATTAAGGATTTTATTCCCCCCCCAAACCACATACAAACACAAATTCCAAATAGGATAGAGAGTTAAAAATAATAAACGATACCAAAAAGATAACCAAGTAGAGGAAAATATTTATATACTGTCAATGTTGGGGAGACCATTCTAAGTTTGATACTGGAAGTAGAAACCAGCAAGGTGTGACAGCAAAAAGGTTTTGTGCATCAAAAAATATCATCAAGTTATAAGCAAATGATAAATTGGGAGAAAACAGTATATGTCTGACAAAGGGTTAATATCGTTACAATCAATAGGAAGAAGAATCCCTCAGTGGGCGTGAGCATTGTGCAGAACAGGAATTTAAAAGTAAATACAAAGGAGCCGTAAGCATGTGTAAGCATTAGTAATGGTAATGGTGAAATTCAGTGAGGGGCGCCTGGGTGGCTCAGTAGGTTCAGCGTCCGAGCCTGGAGCCTGCTTCAGATTCTGTGTCTCCGTCTCTCTCTACCCCTTACCCTGCTCACACTCTCTCTCTCTAAAAAATAAATAAACATTAAAAAAAATTTTTTAAAGAAAGAAATGCAGCTAAAACCACCAGATACCTCTTTTTGCCACCCGAACTGGCTCGAACTAGAAAGGTATTTTTCTAAGCCACAGCTGGGCAGGGAGTGTGGGCGTACAGACACTGGCACGCTGCTGCCCAGGCTTGCGACTTGGTACAGCTGTCTGTTCGGCCAGAGTCCTAAAAACTTTCCATCTGTTTGCACCAAAAATTCCTTTTCTTGAAATTGACCCTAAAGAAATGATTGGGTGTGCAGATTGAACACGTGGCTGTGTACGTACGGCAGGGGCACGCGCGCATGGGGAATGACAGCGGGCCAGACGTGGGTCCATGAGCACACACGCCCCTCCCGGTTCCCAGTCAGTCCCCGAGGCTTTTAGGGTTAGGACTGCGATTCCCTCTAGGGGGGCGGCTCCCAGCACTATGGATTGTGGGTCTTTCCCTTAGAGCTGGGTGTCCCTACCAGGACCAGAGCGGACAGGCAGGTGCTGAGGGTTTACCTTGTGCTTTCTCTCATGGTCCTGGTGTCCAGAAAAATAGAAAGCGTTTCCTGTCTCCCTAGGGACTTGCTTTCTAAGTCCTTGTTTCTAAGACCTGGCTTCTTGCCGCTCTTGGGCCCTCAGAGCCCCGCACGTGGGCTGCTCACCCCTCACCCCCCACACTACTGGGAAGCCTCTCAGTAGCTCCAACTACCCCAGCCTTCATCCATCCATCTATCTATCTATCTATCTATCTATCTATCATCTATCTATTGGTCTGTCTTATCTATCATTTATCTATCATCTATCTGTCGTCTATTTCCTTCCTTCATTCCCAAGTTTTTACTTAAATTACAATTAGTTAACATACAGTGTAATATTGGTTTCAGGTGTGTGTAGAATTTAGTGATGAATCCCTCCATTTACACCCAGGCTCATCACAGTATGTTCCCTCCTTAATCCTAGACGGGTCACCCGTCTAGTCTGTGACCATCAGTGCATTCTTCAGGTAAAAGGCTGTTTCTTGTTTTTCCTCTCTTCCCCCTACCCCATGTTCATTTGCCTTGTTTCTGAAATTCCACATATAAGAAAAATCATAAGATATTTGTCTTTCTCTGAGTGACTTATTTTAGTTAGCATTATACTCTCTGTCTCCATCCATGTCATTGCAAATGGCAAGATTTCATTCTTTTTGATGGATGAATAATATTCCATTGTATGGAATATTCTTTTTTAAAAAAAAATTTTAATGTTTGTTTATTTTTGAGAGGCAGACAGAGACAGAGTGCAAGCAGGGGAGGGGCAGGGAGAGAGGGAGACACAGAATCCAAAGCAGCTCCAGGCTCTGAGGTTTCAGCACAGAGCCCAGCATGGGGCTCGAACTCACAAACCGTGAGATCATGACCTGAGTCAAAGTCAGATGCTTAACCCACTGAGCCACCCAGGTGCCCCAATTGTATGGAATATTCTTAATTCATTCATCATTTGATGGACATTTGGGGTAATTCCATGATTAGGCTATTATTGACAGTGCTGCTATAAACATTGGGGTGCAAGTATCCGTTCGAGTCAGTATTTTTGTATCCTTTGGGTAAATACTTAGTAGTGCAGGTGCTGAATCATAGGGTAGTTCTATTTTTAACTTTTTTGAGTCACCTCCATACTGTTTTCCACAGTGGCTGACCAGTCTGCACTCCCACACAGTGAAAGGGTTCCCCTTCCTCCACATCTTTGCCAACATCTGTTGTTTCCTGTGTTGTTTATTTTAGCCACTCTGACAGACGTGAGGTGGTATCTCATTGTGGTTTCAATTTGCATTTCCCTGATGATGAGTGATGTTAAGCGTGTTTTCATGTATCTGTTGGCATCTGTATGTCTTCTTCGGAAAAATGTCTATCTGCGTCTTCTGTCCATTTAACTGGATTATTTTTTGGGTGATGAGTTGTATAACTTCTTTATAGATTTTGGATAATAACTCTTTATCCGAGATGTCATTTGCAAATATCTTCTTCCATTCAGTAGGTTGTCTTTTAGGTTTTTTTATTGTTTCCTTCACTGTGCAAAAGCTTTTTATTTTGATGAAGTCTCAGTTGTTTAGTTTTGCTTTTATTTATTTCCCTTGCCTCTGCAGATGTGGGTAGTAAGAAGTCCCTGTGGCTGAGGTCAGAGCGGTCGCTGCCTGTGTTCCCTAGGATTTTAATGGTTTCATATCTCATATTTAGGTCTTTAATCCATCTTAAATTTATTTTTGTGTACGATGTAAGACAGTGGTCCAGTATCATTCTTTTGCATGTTGCTGTCCAATGTTGAAGAGACTTTTTTCTATTGGATGTTCCTTCCTGCTTTGTCCAAGTTAGGTTGACCATACAGTTGTGGGCTCGTTTCTGGGTTTTCTACTCTGTTCTATTGATCTGCGTGTCTCTTTTTGTGTCAGTATTATACTGTCTTAATCACTACAACTTTGTGATATAAATTGAAGTCCAGGTATGCCTCCCGCTTTGCTTTTCTTTCTCAAGATTGCTTTGGCTATTTGGGGTCTTTTGTGGTTCCATACGAATTTTAGGGCTGTTTGTTCCAGGTCTGTAAAAGATACTGTTGGAGCAGAAAGGGAGACAAACCAGAAGAAACTCTTAAATACAAAGAGGAAACTTTGGGTTGATGGGGGTGGGGGATTGGTGGGCGAGGAAAATGGGAGATGGACATTGAGGAGGGCATTTGTTGGGATGAGCACTGGGTGTTGTATGTAAGTGATGAATCATGAGTATCTACTCCCAAAGCCAACACTATGCTGTATACACTGTGTATTAGCTAATGTGACAATAAATCATTTTTTAAAACACTGTTGGGATTTTAATAGGGGTTGCATTCAATGTGTAGATTGCTTTGGGTAATATAGATATTTTAATAATATTTGTTCTTCCAATCCATGAGCATGAAATGCTTTTCCATTTCTTTGTGTCTTCTTCAATCTCTTGCATCAGCATTTTATAGTTTTCAGAGTACAAATCTTTTATCCCCTTGGTTAGGTTGATTCCTAGGTATCTTCCGGGTTTTGGTGCAATTGTAAAAGATTGATTCCTTGATTTCTCTTTCTGCGTTCATTATTGGTGTATAGAAGTACAACAGGGGCACCTGGGTGGCTTAGTCGGTTAAGCGTCCGACTTTCGCTCAGGTCATGATCTCGCGGTTCGTGGGTTTGAGCCCCGCGTCGGGCTCTGTGCTGACTGCCAGCTCAGAGCCTGGAGCCTGTTTCGGTCTGTGACTCCCTCTCTCTCTGACCCTCCCCTGCTCATGCTGTCTCTCTCTCTCTCCTAGAAATAAATAAAAACATTAAAAAAAATTTATAATAAAAAGAAGTACAACAGATTTCTGTACATGGAGTTTGTGTCCTGAGACTTGACTGAATTTGTCTATCAATTCCAGAATTTTTTTTGGTGGAGTCTTCTGGGTTTTCTATATAGAATATTGTGTCATCTGCAAATAGTGAAAGCTTGACTTCTTCCTTGCTGATTTGGATGCTTTTTATTTCTTTGTGTTGTCTGATTGCTGAGGCCGGGACTTCCAGCACTATGTTTAGTAACAGTGGTGAGAGAGAACATCCCTGTCTTGCTCCTAAAGGAGAAGCTTCCATCCCCATTGAGGAGGATGTTAGCTGTGGCTTTTGTATATGGCCTTTCTTATGTGGACGTATGTTCCCTCTAACCCCACTTTGTTAAGGGTTTTTATCATGAATGGATTTTAAACTTTGTCAAATCCTTTTTCTGAACCTGTTGAAAGGATCATATGGTTCTTATCTTTTCTTTTCTTCATGTGGTGTAGTATGTTTATTGATTTGTGAGTATTGAGCCACCCTCGCAACCCAAGAATAAATCCCATTTGATCATGGTGAATGATTCTTTTAATGTATTGTTGGATTTAGTTTGCTAGTGTTTTTATTGAGAATTTTCACATCCATGTTCATTAGGGATATTAGCTTGTAGTTCTCTTTTTTAGTGGAATCTTTGTCTGGTTTGGTGTCCATTTCTATTTTTTGGAACAGTTTGAGAAGAATAGGTATTAGCTCTTCTTTAAATGGTTTGTAGAATTCACCTGGGAAGCCATCTGGCCCTGGACTTTTGTTTGTTGGGAGATTTCTTATTACTGATTCAATTCCTTTGCTGGTTATCAGTCTGTTTAAGTTTTCTCTTTCTTTCTGTTTCAGTTTTGGTAGTTTGTGTGTTTCCAGGAATTTATCCATTTCTTCCAGACTGCCCAATTTATTGGCATATAATTTTTCATACTATTCTCTTATAATTGTATGTCTGTGGTATTGGTGGAGATCGCTCCTCTTTCATTTGTGATTTTATGTATTTGGGTCCTCTCCCCCCCTTTTTTTGATAAGTCTGGCTAGAGGTTTATCAATTTTATTAATTTTTTCAGAGAACCAGCTCCTGGTTTCATTTCTTTGTTCCACTGATTGCTGTTGCTGTTTCTATATCATTTATTTCTGTCCTAACCTTTATTATTTCCCTCCTTCTGCTGACTTTAGGTTTCGTTTATTATTCTAGCTCCTTTAGGTGTAAGGTTAGGTTGTTTATTTGAGATTTTTCTTGCTTCTCTATGTAGGCCTATATTGCTATATACTTCCATCTTAGAACTGCTTTCACTGTATCCAAAGTTTTTGGACTGTTGTGTTTTCATTTTCATTTGTTTCCATGTATTTTAAAAAATGTGTTCTTTGATTTTCTGGTTATCCCATTCATTCCTTTTTAAATGTTTATTTATTGGGGCGCCTGGGTGGCTTAGTCGGTTGAGCGTCCGACTTTCGCTTAGGTCATGATCTCGCGGTTAGTGGGTTCGAGCCCCGCGTCGGGCTCTGTGCTGACTGCCAGCCCAGAGCCTGGAGCCTGTTTCAGAGTCTGTGACTCCCTCTCTCTCTGACCCTCCCCTGCTCACGCCATCTCTCTCTCTCTCTGGAAATAAATAAAACATTAAAAAATAAATAAATAAATATTTATTTATTTATTTATTTTGAGAGAAAAGATAGAGAGCAATCAGGGGAGAGGCAGAGAGAGAAGGAGACAGAAAATCTCATGCAGGGTCTCCACTGCCAGTGTGGAGCCTGACACGGAGTTCGAACTCACCAACCATGAGATCATGACCTGAGCTGAAATCAAGAGTCAGATGCTTAATGGACTGAGCCACCCAGGAGCCCCTCCTATTCTTTCATGGGATGTTCTTTAACCTCCATGTATTTGAGGGCTTTCCAACTTTTTCTTGTGGTTGTCTTCGAATTTCATAGTGTTGTAGTTTGAAAATATGCATGGTATGATCTCGATCTTTTTGTACCTGTTGAGAGCTGATTTGTGACCCATTATGTGATCTGTTCTGGAGAATGTTCCATGTGCACATAAAAAGAATGTGTATTCTGTTGCTTTACAATGGAATGCTCTGAATATATCTGTTAAGTCCATCTAGTCCAGTGTGTCATTCAAAGCCATTGTTTCCTCGTTGGTTTTCTGCTTAGACCATCTGTCTATTGCTGTAAATGGGGTGTTAAAGTCCCCCACAATTATTGTATTATTATCAATGGGTTTCTTTATGTTTGTTATGAATTGATTTATATATTCAGGTGTTCCATGTTGGGTGCATAAGTATTTACAATTGTTAAATCTTCTTGTAGGATAGAGCCCTTTATTATCATATAATGCCGTTCTTCATCTCATGTTAGTCTTGGGTATAAAATCTTGTTCGTCTGATATAAGTATTCTCCACCTTTCTTTTGACATCTATTTACATGGTAAATGTATTTCCACCCTCTCACTTTCAGTCTGCAGGTATCTATATATCTAAAATGAGTCTCTTATAGGTAGCATATAGATGGGCCTTGTTTTTCACTCTCCATTCTGACACCCTCTGTTTTTTGATTGGAGCATTTACTCCATTTACATTCAGAGTAATTATTGACAGGTATGTATTTAGTGCCATATCATTACTTGTTTTGTCATTGTTTCTGGGCATTTTCTCTCTTCCTTTCTCCTCCTCCTCCTCCTCCTTCTTCTATTTATTTATTTTGAGAGAGAGTGAGAGTGTGCAAGCATGTATATGCAAGGGAGGGGAAGAGAGAGATAATCTCAAACAGGCTCCACACTGTCAGTGAAGAGTCAAGCACAGGGCTCAAACCCATGAGTTGTGAGATCATGACCGGAGCTGAAATCAGGAGTCAGATGCTTAGCCAGCTGAGCCATCCAGGCGCCCTCATTCCTTTCTCGTTCTCTGTCACTTTTGGTCTTTCCTTTCCACCCAAAGAGCCCCCTTTAAGATTTCTTGCAGAGCTGGTCTAGTGGTCACAAAATCCTTTAACTTTTGTTTGTCTGTGAAACTCTTTATCTCTCCTACTATTCCGAATGACAGCCTTACTGGATAGAGTATTCTTGGCTGCATGTTTTTCCTATTCAGCACATTGGATATATCATGGCACTCCCTTCTGGCCTGCCAAGTTTCTGTTGAGAAATCTCCAGCCAGTCTTAATGGGTATCCCTTTGTAAGTTAGGGACTTCTTTTGTCTTGCTGCTTGTAGGTTTTTTTTCTTTATGGTTATGTTTTGCAAATTTAATTGCAATATGTCTTGGTGTTGGTCTGGTTTTGTTGATTTTGATGGGAGTTTTCTGTGCCTTCTGGATCTGGATGTCTGTTTCCTTCCCTAGATTACAGAAGTTTTCAGCTATTATTTTCTCTAATAAACCTGCCCCCTTTTCTCTCCTCTCTTCTTTTTCTGGTATTCCAAAGATATGAATATTATTACATTTGATGAAATCACTGGGTTTCCTAAGTCTATTCTCATGATCCATAGTTCTTTCTCTCTTTTGTTCATTATTTTTCAACATTCTATCTTCTGTATCAATTATTTGTTCCTCTTATTCTTCCATCCTTGTGTTCATTGCATCCAGCTGGTTTCAAATCTCACTTATTACAGTTTTTATTTCTGCCTAATTGTCTTTTTTTTTAATTTGAGAGAGAGAGAGAGAGAGAGAGAGAGAGAGAGAGAATTTTAAGCAGACTTCATACTCAGCATGGAGCCTCACATGGGGCTCTGTCCCCAGATTCTGGGATCATGACCTGATGAACCGAAATCAAGAGTTGGACACTCAACTGACTGAGCCACCCACGTGCCCCACCTGATTGTCTTTTACTCTTTTATCTCTGTGTTAATGGCCCCCCTGAAGTCTTCCATTCTTTTCTCAAGCCCAGCAGTATCTTTATGATTATTGCTTTAAATTCTGCATCAGGCATGATGCAGATAAGTATATCTGTTTCACTTAGATCTCTGGCCCTGACCTTATCGTGTTCTTTAATTTGGGATGAATTCTTCTGTCTTCTCATTTAGTCTAAGTCTGCGCCTTCTCTCTGGTAGAAAAGCCCATTGTGCTTCCTTCTCCTGAGAGTAATGGCTTTAGGAAGAAGTAGTCATATATTATTCAGGGCCTGAATGCTGCCTTCTTCTTCTTCTTTTTTTTTAATGTTTTATTTATTTCTAGGAGAGAGAGAGAGAGACAGCGTGAGAAGGGGAGGGTCAGAGAGAGAGGGAGTCACAGACTGAAACAGGCTCCAGGCTCTGAGCTGGCAGTCAGCACAGAGCCCGACACGGGGCTCGAACCCACAAACCGCGAGATCATGACCTAAGCGAAAGTCTGACGCTTAGCTGACAAAGCCACCCAGGCGCCCCTGCTGTCTTCTTTTAGCTCCTACGACTCATTGCATTCCCCTTGGCTTTGCACTCCCTCCCCCCCTTTGCCAACTCTCCTGCCTGCTTACTTCTGAGCTCAGACATCCCTGTCTCAGAAGCCTCAGTTTCCATGGCCTCCTTTGTGGTATGTATTCCAGAGGTTACAATGGTATATTAGCTTATACAACTACTTGGTTTCTCCCTCCCTCTCTCTCTCCCCCAGGGTCCTCATGGCCACGAGGTAAGACTGTGTCAGTTTTAGCCCTAGGGTCTACATGATGCATGACATACATGGGGCCTCAATATGGCCAACCATGGCTCTAGGAAATTTGCTTTTCTCATTTCTTCAATAATCCCATTCCCCTTCATTTTCCTTTGCTTTCTTTCCAGATTTCCAACTTACTGGATTTTGAAATTCTTGAATTATTCCTCTAAGTATTATCTTTCCTCTCATATATTTTGCTTTTGGACATTTTGTTCCATATTCTGGAGATTTCACCAACTTTATTTTCCAAACCATCTCTTAAAAGTTATTGTGACAAGTATATTTTTTTATTTCAAAAATTATTTGTATTTGTACATCCATGTTCAAAACAGCATTATTCACGATAGCCAAAAGGTAGAAATACCCCATGTCCATCAGCAGATGTGGCCCACAGGTTCAATGGGATATTTCCCAACCTTAAAACGGTAGGACGTTTTGATCCCCGCCACAACATGGATGAACCTTGAAGACATTAATGGTAGAGGAAGAAGCCAGTCACAGAAGGCCAAGTGCTGTGTGACCCCACCTGCATGAGTCTTCAGGTTCCTACAGACAGAAAGCAGATGGTGGTGCCGGGGCTGGAGGAGGGGCTGCAGAGCCAGTGTTTGCTGGGGACAGAATGTATTTTGCAAGATGGAATGAGTTCTGGTGGTGGATGGGGGTGATGATGGTTTTACAACAGTATGAAAGTATGTGATGCCACTGAACTCTACTTAAAAATGGCTAATATGGTAAATTTTGTAGTATGTATATTTTACCACAATTTTTAAAAAGTTATTTTTTCTCTAATTGTTCCCTTTTTTCTTAACCTCCTGTTTCATCTCTGATGCAGTATTTTCTTGAGTTTCCTGGGGGTACAAAATGTCTTTCTTTCTTTTTATTATTTTTTATTATTATTATTTTTAATGTTTTATTTATTTCTAGGAGAGAGAGAGAGACAGCGTGAGCAGGGGAGGGTCAGAGAGAGAGGGAGTCACAGACTGAAACAGGCTCCAGGCTCTGAGCTGGTAGTCAGCACAGAGCCCAACGCGGGGCTTGAACCCACAAACCGCGAGATCATGACCTAAGCGAAAGTCGGACGCTTAACTGACTAAG
Source organism: Proteles cristata cristata (assembly GCA_017311185.1). Lineage (NCBI taxonomy): Eukaryota > Metazoa > Chordata > Mammalia > Carnivora > Hyaenidae > Proteles > Proteles cristata. The sequence goes on along the minus strand of JAESUZ010000279.1, from coordinate 40,487 downwards.
CCACCCAGGCGCCCCTCTTTCTTTCTTTTTAAAGTAATCTTTTATTCTCTGAGTTTGTTCTGAGGACTTCTTTTACTTTCTCCTTCACGTCGGAAGCTTTTGTCAAATGTGTGGGGCTACCCGGTGTCCCTTTGTATTTGAACAGGAAGCTCTGGGGCTTAGTGTGCGTGGGCAGGGTGTAGAGTGAACAAATGGGAGCCAGATGTCACACCAGGGAGCCCCTAAATGCTAGCATACAGAGGACTTTGTCAAGAGCACTATGCCCGCTCTCACCAGGCATTTTATTCAATTATTTAGAGAGGAAGCTCTGAATTTCCTTCTCAGGGTAAGTGCCTGGCTGCATCACGGACTGGAAGAAGCAGCATTAGCTCCGCACTTGGAGCTTCGTGGGCTCTGTCTGCCCCTGCCTGCTTCCCACTTTACCCTCTGTGATGCTGGTCTCAGAGGCTCTGCTTCTGGACTTCTGCTCCCTGTAATCTGTCCCAAAGGCCCCCACCTACTTTCCATCTTCCAGAACCGTGCTGAGATCACTTATGTGATCTCACTTATGTGGCCCCCTCCTGTCCTTTTTGTTGCTGTGGGTTTAAACCTTTTGATTACTGATCCATCACTTGAGTGAGGTGACTTCTCAGTGCCTTGAGCTGGACCCTGCCTGTCCCGAGACATTACCTCCCACTTGCCCAGTTATCACAGGGGTGGGATCCACACTAGACTCAGCTTTGAACCCCTGAGTAGCCAATCACCAAGCCGCTCGATGAGACCACTCTCTGTGTACAACTTGGGACTCCACCTGTTGGGCCCTCAAGCCTCCTCACCCCCCCAACCTATTCCCACAGCCGCTGCCCTAACTCAGCCTCACTGCTCTGTCCCCCAGCACACACCGCCATAGCCAGAGTGACCTTCCCAAAGGGATCTGAGTGTGGCGCTTCCCTGCTTGAACTGCTCAGCTGACCTTTAGAGCCAGCAGGATCAAATCTGTGATTCTAAGGGTGACATTCAAAGCCTTTTGTGACCTGGACTCTGCCTGTGTCTCCAGCCTCATCTCTTTGTAGTTTCTCAATGAGCCTGTGGCCCTACTGCCTGGAGCACCCTTTCACCCCTTCTATTCACAGATGTTTCAAATTCATCTGCCAGGGGAGGGACACTCATGTCCCTTCTTGGTGCTTCCTTTAATGTGGAAGGACTCTCATCCACTCATGACCCACTTCCCCCTGGGGAGCTCCAGGGCCACCTCTTCTGTACAGCATTTGGTGCCTGCCAGCCTGAGTTTGGTCCTGCCTCTGTCCTCCATGATCACTGTACCCTTAGCATAATCTTTTATTGTTTTAGGGGCCACATAAATGACTCTGGAGGAAAGTTCCCTAGCTATAATTTGGGAAGTCCCCTAGAACCTGGCATAGAATATCTGTGGATGGTGTCATAGTTTCCTGGGACACCCCAGGTCCCAACCCCACTCCAATAACACACAGGGCATGCAGAGGGACAGGTCAGAGCAAGCTCAGGCTGTACATGCTCCTTTTTGCACGGCCCACATTCACACCGTCCAGCAGGCCAGGTGTCCAAGCTCCCTCCCAGCTAGACCCTCATTCACTGGGGAGGCAGCAGTGCTGGTCCCCAGGCAGCTGGCAAGTCCTTCATCCTCTTGAGTTCCCCCCTCCCTCCCCCACCGGCTCTGGGCCAAGGAAGGTTGGTTATCAGGCACCGCTTGTACGCGCCCCCCCACCCCCCGCTCAGGTGGGCCTTTGTTCTCAAGACTCCAGATGCCTATAGTCCTATCACCAGAGGACGGGTCTCCCTGGTCCCCTATGACTGACCCTGTCCTAGAAGCCACATGAATTGTCTCCCTCCAGGACATCTTGTTGACCCGCTCTGTGATCCCCAGAATCACACACATACCTCCTAGAGAGGCGCAGAGAACTCATATGTGTGGATGTGTTAAAAAACATCCGAAAAACAGGGTGCATATGGGACAGCATCTCCCTGCACTGGGTCCGTGTCTGAAACAGATCTGCCGCAGGCTGGACAAGGGGCAACACTGGGTGTGCCGTGTGCTTCAGGACTGCCTGCACTTAGGTTGGGTGGTCTCCACTATTTTCCAGAAAACAACTGGCAGGGTCGGAGTGGCTAAAATGAGCAAATCAGAGAACTCTAGATGCTGGCGAGGATGTGGAGAAATGGGCACCCTCCTACACTGCTGGTGGGAATGCAAACTGGTGCAGCCCCTCTGGAAAACAGTGTGGAGGTTCCTCAAAAAATTAACACTAGAACTCCCCTAGGACCCAGCAATCACACTGCTAGGAATTTACCCAAAGGATACAGGAGTGCTGATGCACAGGGGCACATGTACCCCAACGTTCATAGCAGCACTCTCAACAATAGCCAAAACATGGAAAGAGCCTAAGTGTCCATCCACGGACGAATGGATCAAGAAGATGTGGTTTATCTATACCGTGGAATACTACATGGCAATGAGAAACAATGAAATCTGGCCATGTGTAGCAACATGGATGGACCTTGAGGGTGTTATGCTGAGCGAAATAAGTCAGGCAGAGAAGGACAAATATCATATGTTTGCATGTATAGGAGGATTAGGAGGAACTTAACTGAGGAACAAGGGGGAGAAGAAGGGGGGAAATGGTGGGGGAGAGGGAGGGAGGCAAATTATGAGAGATTCTTGAATGCCGAGAACAGAGCTAGTGGGCATGGGGGGAGGGGGATGAAAAGAGGGGGTGATGGGCATGGAGGAGGGCACATGTGGGGATGAGCACTGGGTGTTCTATGGAAACCAACCTGACAATAAACTATTTTAAAAAATAAATTAAATGAATAAATAAATAAAAGAAAAATGCAAAAAAAGAAAAGAAAAGAAAACAGCTGGCACTCCTTGTTGACAATGAAAAAATCTGAGCTTTCAAATGAAAGTGAGTCTTGGAAAACTTGTATCTGCCACCACAAGCTAAAATCTTTTTTAATTTAAACACTTTTCTGATGAACTCTGTGGTAGTATTCATAAAGTGATTTTTTTTAATACTGTACAATAAAATGTGCCAACATTTGAAAGGTCTGCATAACTCAGGAAGCCAGTACTTTCTATAGAACCAATGCATACTGTCACAAAACCATGCATGAATAAAAATTCATTCAAAGTCAAGATAGACCAAGGGATTGCAATGTAGGAGTACATTGTGGTTTCAGATTCCACATCGCAAATAACCTTTATTTTATTTTTATTTTTTAAAAGTTTGTTTATCCGTTTTGAGAGAGACAGACATACAAACCAGGGGAGGGACCGAGAGAGAGGGAGAGAGAGTCCCAAGCCCAACTTGGGCTTGAACTCATGAGACATGAGACCATGACCTGAGCTGAAATCAAGAGTCAGTTCCCGGGGTGCCTGGGTGGCTTAGTCGGTTAAACGTGCGACTTTCGCTTAGGTCATGATCTCGCGGTTTGTGGGTTCGAGCCCCGCGTCGGGCTCTGTGCTGACTGCCAGCTCAGAGCCTGGAGCCTGTTTCGGTCTGTGACTCCCTCTCTCTCTGACCCCTCCCCTGCTCACGCTGTCTCTCTCTCTCTCCTAGAAATAAATAAAAAAAACATTAAAAAAAAAAAAGAGTTCCCTAACACTTGATTTTTAGTGTAGTGTTTCAGAAGAATACCCACAATTATCTGAAAAGATTATTAAAACATCTCTCTTCTTTCTTTTAATATATATACATATATATATGGTGGTTTTTTGTTTTTTTTTTTGAGAAAGAGAGAGAGAGTGCGCACAAGCAGGCGAGGGGCAGAGAGAGAAGGAGACACAGAATCCAAAGCAGGGTCTGAGCTGTCAGCGCAGAGTCCTGTGTAGGGCTCGAAACCATGAACCGCAAGGTCATGGCCCCAGACGAGGTCAGATGCCCAAGCGACTGACCTACTACAAATCCCCGAGGTCATCTCTTCTTCATACAGTTCAGCCCAAACAACACATCATGACAGACTGAATGCAGAAGCAGATGTGAGAATTGCACATCTTCAGTTACAGCCAGACATTAGAAGAGATTTGTGAAGTGTAAAACAATGCCACTCTTCTCACTATACCTTCTTTATTTTGGAAAACATGCTTACATAAAAATATGTTTTATATTAACATATAGTGGCTTATTATAATTTTTTAATTTTTTAATGTTTATTAACTTTTGAGAGAGAGTGAGTGAGCAGGGGACATGACAGGCAGAGAGACACAGAGACACAGAATCCCAGCTGGCAGCCCAGAGCCTGACGCGGGGCTCAAACTCACCAACCATGAGATCATGACCTGAGCCGAAGTTGAAGACTTAACTGACTGAGCCACCAAGGCACCCCTAGTTGTTTTTTGTTTTTTTGTTTTTTAAAATTTTAGAGACAGCAAGAGTGGGGGAAGGGGTAGAAGGAGAGAGAGAAAATCCTAAGCAGGTTCCAAGGAGGGCTCCATCTCACGGCTGTGAGCTGAAACCAAGAGTCCAACACTCAACCGAATGAGCTGCCCCAAGTACTTACCAGTTTTAAAACTGAAAATGGTTGGGGCACCTGGGGGGCTCAGTCGGTTGAGCGTCCGACTTCAGCTCAGGTCATGATCTCGCGGTTCGTGGGTTCGAGCCCCACGTCGGGCTCTGTGCTGACTGCCAGCTCAGAGCCTGGAGCCTGTTTCAGAGTCTGTGACTCCCTCTCTCTCTGACCCTCCCCTGCTCACGCTGTCTCTCTCTCTCCTAGAGATAAATAATAATATTAAAAAAAAATTGAAAATGGTAAATATCAATAGATATATTCTTAGCAACAAAACCTCTTTGGAATTGATCATTTTTCCCCAGCTTTTTTAAGATATAATTGACATATATTGTATAAATTTAAGGTGTACAATGTATTGATTTGATACATTTATATATTACAGAATGATTATCACTGCAGCATTGCCTAATATCTCCATCCTGTCCATCATTACCATTCTTTTTTGTGGGGAGAAGATTTAGGATCTACTCTCTTAGCAACATTCAAGTAGATGATACAGTATTATTAGCTACAATTACCATGCTGTACATTAGATACACAAAGCTCCTTAATCTTGTACCTGGAGGTTTGTACCCTTCGACCGTGTCTCCCAACCCCGGCCCCTGGTACCCACTGCTCTACTGTCTGTTTCTCTGAGTTTGGCTTTTTTAGATTCCACGTGTGAGATCCTTGGTGATTTTTTAGTGCATCACTGCACCTGGGGCCTGCCTGTCTTCCTGTGGGAGAGACAGCTGCCCTGGGGTCTCTCAGAGGTGGTGGTCAGGAGACCTGCTGCGGCAGGGTGCGGGGGTGGGGGGGAACGCTCCAGCTGGGCCCACCTGTTGTTGAAGATCCCAGGCCCCCTGGCTCACTGTTAGACCAGAGGCAGCCTTATGAAGTTAGGGTCTGGGCCAGTCCCAGCAGGTTCCAACACAGGACAGACTTCATTCCCTTCTTCAGCCTTCCTCCAGCGCTCTCAGCGTCAGGTGTCAGGTGGGACCTAGGCCCAAGTGTCCACCATCCCCTCCTCTTATCCTGATGTTATTCCCAGGTCCTACTTCCTTTCCCAGGCCCCGACCAGATGCTGACAGAGCCCCTCTCCCCAGGCCCAGGATGGAGGGCCCAGAACAATCACCCCAGTCCATCCCCAGCAGGGAAGTTCTGGGCTAGAAGGGCCGGGAGCCCTGGGGACCCGGCTGCAGGGACTTTGGCCTTTGGGCCTCATGCTGCCACCCTGTGGGCAACTCCCTCTCTCCCTGGTTTGGGCTCAAAATCTCACAGGCTGCACTTCTGGAACTCTCTTGGACTCCTGATCGAGGCCCCTGCTGTTTGTCGTTGTGCTCAGAGCTCAGTGGCAACCCTGGCTCATGGCGAGTGCCCGTGTGGACTTTGAGTTTCCATAGCCACATGTGGAGGTTCCTGTTAGCTCTTGAGTTCAGGAATCCAGCCACGTGCCAGGCTATGTGGACCCAGCCTGACACAGAGCCTGCCCCTCACTGGAGCCCACTCCTCCCAGAGGCTGGCAAGTGAGCATGCGCAGCGGGCAGGCCCCACCCAGGACTGCCCCAGTCAGATGGGGAGTAGCACTGGAATCACGCAGGCTTGCTGTGTGACCTTGGACAAGTGGCCTCTAGTCTCTGGGCCTCAGTGTTGGACTTGATCATCCCCAAGGACTGACAGAGTGGGGCTCTGGACACAGTCTGGGACGCAGTCTGGACCGAGGCACCTCCAGGCATAGGAAAGGTAGCTGTCTCCCGCCACGCTCGTCCCTCTCCAAGAGACCAGCCCTGGAGAGCTGGCTGCTCTGGCTGGGGGTGGAGTGGGGGGGGGGGGAATGGGGTAATTCTCATCAGAGTCATAAAATCTTATCGGAGCCCGGTCTTTGGCTCCACCAGAAGCAGACGGGCCTGTGACCGTGGGAGACCCAGGTCTAGAGCAGCTTGGGCACCAGTGGCATCTCTGAACTCGCTTCTCTGGGCTCTGTAGTACAGGACTAAGTACCGAGGCCAACACATGTGGTGCAGTGCACCCTCTGAGCAGAGTTAGCAGGTAAATGCAGGGTGTCTGGGGCACCCCAAGTGCTCAAAATACTTAACACCTATCAGCACCCACTGCGGCGGACACGAAGACGCACTTAGCCAGGCGTGTGTGCTGCTCCAGGGAGAAAATGAGGGTAATTGAAATTAGATTGGCTCCTGCTGGGTTTTTTTTTTCCTTCTGCTAATCACCGGGAAATCTGCTGCTGGCTAGGCGGGAGGGCCCGAGGACCGGTGCCTCCGGAGTCCAGGCCTCAATTAAGCTGTAGTAAATTGGATTTCTGGCCATGAGGCCACGGGCTGGGTTGGGCATTGAGGCATGAGCTGCCAAATGGTATTAGGCCAAGGGCTGGCCAGATGGGTCTAGCAGCTAATTCAATATTGCTTCCCAGAAACAAGAAGTGGGAGGGTGGAGCCGTGGGCCTGGAGGCTGTGACCCTGGCTGGCAGGCCGGGGCGCCATGTGGGCCTCTGCGGGCCAGCAGGGGCTCCAATGATCCTGACCTCCTGCTATGGATGGCAGTTCGGTGCCAGACACAGTAACATGGAGTTAGAGAGTGAGGCCGAGAGACACAGAGAAAGAGAAACACAGGGAAACAGCAGACAGAGTAACAGACACCAAGACAGAGCAGGACAGTGAGCCAAATGCACAAACTTAGGGAAACAGGAAAAAAGAGAGATTGAGAGAGAGACACTGGAGCCACAATTTCACTGCAGAGTGGTATCTGCAGAGGGGAGAGGAGACTCCGGCGGGAGACTGGGAAGGGGAACAGAAAAGGAGCCCGCGAGAGGTGGCCACACAGAGATGGGGGGAGGTGGAGGCCGTCGCAGGGACGCCTGGCAAGGGGGAGGCTCTCAGGTGGGGGAGCAGCAGCACCTTTCCGTCTATGCTGAAATTTCATTATCTGTTAGCGACGGTCAACATCAGAGCCTTCATTTTGTTTTAATTACGGAGAGTCCCCAACCTGGACTTAAACCCAGCTCCCAGCTGGTCAGAGGGGGCCCGCACGTCCTCCTCTGCAGAAAAGAGTGGAACCCAGGTGATGAGGGAGCACAAGCTGACCCCCACCCCCAGGTGGGCTGTGCGTGATATTCCTCAGGCATTCCTGGCTGCCCCAAAACAAGGAAAGGGGGAAAAACCCAGGTGGCTAACTGGTAGAGATCGTCACCTGCACCTCCATCACCCCCCAGAGTGATGTGGGGAACAAGGCAGAAGGAAATGGCAGATGGAACTCAATTTCCTCATAGCCCGCAGCCCACTGACAGATGCTAGAGGCAGGCGAGTTTCTCCAGAGCTCCCTGCTGCCTTCCTGCTGATGCTGTGCTAGGGGGCAAACAGCCTTCCCGTGACAACAGCCCGGCCCCCAGTGTCCTGGGAGTCTTCTTCGGCAGGTGAAAGCCTCACTGGAAACTTCCCCTGGGCTTCACCTCCCCAGCTCCATAGTCTAGAACCAGTCTCTCTTCATGGTCCCGGGGCAGCTCTTTCTGCTCACAGGTCCTGTAGCTGTACTTTAATGCAATCGCCTTTTTGCACTAAAGACATCTTCAAGAATTCTTTCTTGGGCATCAGCTCTGGACCCCACAGACCCCACTATCACCCCCAAACCCTCATCACCCGGCACAGAAGTCTGGTCCAGGCTAGAGCTGGGGTGTCAGTTGTTTCCAGTGAGGCCACCCCCACCCCCTCCAGTCCAACATAGATTCCCAGGGCCAGAGCTTTCTGGGCCTCAGCCCGCAGAGCTGTCGGAGCTTCTGTAGACAAGCTGGTGGCCCTATGACCCTGAGTGATCAGGTCTGGTCAGGGCCCCCACCACAGAGGTCACATGCTGGGAGTCCTGCATCCTGCCTGCCCTCTGAGACGTCACACTTGTCAGGTGTGAGCCCTTCAGGCATCCCTTCCTCGGACTAGCCCAAAAGGCCCATAGAAACTGAGCTCACACCAGGGGTATGGCAGGCATCCATCGCCACCCCAAGGGACCATTTCGTGTTCTCCTTCCCCACCCCATCCATACTACTGCTCCCAAGTGTCCCCCACCTGCGCTCAGGAACTTCCAGGTCACAGGGAGCTTTGTCCCTGGTGGACATGGTGAACCAGAGAGAGAACAGACTGGAGGAGTGGTTCTCAACCTGGCTGCCTGATGGAATCGGCCGCTGTGAAGGCTGTCCGTGCCTGGATCCCACCTCCAAGATGCTGCAGTACTTGGCTGGGTTGTGGTCTGGACCTCAGGATTTTTAAAAGGTCCCAAGGGATCCTAATGTGCATCTAAGGTTAAGATCAGTGTCCTTGAGCCATAGCTGCTGAACCAGGAAGAGCCACTCTCAAGGTCATGAGGACAGCGGGGCTGGAGGGACCGAGCGGTGTCTGCCAGAGTTCCTCCACACCCTGCTCTGCTCCTCACCCCATCCCACAGCCGCTCTGCCTGTTACCCTTCCCTGTGTCCGCTCTGGCCTCGGGGAGCCCTGGGGTTGAGTGCTGGATCAGCCTGTCATCCACAGCACGCTCCTAGAAGACCCTCAGTCTTCCCATCTGTAATTTGAGATGACACCACGTGCCTCAAAAGGTTGTGGTGACAAGAGTTAATATAGATGAAGGGCTTATCACGGTGCCTAGAAGTTAGCAAGCGCTCAATAAATGTTACGTCAGTATTACTCTTGCTGTTACTACAGAAATTAAGCAAACAGCAGGGTCTGGTTAGCAGTTTGGGGAGCGGGTAACCTAGTGGCACATGGAGTGGTTCATTGGTGGCTCCCAAAAACATGTCCCCTCCCCAACCCCCAGAACCTGTGAACGTGACCTTATTTGGAAAGTGGGGCGGGGTGGGGGGGCGCTTTGTACAGGTAATTAAGGATCTCCAAATGGAATCATCCTAGGTTATCCAGGTGGGTCCTAAATCCAATGTCTCCTAAGAGACCTAAGGAAAGAGAGACGACCATGAGTGACGCAGCCACAAGCCAAGGACGGCCTGAAGCTCGAACTCCTTCAGGGCCTACTGGGGAGACTCTTCTTTCCCACGTGTCTCTTGTATGCAGAACGTTCCATTTCTAGTCACCAGATGTGGGGGATTTTTCCTACGAAGCAACTCTGCGGCGCCCACTGGGTGTCCTGCAGTGTAGCTCCCCTCTGACAGCATCTAGCTGGAGAGAGCGCCGTGCCCGCAGGCGCCCTGGACCCGCAGGCGCCCTGGACCCGCAGGCAGGGGCTCAGTCTCGCCATACTGCCCCCCACCTCGCACTCAAGTCCGAGCGGTGGTCCCCAGGTCACCCACAGCTGCTGCTGTCCTGCCGCAAACCGGATGTTGGTCCTCAGTTCGGGTGTTTGCTGGGGCAGCTCACAGAGCTCAGGGAAACACTTCCCTTCACTGGTTTACTAAGGGATGTGCCAAAGGGCGCAGGTGAACGGCCAGACGCAGGGTGAGGTCTGGGAGGGCTCCGGATGCGGGAGTTTCTGTCCCTGTGGACGTGGGGTGTGTCACCCCCTGGCAAATGGGTGTGCTCACCAACCCGGAAGCTCCCCAAACCCATCCATGTGGGATTCTTACAGAGGCTTCATCACATGGGGGTGGGGGGCAGTTAGTAGCTCCGTGTCCAGCCTTTTGGAGGAAGGACTTAAAATTCCAAACTTGTGTTCAAGGCCTGTTATTTCCAGTGACCATGCCATCTCGTTAGAATAAGAGAGACTCCGATCACCCAGGAAATTGCAGGGGTTCCAGTCCTGTGTCGGGAGCTGGAATCATCCTAGGTTTTCCAGGTGGGATAGAAACCAACATATATGTTTCCTATTGTCTCACAGGAGGGAATGTGGCCCTGCTGACGCCCTGATTTCAGACTCTGACCTCCAGACTGGTGAGCAAGTTTCTGTTGTTTCAAGCTGTCCGGTTTGTGCCAGTTTGTTACAGCGGCCACTGCTGTGAACACTGCACCGTTCTCAGAGCTGAGAGCTGAGAGCTGTTGGCCGCAGAGTCCCCAGACTGCGACAGCTGGCATGCAGGGGAGCAGAGGGCCGGTGGGTGGCTCAGCACGGCCCTGAGTTGGCCCTGCAGGCAGAGCCTTGGGGGGCCAGGCTGCTTGCTGTGGGGCCCACGGCCTGTTCTTTCCCCTCGGGCCTCAGACCCCTCCCCCAACTCAGTATGGTGTGTGTCTCTGAGTCTCAGAGAGAAAGTGCCCCACCCCCTGGGTGGGGGTGATATCAATGCCTTTGAGGCCAGGAATTGGCAAAGCCAGTAAATAGTAACTTTGGGGGTGATGTGGACACTCCACCTCCCTGCCCTGCCCTGCCCACAACTTCAGGGCCCAGGTCTCCAGAGCCAATGGCCCGCGTAGCTGGAAGCATTAGACTGTCACCCCATGCCCTCCTCTCCCCAGATGGAGTCCTTTCCGTGGGTTATTTTCAGAGCTTCCCTGAGGTCGGCTTGGGGCCTCTGCCTGCCCTGGTGCCTCTGCCCCAGCACGGTGGGCAGGGTGGGTGGTTCAGTGAGGGAATTAAATAGAAAAGCACCCCTTCCACCCTCCCTTGCCCCACAGGAATATTTGCCATTTAAATGAGTTGAGACTATAAACGTGTGGGAAATTGCCAGGAAAACCTTTACAGAGACCAAGTAAATGTGTGCAAGACTTCATAGTCCTGGTGCTTTTCTATTTCGGGGCCAGTGAGGAAGCAGTACCTGCAGGAAGCGAGGAGAGAGGGGTATGGCTGGGAAGCGCAGTGGTGAGCAGGGGAGGGTCAGGGGGTGTGGGGTGGCCTGCTCTCACATAGCTGTGAGGGTACGAGGAAGGCTTTGCTGGTCTCCACACTGAGCCGCGGTCCCCACTTGGCCATCAGGGGTTCACAGGCCCCTCCGCTGGTTTGACTTCTGCTGTCTCCCCTATTCCTGGATGGCTTTTCTGGAACAACTCCTTTTATCATTTCCTTTCATTTGTTTCTTAGCATATTATCCTCGGGGCTATTCTCTGTTTACCGTGGTGGCCCTCAGCCTGGGCGCTGGAGGGCGAGAGGAGGGAGGGAAGGGTCCGCCTGTCCTCACCATACATTCTATTTATCGCAGCCGAGGAGCAATTTTGGTTAATTGTAGTAAAATAAATGTCACATAAAATTGATCATTTTAGACATTTTAATGTGTACAATTTAGTGGCATTACACACCTTCTCCGTGTCCTGCAGCCACCACCACTTTCCCGGGGCCCTGGTAACCACTGTCCTTGCTCCGTCCCCATGGATTTGCCCGTCTTGGAGTTCCACTTAAAATGGAAGTAACTGTAAGAGAACCTACAATTACATTTTCAGTTTCATTCATTCCAACACACCCGCCTTCCATCCCCCTCCCCCCACTGGCCCGGCCATCAGGAGACCTAGGTTCTACCTAGCTCCTTCTGAGTCCCTGACTCTCTTTGGGCCTCAGCATCTGCATCTTGAGGCATCGCAGCTGGACCCCATCGACGATCTCCAGGCCTCTGCACCTGTGCTCTTCTAGCGCCCTCACAGAAGTCCGTCGGCCCAGCCCCGCGCAGGTGGGGTCCTGGGGCCGGCTGCCGGGAGGAAGCAGGAGTCGGCCGGCTTGGCCACAGTTCAGCCCTGAGCTACAGGGCTCCTCCACAGGGAAGTTTCCAGCAAGGCTGCAGAACCTGGGGAGGGAGTGTGACTGTGTGTCCACTCCTCCAGCTCTGGCCCACGGCCAGCAGTGGCTTCTTGGGAGCTGGTTGGTGCTGCCCTTGGAGGAGGGAGGGAGGCTCTCAGAACAGGTCCTTGGCTTGATCCCAGCCCAGCCTCCAACTCCAGGGGCTGCTTCTCCTTCATCACTGTCACCCCACTGTGACCTTGGACCTGTCTATGCCGGGGGGCTGCTGGGGGAGGGCGAGAATAGACGGACGTGCTCGTTCTAGCATGTGCTCCCCAAAGAGCCTTGTTTCCCAGTCCAGACCTCAGGTGCTCAGGAAGTATCACCGACCTTTATCTTCTCAAATGCAGCCTTTGAGTTTCTACAGCTCAACTTCCTGTACGTGTCGTGTGGTCTGATTCGAGGTCAGGGGCTTACTGGTGGGGAGACACCTATACTTAGTCACCATTCCACCCAGGTTTGCCTGTATTTACACCGAGACCCGTATTTTCTCAGTCCACTGTTTCTGTGTGTGGCAAACCCAGTGTGGCCGCGGAAGAGGGTTGGGGGCTCTCCCTCCACTCTGCCAGACCCCTCCCGTGGATGATGGGGGGACAAGGGGAGATAGAAACATGAGCTAACTCCCGAAGCGTGCTCCCCACCACAGCCATCTGTGCGTTTATGTGTGGATCCTTCCTGGCGCTGCCCTTCTGCCAAGGCAGTCTAGTCCGCAGGAGGCCGGAGGCATTTAGAGACATGAGTTCCCCACGGGGAGAGAGATGAGGGCGCCGCCAGAGCCTGTCTGCCCAGGGTGCTGCCCATGCGCCTGCGAGGACACAGGTGTGCGGCCCCCTCCCTAATTACTTTGCTGCTTTGCAGCCGATTAGCTGAGCGGGGTAATGGGATTCCACAGCGGGGCTCCCCAGCCAGATGGCTCAGAGCCTCCCTGGGTGTACTTTGGGAAGCGCTGGAGGCGACAGATGTCGTTGGTGACATTCAGGAAATTATGCAGACCCGCTCACTGGTGGGCCCGGGCCCTGCTTCACGGTGTGCACGGGGAGGGCAGGGGCTGGGAGGGTGGACGAACGTGAATTAGTGATCCCAGGCGTGTGCTCTGCCTTCTGGCTTTGGACTCAAGGGCCCTTTAAGTAAAAGCAGAGGACAGATGTGTTTCCAGAAGGTTCACCACTTGGAGCTGCCTTGCCAGGGAGGTGGAGAAGAAACGGCACTGGACATGGGGTCAGAGGTGCAGGGTGGAGGCTGCTCTGCCGCCTGCTTGGGCAGATCATTTCTCCGACTGTGAGATGGAGAGAGAACTGCCTCCCCTCGCTGTGTGGTTAAGTGAGAACCTGTGTGTAAATGCACCGGGCACAAGGGTAAATGTTTAACACATGTTGGCTGCCACTGTCCGCCTCACTGCCCAGGGCAACGAAAGACACTCTGAAATTGAGACGCCAGCAATGGCAGAAGGAACCTGCCACCCCTCACCCCCCAGGGCGCCGTTTTGCAGGAGGTGGTGTCGGACCGCCTGGGACAGTAGGGCTCGAGAGGAAGAGAGCTGCGGAAGGTGGGCCTGGGGTCTGGGGCGGTGGGGCTGAGGTGCAGGGAATGGGCTTCTTGTATGTCGTGCATGTGACTAGAACAAGTCCTTGGAAAGGCGCCTGGGTGTCTCAGTGGACTGTTTAAGTGTCTGAATCTTGATCTTGGGGTTGTGAGTTCAAACCCTGAGTTGGGCCCCATGCTGGGCGAGAAGACTACTTAAAAACAAAACAAACAAACAAACCCAAATACAAGTCCCAGGAGCCTGGTAAAGAAGGCAGGTTTATGTGGCACCTGGGTGGCTCACTTGATTAATTTTCTGACTTCAGTTCAGGTCATGATCTCACGGTTCATGAGTTCGAGCCCCATGTAGGGTTCTGTGCTGACAGCTCAGAGCCTGGAGCTGCTTCGGATTCTGTCTCCCTCTGTCTCTGTCCCTCCTCTGCTCACACTCTCAAAAATAAATAAACGGTTAAAAAAAAAAGAAGGTGGATTTTATTCTGTGGGCAACGGGGAGCTCTGGAAGATTTTTGAGGAAGTGAGGAGATTTGTCGTGAGAAGCACAGATCTGGTGACATGTGGAGAAAGAGCAGCTGGAGAGCGGAGTTAGGAAGGACATTCACGCAGGAGGGCTGGGGGATCGGAGAGGGGTCGTGAGACAGGTGGTGACAGAATCAGTGGGTCTTGGGCAGCAGGCCTGGTGTAGGGTGGGAGGAGGGGCTGGTATGGGTGATGCCTGAGCAGCGGTTAGGCAGTTGGTGGTGTGGGTTTGGGGGACTGTTTCAGATCAGATGTAGGTGACAGGAACGGCCTGTGTAAGCAAGGTGCTGAGTTCCTATTTGGACACAGTGAGATTGAGAAGGCAGTGGGCCACCCAGGCAGTTACCAGCAGCAGATGAGGGTCTGAATCCTGTTATGGGTTCCCGTACCTGTTTGCGCCCCCACCTTCCTCGAGCGCAGGTGCTGGTGAGTGGGAATGCCTCTCTGTGGGCTTGGCACAGTAGGTGCCTGGGCAGCCCAGTCTGAAAGCTGTGTCACCTGGCTGGCTGGACTCCTTCCCCTTGCCTCCTGTGCTGGGTGCAGGGTGGGCTAGGCAGGGGGCAGGGGATGTCTGAGGGGTGAGCCCAGCTGTCACGCTACCGTGTCACCCGCCGGGGCCTGGCACTGTTGCTCTTTTCCCTGAGACTCTGTACCCTCACCCCACCAGGGGCTCTCTGAGCTGCAGAGAATGTCCCTCAGGGTGGTTGGCCCCCACACTCATTTCCATTAAGCAAAACAAAAGCCATTTAAAGGTAAATTTAATATTCTTTACTGAAGCCAGTTGGTAAAAATGGAACTGGACTTATGATTTTCATGCTCCCTGCTGACGTGAGCTGTGCAGAGTGTGGGGCAGCCTTGAGGCTTTCACCAGTGTTCCTGGAATAAGCAAGCTGTTCTCTGGGAAAGGTGCAGGGCAACATCTGTAATTTGTGATTTTATTGGATGGAGAATCCGGGAAATTACCATTTCCTGGATAACCATTCAGAGAACCATGACCCATTTTTTTTTCTTTTTTAATTTTTTTTTTTTTTTTTTAAGAGAGAGACAGAATGAGGGGGGGAGAGGCAGAGAGAGAAGGAGACACAGAATCTGGAATAGGCTCCAGGCTCTGGACTGTCAGCACAGAGCCCAACAGAGGGCTTGAACCCATGAACTGCCAGATCATGACCTGAGGAGAATGAGGAGAAGTTGGACGCTTAACCCACTGAGCCACCCAGGCGCCCCTGACCTGCTTTAACCACACACAACTCACTCCTTAGATTTTATAACCTCAGTCACCTGCCTCATTCACTCTAGAAGCTCTCACTGAGCACCCTTATGTCAAACGTTGTGCCAGGCTTTGGGGACACAGGTGTGAAGAAGGCAGGATCCGACATGGATGAGCCTAGACCTCGGGGTCCTGAAGGGAATCACACCCTGCTGCTACCTTGGCCTAAGTTAGTCAGGGCATAGTGTCTAGCCACAGTGATTGGTTTGAAGTGGATACTTGATCTCAAGTGTTATAACCAGAGTAAAATATAGGACTCTTGTTCGATGGTCAAAGAAAGAGGAACCTTCTCCCTCTGGAGGCTGCAGAGGGTAGCTGTGAGATCTGGAATAATGGCAGTCATTTTATAACCATGAGGAAAGATGGACAGAAAAGGAAATTACACAGATGAGAGCAGACCCCAGGAGTTGCCAAGAGACAGTGTCAGGACCCTGATCAAACTCTGCCTGCTGATTGCCAGACTTTGCCATTCTATCAGCCTCACACATTCCTTTTATTTAAACCTATTTATGGACAAAAGAGTTCTCACTGAAATGGGCAGGCGTTTTGTGCCTGCCATTGACATGACTACCATAGTACTCACAGCGACTCTTTACCATACAGAATTGTTGCCCCATTTTACAGATGAAAGTAACAGAGCCAATGGTTGAGTGATTTCCTGAGGTCACCCCATTAGCAAGTAAGGCAGTTTGGGTTCCAGCTCAAGAAGTTTGAGTCCATGGGGCGCCTGGGTGGCTTAGTCGGTTAAGCGTCCGACTTTGACTTAGGTCATGATCTTGCAGTTCGTGGGTTCGAGCCCCGCGTCGGGCTCTGTGCTGACTGCCGGCTCAGAGCCTGGAGCCTGTTTCAGTCTGTGACTCCCTCTCTCTCTGACCCTCCCCTGTTCACGCTGTCTCTCTCTCTCTCCTAGAAATAAATAAAATATTTAAAAAAAAAAAATTTAAAAAAAAAAAAAATAAGAAGTTTGAGTCCAAAACCTCTTTTGTGTAAAATAAGGTTGACTGCTGTGCTGACAGGGGAAATGTCCTCAACTTCTTTCTATGGGATTCTTCTGAGCCTGTTTTTCTGGCCTTTTTTTTTTTTTTCCCCTAGAAGTAGAGAAGAGTCAAGTCTCTTGGCTAATTGACCAAATCCAAAGGGGAGGCAGGCATTAGGAGGAGAGGCTCTGAGCTGCAGCCATCAGACCTCTGCAGACAGACTGGGGAAGGCTGTGGCGGGCGTGCAGGGCAGGGCTGGGGCCACGGCTCGCTGCACCTGACGAGGCAGGGAGCCCAGCTGGGCTCTGAGCTTTGTCGATGAGACGTCTGCACCTTGTCACAGGGACAGGCTTTCTGCAATGATGAACATCCTCATTGTTGCTCACAGAGCAGGCTTGACATTTATATGGATTAATTCTAACTTGACATTTTGACCAAAGGAACGATTAGCCCCACCCCTCCTACGGGAAAACAGCTTATGGAGCCTGACCGGCAGGTGACCCCATCAGGCTGTTCCAGCCCCTTCTCTGGCTCAACATCTGGCGGGGTATGGACAGACGGCTTCTCTGTGACTCTGGGAGTTGTGGCCAACAGGAAGCACAGTTGGTCTTTTCTGGGCTCATTTTTCATGCTGGCTGATTTTGCTGGAGATGCAATCAAAGTTAAATCTCAATTTGTTGGGCAGGAGGGGCAGCTGGTGGCCAGCCTGCACCTGGCCTGTTAGAGAAACCCCACAGAGACTTTGAAAGCCAAATTCATGATTCAAAAGGGAAGAGCTTAATTTTGTTGACAATCGCTTTAGGATTCACTTAATAAAATGTTTTCCCTTTGTATAGAGCTTTGCACTTTCCCTCTCGTTCATCTGGTCCTCTCTGCAGTCCGGCACAGGGACAGACACTTGCCATTACTCTCGTCTCACACTGAGGGTATCAAACACAGAGAGGCGAGATCAGTGGCCTTGGTGCACAGCCGGCCAGTGGTCACGTCAGTGCTTTTTCCCCTGACAACCAAGTCTCTTCCTACCATTCATCACCTCTCTTGTTCAGAGTTAGGGGGAGACTTAAAGAATCTGCCCAGCTTAAAATTTCACGTCACACCACCTGTCCTTTCCTTCCCCAGAGGCTCTGAATGCGCCCCTTGCCACCTTACCACTCACCCCACTCCGTGCTGTTGGTGAACCCCTCTCCCCATAGGACAGGGAGCTGGTCTGGGAGCTGGGACGTGGAGCAGAGCGCCCCCACAGGGCGCTGCTGGTGTTCGATGGCGGCGGCGTCTGTTTCATTGGCTGCAGGACACTTAACTGCAATAGTGCCCGTCCATTCTGTAGTGTTACCCCCTTCAACACCGCACCCCTCCACATTTCCAAATCTGCCAGGTGGGAGTGAGGACTGGGGAAGCTGGATGAAAACACAGCTTTCGAAATAAGATGGCCAAGTCTTGCCTCTGCTGTCCCTGGCATACTGAACTTAGCCTGGCATCCTGATCTGGACCATTCATCCCAGAGAGTCATCATGGAGATGAAATGAGATAATGGGCCAAATGCACAAACTCTATGCCAACGTGAGTTATTTTTATTAAGTAATTGTGTCTTGTCCTTTTAAGACCCAGCCCTACTGTGTGCACAGTAGGTGCTAAGTTAGTGTGAGCTCCTCCCTCTGCATCCTTATCTCAACAACCACAACTAACACTGGCTGCTTATTATGGGTTAGGCACGTGACACTGGAACCCACCTAATTCCCACAACAACCCTCTCAGATACGTACAATTATCGTCCCCAACTCACAAATGAGAGAACTAAGAACCATAGAGCAGAGGCTGGCAGGTAACAGTGGGTCAAATCCGTCCGGCCTCTGCCTGTTTTTTCTGTAATGAGAGTAGTCATATTCCGCCATGTCAGAAAAAATCTCCTGGGGTCCCCCGAGCTAGTTCCTGCTTTCTTGATATAACCCCCTGGCCCATAGGACCAGAGTCTGGAAGGGCTGGGGTGGAGAGACTGGATCATGAAGGTTAAGCCAAAGAACTTCCCTTTCTGGGTTGCTTGGGCAGCACTTGGAACTGGCCGCCTCTCCCCTCCTGGGGCCCGGAGCGCCCCTGGGGCAGGGTCCCAGTGGGGGTTAGTGCAGAGCCTTCTAAAGTGCCAGCTTCCAGGGAGTTGGGCCCTTTTCTGAGGGGAGGGAACTTGGATGAGGCTTTCACATTTATTTTTGTCTTTCCACGTCTTCCTTCAGGGCTCAGTCATTTGGTAAAACCAAAGTTATTCCAGGTCCTTCCGAAAGGAGCTTTATCATGTAAATTGGGCGCCTGCAATTCAATCTTGTGATGACTCATTTAGTCCTGGGATGGCTCTGCCTTTAACCCGCTTCTCTCACACTGCCTGGTGCCAGCAAAGCCCCCACAGACCCCTCCCCGGCCTGGAGGGTTTCCTCTCGCTGTCACTGTCCCCTGTGCCCTGCCCCCTTCTGAGTGGTGGGGAAGGTTTGGCCCAGACCCTTCTGGTGAGGAACCAGGAGGTGCTTCCCTAGGCAGCGTCCAGGAAGGCCCCACTGCATTCTTTCATTCATTCACCCATCCGGTTGGGTTCATACACAGCGCTCTTCACGAGCCAGGCACTGCTCTTCTCGCTAGCACCTCTCAGCGGCTCTTCATGCTCTAACAATAGGTGCTATTATTAGTCCCTATTTTGTGGGTGAGGAAATAGGGGCTCAGAGGGATTAAGTAGCTGGGCCTGAGACACATGGTTAGTGAGCAGCTTTGCTGTACGGAGACCTGGAGTCAGAATCCAAGCAAGCAGCTTCCCTGGGCAAGCGCCACACTGTGGGGCAGTGCAGCCCCCAGAAGGCAGAGGAAGCTGGATTACGTGAACACTAAGGGCTTCTCCGGGGTGCTGTGTGACACAGGCCAGGAAGGCCCAGGCAGGAGGGGCCACTGGCTGCTGGTCCGTGTATTGGCTTCAGATCTTCAGCATTAATGTGGCAGGAGGCTCTTTAGTGGCCCTGCATGGGGTCTGCTGGTAGGAATTTGGTTCCACTGTTGGTTTTTTGTCTCTTCCCACATGCCAGGTACAGGCCTGCCCCGATGTCCCTCCCTGTCCCCAGCTGCCACCATGTGCTGTGGTCTGTGTCTCTGGGGCCCTTGGCTTGGGCTGCGCTGGCCTTGGTATCCTGTTTGGCGAGTCTTGGAGCCCCCGGGGTGGCCAGCCACAGACTGCATTTGGGGAGGGTCTCCCCTTCCCCTGCTTGCAGTCCAGGCCAGGATGGTTTCTGTTCACCTGGGTGTCCCCTGTGCTCAGCTGAGGGCCAGCCTGGCGAGCTCTGAATAATACAGCAAAGCCCTTCTCAGAGGAGGAACCTGCTGAGGGGGCAGAGGAATCAGTGCATTCCAGGAAGGGCATCAGAAACTCCTACAGGCTTTCCCAGCCTTGGGTGTGCATGGGGGTCCTGGAGGGCTTGGGGCATAAAGATCCACAGGACTCTGTGGCCCAGGAAATGGTTGGACCAAGGCCGGCTTAGGGCAACTGCGAAACCAGCAAACCCTCCGAGAAAGGGCAGAGAGTTAGCTTTCGAATACTTATTCACACTTTTGCAGCCGGAAAATTTAGAACGAAGCCATTTTATTTTCAGCATATACATAAATGATGAGTTTTATGGTTTAAGTTTTGTTTTTGTTTTTTTTTTGAATTCCCTCCTGGGGAGGAGCACCATAATACCTTCAGTCCTTGGACCACTGAAGGTCAAAATTCAGCCTGGAGATCCAGTCACAGCCTTGGGATCACAGAAGGGCCAGCAGAGGTGACCCCGTCCCCCTACCCCTCAGCCCTACAGTCTGGACAATCCAGGCCAACTCAGGTACCACCTTCTGATCTGTAGGGAAAGCCTCAAAGAGGGGTGGAGAGCCTGAGCTTGAAGAGGGTGGGTGAGTGGATGGCCGGCCCCTCCTGGAGCCCTGGCTCCTCCCCCTGGGCCTCACCGGTTCCTCCCAGGCCACCTGTGTGACTCAGCCGCTGGCTCCCTGTGCTGGCTCTGCAGACACTGGGGGCCCTGGTTCTCTGCCTGTCTCTCCAAGCTGCTCCTGCCCTTGTGAGCCTTCCTCCCTGTGCTCTGCAAGCCCTCAGCCCACTATCCTTGGCCATCTCATTCTCCTCTTTCTCCTCACACCCCCTGGAATAAGCTTATTCCCTCCTTTGGTGCCTGTTCCTGTCTGTGGCAATGGGTCTCAACCTTGGCAGGACCCCGCAGAGATTTTGAGTAATTGGCCTGAGGCACAGCCTGAGCAGTGAACTTTCCGAGAGCCCTCCAGGACATTCTAATATAGGCCACTGGGCAGGAAGGGCTCAGCGGGCCTGGGGTGCTCATACAGTACACATTCCAGAGAAAGGACTGGTGTTTGACTACCTCTGGGGAGGCAGTCTCTGAATCTTGGAATGTTCTGCTTGTTAAGGGTGCTTGTATGGCTGGAGCCCTGGGCCTTGCTGGATAGGTCAGACTTTTCTAGGGGCTGGAGATGGGGTAGCTAATGTTAGTCACCCAGGAGCTGCATGCTCACATGACCCCGACCCTGGACACCAGGGCTGGAGTGAGCTTCACTGTCCACAGCACTTAGCCTGTGCATCATTGCTGGGACAAGAATTCTCATCCCTGTGATTGTGCTGGGAAGAAGGGGTGCCTGGTTTCTCCAAGGCTTCATCCCACGCTGCCTTCTCCTTTGCTGTTTTCAGTCGGTATGTTTTCATTGTAATAAACCATGACCATGGGGATAATAGCTTTTCTGAGTCTTTTGAATCATGCTAGCAAATCACTGAGCCTGTGGCTGGTCTTGGGGACCCCAATATGACCCCCAAGGCTGGGGATTCTGACTACAGCGTATTCCCTGGTGGGCGCCACTCCCGGGTGTTCCGACCCAGGGAGCCTGTGTGCTTAATAAGCTCCCCCCAGAGGCTGGGACAGGCAGCCAGGACTGAGAAATGCGGGTGATGCACTGGGGATTTCCGGTCGCCGTCTCAGGTTTCGGTCTGCCTGCTGTGCGTGTCCAGTTGGGGTCCCAGCCGCACATTTCGGTGAACACACGCTGCCTCGGCTGTCTGCTCCCTCCTCCTCCTCCTCCTCCTTCATTTTGTCCCCAGTCCGGGCCACTTGCCATGTAGCAGCAGGTTGGCCTTTCCTTTCTGCGGAGGCACTCGGTGGCTCCCTATGTCCGTGGAGCCCAGAGTGTTGGCAGCTCCCAGGGTCTTTCTCACCCTTTCTGCCTCCCCTCGGGGCCCAGGGCACCTCACACAATCCCATCCCTGTGTCCACACGTTGCCCACCTGTCCCCCTCCATCCTGGGCCATCTCAGGGCCTGGCACATTCATATGGGCCCTTCAACAATGTTTGCTTGAGGAGCAGTGAGAATCTTGTTCACCTGAGTTCCAGGGCCCGGTGAGGTGCTTGGTGCACAGTAGGCTCAACTAACCAGAGCCAAGGAGTGGATTCTGCCCTCCTCCTTCCTTCTTTCCCTCCTTCCTGTCCTTCTCCTCCATCACTGAGAACCCTAGCTATTGTCCGTGCCCCATAACTCTGCCACCCAGGCCCCTGCTGCTTCCTGGCTGTGCTCGAGCTCCAGCAGATGAGGAGCTGAGAGGCACCAAGTGCAACAGGGATGAGCACTTACATAGAGCTGAACTTTCCTATGACTCTCCCCCAAGCCCAGAGAAGATGGTGGCTTTCTCTCCAATTTATAGATGAGGAAACTGAGGTTCAGAGAGGTTGAATGACTTGCCTGTAGTCACACAGCAGCATGGTGGTAGTGCCACATGGGAACACAGACCTTCATTCCTAAATCTTGGCACCATCTTTGTCAGCCAGACACCAGGGGCCTCAAAGGCCTCAAAAAGGATCTCAGTCTTTGGGTGGGTCAGTGCTACGTTCACTCTGCCAGCCTTTCCTTCCTAACCTGCTCTTTCTCGCTGCTGGCTGATCACTGTGAAAGGAATGCAGTTTTATCATTTGTAAAGGCAGAGACAAGCTCAGAGCTGGGAGAGGAAGTCAAACTGTCCTCGGAAAAGGCCCAATGGTAGGTGGTCATTTCAGCCCATGTGGCTGTAGGAGGGAGGCCCTCTCCTGCACCACCTGCCACAGGCCAGCTCCCTCACCAGCAGCTGGAGCCTCTCCAGGCCCTGCTTTCCTCTTCTCCCCGAAGACGTCCCTCTGCCTAAGGTCCAGCTCCCCACAGGCGTCCAAGGCCTTCTGTGATGCCACCGTGACTGTGGGCCAGACACACTTGAGATGTACGGAATGTGGCTGAAACCACCTCGTGTCTGTCAGGACTGTGGGGTTTGCTTGTCCTGACCCTATGGGAGTAGATGAACCAAGGAAGCCCCCCTGCCCGGCCACCCCCACACAAAGCAGTGAGCAGGGAGGCATGTGTCTCAGGAGCCCTGAGCCCTGACCCATCCTCCATCACTGCCGAGGTGCCTTCCCTTCTCTTGGCCTCAGTTCCTCCTTGTGCCAGACAAGATGGCTGGACCAGATCATTTCGTGTTGTCTTGTCTTGTGTTATATTGTATTGTTCTGTGCTGTATTGTATTTTAATTCTAGCATAGCTAACACAGTGCTGTATTAGTTTCGGGTGTACCATATAGTGATTCATCACTTCCATACATCACCCTGTGCTCATCACGACAAGTGCCCTCCTTAATCCCCATCAACTATTTAATCCATTCCCCACCCATCTCCCTCTGGTGACCGTCAATCTGTTCTCAATTAAGAATGTGTTTCTTGGCTTGCCTCCTTTTCTTTCTCTCTGTCCTTTGCTCATTTGTTTTGTTTCTTAAATTCCACATGTGAGTGAAATCAGATTGTATTTGTGTTTCTCTGACTGACTTATTTAACTTAACATAACACACTGTAGCTCCATCCACATCGTTGCAAACGGCAAGATTTTGACCAGATCATTTCTAAGAGTTCCTACTCCTCCAAAATGTTCAGGTGAGCACACATCTCTTTTCAGGTGGACTGGCATGATTTTCTACTGACAGAGCTGCCCTGGAGGTTTCGTTGTAAAGGCTTGGTACTGATTACCCATTTTGAATTATTATATCTAAAGGTCACCAAGTCCATCCTCCTGCCTTGGGGACTGGCAATAGGAAATCTTCTCTCCAGTTTCCAAATATGGCCATGCCTTGCCTCTCTGGGGAAACTTTTGCTTTGGCCAGACTGGCTTTCTCATAATCCCCAACATGCCTTTATGATCTCACTTCTGGGATCTTTCTTTTTTTTATTTTATTAATTTTTATATTAGAGAGAGAGCACACTTGAGTGGGGGAGAGGGGCAGAGAGAGAGAGAGATAGAGAGAGAATCCCAAGCAAGCTCCATACTCAGCATGGAGCCCAACCTGAGGCTCAATCCCTTGACCCTGGAATCATGACCTGCACCAAAATCAAGAGTTGGATCCTCGACAGACTGAGGCATCCAGGCACCCTTGAGATCTTTCTAACCCCTCACCTGTCTGTCCCAAACCTCCCTGTCTTCAAGGCTTTCCATGACCGTGGCTTTTAGGAGTGGGTCCTCTCCTCTCCTCTCTCTGGTCTTTATTACCTGTTTCACTGCATCCAGAGAGAGAGAGAGAGAGAGAGAAATGGAGGAGGAGGAGGAGGAGGAAGGGAAGGAGGAAGAAAGAGTGGGAGTAGGCAAAGGTATTCTTTTTGGAGACAAAGTATTTATACCTGGTCCTTGGAGGATGGATATAATTTGGACTTGGAGAGAGGGAGGAAGAAGGCATTTAGGGGAAAGTCGCAGTGTAGGTAAAGGCACTGGGGTGGGGAAGCCCAGTTTGCATGTGGGAAAAATTTGTCCAGTGTGGCAGGGCCAAGGGGAAGTATAGTGGAGTAGTGAGAGGTCAGGAAGAGCCCTGAATGCCAGGCTGAGCCTAGAGACATTTCCTGTAGAGTAGAAAGTGCCTTGGGTGGGAGGGGGTTCCATGATGTAAGGGATATTTGGGGGAATGAATCTGGTATCAGTAATGGCTAGGAGTGAGGAAAGAGCAGGGCTGGAGGCTGAAATAAGCCAGGAAAATGGACGTACGGCCCAGAGTGTGGTCTTAAGGCTGCTCAAGGGGCAGTCTGTACCCTGAGTTCCAACATGGAGCATGGCATGGGGGGTAATGATTTAGAAGATAAAATACCGTTCCCCGTTATGGCAGTGTTTCCCAACTGAGCTCGAGGCCAGAGTTCTAGAAGTGGAGCAGCCGGCTTGCCTCTGTCTCCTGTTTTAGCAGCAGAAGGAAACCGTAAGGCAATTACAGCTAGAACACTGATAATTTTGTGAGAAAAGTGTTGATTGTATATGTTAATTTCCGAGGCTCACATGACTCCATGTGTCCCAATCGAGGGGAAAAACCATCTTTCTTAAACTGAGTGTGCTTAAGTGGCCTTCAACGTTGTCTCAGCCAGTTAGAACTCCACAAGCTTCTCTCCAGTTTTCCAGACGAAGAGGGAGATGGGGATGTAATTTTATGATAAATTGTGC
Organism: Proteles cristata cristata; assembly: GCA_017311185.1. Classification (NCBI taxonomy): domain Eukaryota; kingdom Metazoa; phylum Chordata; class Mammalia; order Carnivora; family Hyaenidae; genus Proteles; species Proteles cristata. The sequence continues at coordinate 15,534 of JAESUZ010000279.1, read as the reverse complement.
CTCTCACCGAGCCCATCTCCTCTCATTGAAGAGAAGGAAAGTGGGACCTGGCATATTACAGCTCTGTCTGCGGAAGTCACAAGGTAAGCAAATAATTACTGTTTAAAACCAGAGAGTCTTATCATTTATTCATGAATGGCACACATTACCTATTAGATCTCCCACTTCAATTTAGTTGCAGTCTTTGAAACAAATTGATAAGATTTGAATTATTCAGAAAATGCTACCAGGCTAATTAGAAGATTCTCCAATTACAGGAAGTATTCTACTACACACCATGGTGTGGTGGGGAAGTGTGAGGGCCCTGAAACTGGGCCACCCGGCTTCAAGTCATGGCTCTACTGTCTAGGGAAACTTACTTGGCCTCTTTGTGACTCAACTTCCCCATCTGAAATGTGGGGATGACAATAATCATCTGTACTTCATGATGCTGCCTTTAGGGTTCAATAATATACGTAAAGCACTTTGGATAATAGTAAGTGCTATATATTCTGCTAGGTCTTGTTATTTCAACCCTTCAGGTTGTAAATGTTCTATTGTGTTGTCCAAGTGACAAGCATTCCCGGAGGTGGTGACACAATGAAGAGCCTTAAGGTTCCTTAACTTTCTATCAACTTTTGGAGGAGGAGGGCCACAGGTAGGAGATGGATTGAAACAGGCATGAGAAGGAAGCTCGCTTTAACACTGGCTGGTTTAGGGTTCTTAGGTTTGTTTTGTCTTCTAAAGACTTCCTAAATTCCATTGAAATGAAGGTTTTAAATATCAGTCTAGCCAAAAAGTACCGATGGACCCCACGAAGCATGATGTTAGACATGAATGGGAAAGTAATAAACATATTATGGAAAGGTAGAGCAATGAGAAGCAACAACATGGATAAATGTCACACACATGCTGAGTGAAAGCAGCCAGCTATAAAAGGGCACATACAGTGTGATTTCAAATATGCGGAATTATATATATCTCAAGAATAGGGAAAACTATGACAATGGAGGTCAGAATATTAGTTACGGAATGTTACTAGAAGGGGACATGAGGGAGCCTTCTAGGGTGATGGAAATTTTCTGTATTTTGATTGGGGTGGTGTTTGCATGGGTTCACACATATGTAAAAAGTCACAGAGTTGTACAGTTAAGATCTGTGTGTCTTGCCTTATGTCAAATGGACTTCACTAATAAAGAAAAAAGAATAAGTAGTAGACAATCATGTCACTAAAAATGACAGTTTAAGATTTTATATATTTAAAGATTAATTTTCCCCTTGCTAACACACATATTTGTGACCATGAGTGAGATTCCTCCCTGAAAAAAGTTCCATGGAAACAATGTTATTTCTCACAATATCTACTTCATTCAGATAAATCCAAATTTCTAAACTAGATTTTAGGTTAGGACTGAAATTCGTAGCCTTTTGCAGCCAGTGTGAATGATCTAGAGAGATCCATTAATAACTAGCAGAATCTAACTATAAAAATAAATTTAAGAGCACGGTTCTTTAATAACTTCCCCCAGACAAATCCCATTACTTGGATGTCAATGAATCAACTAAAAATGGAAGTGAGAAAAGTTTGAGCCCTTTTTGCAATGGATGGATGTCTGTGAGGCTAAGAACTAGGAATAAATGGCGTGCTAATTTGGGTTTGAACAGTTAGGAGTTGAGGGATGATCTTGGAAACGTAAGAATACTGCTTAATAGGACTTGTCTATTTGCAATTCAGTAAATCAACACTCATAAAGTCAAAGAGATAAAGGACATGGGCACTCAGAACAAAATCACAGGAACAAATTTAGTAAAGGAACTGGTAAGAGGCACCGTGGCTGAGACGAGGGCGGCTGCTCCGGGCGGAGGCCTTTCCCCCCAGTCACAGAAGGGCATCTGCAAACACAGCATCTGACTGGAGGCTAAAGCAGGGGTTGCAGTGCGTCCCCAGAGGCTCCACTCAGACTGGAGAAGCTAAAGCGGATGAAATAAACCCTGTACAAGGGCCCCCTGCAAGGCAGTGGTGCTCGGCACAGAGAATGGTGTGTTCGACACAAAAACAATACAGAAAGAACGGAAACAATGGAGAGAAACTGCCCGAAGTGCGGTGACAGAGGTTCAGATGTGCGGGCATGGGTGAGTTTAAGTCTGTGGTCCTACGCAGCGAGGGAGTCACCCTCTGAGCCACACGGTCACCCCACCACGGAGGGGGCGTCAGCCAGAGGGCCGTGTGCTGTTTCCGAAGGGGGTGCCTTGGCCCCACATCCTGGGTCGGAGTCGCCCTCCACGCCCCTCAGCCGGCCACCGACCCGCTGAGCCGAGCCCCTCACCCCCGGCAGCCCCACTGCGCGGACCACGCTCCCCGCCCCCCAGCCGCCCTGCTGAACGGACGCGCCCCCACCAGCCGCTAACCCCAACCCCGCCCCCCACCTCCCAGCCAGGCACTCCGCTCCGCGCTGCTCTGCTGCCACCTGCAGGCCATCTGCGGGATAGGCCTCGTCCTCCGTCGCAGCCTGGACTGCGGTTCAGGCCGGGGTGGGCTCAGCGAAGCCCCGTTGTGGAATTAGGCGCAGCCAAGCTCCTCCTCTTCTCACCCACCCCTGCCAGCCAGCCTGCCTGCCTGCCTGCCTGCCTGCCTGCCAGCCAGCCTGCCTGCCTGCCTGCCTGCCTGCCTGCCTGCCAGCCTAACTTTATAAACTGGAGACTGAGATCTAATTTAAAGACGTGGTTGGATAGGGCTGTGAAGCATGTGGCTGGAGCCTCCCCAGCACTACTTCCCCCATCCCATTCCCCATCTTTAGCAAATACATTAGGATAGTGAGGAAGGAAGGGATTTAAACTACTAAACTCCTGTTATGTGCTAGGCATAGAACAGGCACTTTACATACATTATCTCCAGCCTGGCAAATCCTGGGAACCAGATGATTACAAAAGAGGGACAGGATCAGAGTGGGCTAGTCCCTTGCTCATGGGCCTTCAGCTGGAATTTGAAGGTAAGGATCTGGTACTCTATTCAGGTATCTGATTTGAGCAATATCTGTAAAATTCAGGCTGTCCTATGGACATCTATTATTGCTCCAGAGTAAGGCTGTATTGCAAACAGAAACATGGAGGGTCTGGTCTGGGCTGAGCTCAACAAAAAATGTTACTCCATGTAACATGCAATATCTCCTAGAAACTGAATGAAGCACGACTTTGAGAGCAGTTTATTGGATAAACAAAATCGGTCCTTTTATTTTCTGGGTAGTAGAGAAAAGAAACCATTTTGCTATACATTTTCTAAGATGTTTTTAATAAAATGGTTGGGCCCTAGGGCTCCCAAATCCCTTCCTGCCCCCATGTAGACTCCCCTTCTGTCTGGCATCCTTTCTGTCAAGATTTTTTGTATTTATGCCTTGATAAAATAAAAATCTTGGTGGGAGTGAATATCAGTCATTTATGTCTTAGTGAGAATCACCTCAGAGTCCCTTTTCTTCTCAGGCCTTTGGGCTGAGGTTGGTCATGAGACAGGATGGGGAAGCACAAAAGAGATGGGGGCGGGGCAAGTACTCTTAAAACTGGTACTGTTTCTACCCAATTCCCTCCCATAGTCTGGATGTCAGTCTAAGTGGAGAGCTCTCTGCATGTTTCCGTGTGTTCTCTTTGCTACCAGGACCAGTCCCCAAGGCAGAGTTCTAGAGGGCGGCCTGAAGGGCCTGGAGACAACAGAAAACGGCTTAGCTTTGGATTTTAGGACAAGTTATATTGGTGACTTGCTGTGTGTAAGCTTGGGGAACTCCATTCACCTCTCTGAACTCACCCGAAAAAACGGATCTGGACTAGATTTGTGATTTTCTTTAGGTTTGCAATTGTTTTTGGCTTTAACGTATTTAACCCTGATCAAGATGATGCATACACAGAGTTTAAAAAATCAAATGCAGGGTTGCCTGGGTAGCTCAGTCTGTTAAACATCCGCCTTTGGCTCAGGTCATTGGGCTCTCTGCTGTCATGTCAGAGCCAGCCTCAGATCCTCTGTCTCCCTCTCCCTCTGCCCCTCCCCTGCTCAAGCTCTCTCTCTCTCTCTCAAAAATAAACATTTAAAAAACCCAATAAATCAAATGTAATACAAGGCTGACGTCAAAAAGTCTTTCCTCTGTTCTTCCCTTTCAGACTTGTAAGTCCTAATTCCCAGACGCCGTTACTGTAAACTCATTTTGTTCTTCCCTCTGGGATTTATAACCTCATTTGTAAATAATGTGTTTGTGTTGCAATTTTTTTCCATATTTTTTGACTTCCTAGGACTTACTTCCCTTATGTGGTCTTGTTAGTTTCCTTGCTTCAATCCTACCAAATTGGCTAGATCACAATTTTGTGATAACAACAGCATTTACATTCTTGTCGCTACCTAATAAATAATACTCCCTCCCAACCCGAGCACTGCGCTGAAGTTGTTTCCTCTCTAGTTTTTCCCTCTAAAGTTAGTCATTACCTCAGATTTTTCTCCTTCAAGTGCTTAGCTTTCTTTGTATCTGTTTTCGTTTTTTAAAAATGCTTCAACTCATCTCTCAAATGCCCTCCTTCCCCCATAATGGTCCAAACACTAAGATACAGCCCCGTCATTTTCCTGGGCATCCCCCCCCCCCCCCTGCAACCCTATGTCAGCAGCATAGCTGCCCTCCCGGCATCTCCCTGCACTGTCTCCTGTGAGTTTCTTAAATGCCTCTTCTGCGTGGCTCTCTTATTTCCTGGGCCCTGTATCTTCTTTTTCCTTGACTTACTCCCATTTTGTTAGAACTTATCTTACAGTTTTTTTCCCAAGAAACAACAAGTGGAAGGCAAAACTTTTGAGTTCTGGCATATTTGTCCTAATTACTCATCTGGCCTGATACAAGGCTCTAATTTAAAGTCCGCTTCTCCTCACACTTGGAAGTGTTACTCTACTGTTTTCTATTGCCCAGTGTTGCTGAGAAGCCTGTGTCATGCTGAGTCTTGGTTCTTTATATACAACCTGTTTTTCTTTCTAAAACGTTTTAGGATTTTTCTTTATCCTTGATTTTCTGGAATTTCCCACTGATGTGCTTTGTTTTAAGTCTTTCTTCATTCATGGAGTCATTCACAAATGATGTTCATCTGTGGGCGTCACCTGGGGAATGATGCCCTTCTATTCTGCGAAGCCACTAGCCCGTTCACGTGTGCCGAGTAATCTCATCATTTTATTCCAAGGGCAGAGGTACCACGGCCCTGGGCACCTCCCACGTGGATGGGGGAGAAAGGGCCTGAGGTGAATCAATAAGCCTTCAGCACCCACTGAGTCCCTCCCAGGGGTAGGCTCTGCCGTGGGATGACAGGCCAGGGGTGAACCCAGGTCCCGCCCTGGCGGCACTAAGGACACAGAGCCTCCAGGAGGCCTCCTCGGCTACATGTACGTGCACCCAGCATACAGTGAGCCCCAAGGACAGTTTATGGGAAGGTGTGGTCGCAGGGGTGGAGAGAGAGGGAGGTAAATAATCATGGGAGGGATTGACCTTGGGAGGAAGGGACAAAGGCAGGGCTGTGAGACTCACTGGTGTGTGTATTGGAGAAAATAAGAGGATCTGTAGTTTTGTCTGCCCCTGTTTCTGGCCACTAAACCTCCTTTCCTGGGTGAGTAGTATTAGCCTCCTATTATTGACTGAATGTGTTCCTCCCCGGATTCATCTGTGGAAGCCCAGTGTAGCTGCACCCGGAGATGGAGCTTCTAAGAAAGTAGTTCAGGTGAAATGAGGTCATGAGGCTGGGGCCTTGTCAGATAGGGTTACTGTCCTTATCAGAAGAGACACCAGAGCCCACCTGTGTGCTCACCCTCTTTCTCGCCCCGCCATGCACAAAAGAGGTCATGTGAACACACAGTGGGATGGCAACTACCTATAAGCCCAGAGAAGCGGCCTCAGGATGAAGCCTACCTTGCGGACATCGGCTTGGCCCTCCCGGCCTCCAGAACGGTGGGATTTCTTATGGCAGCCCCAGCAGGCTGCTACGTGCTCCCACTCTACTCCAGCCACATGACAGGAGAGGGCCGGACCGTTGCAGTGTCCTAGCCACCCAGCCGTGACTGGGGCAGCCCAGCGCGGCCCAGCCAGAAAGCTTCCCGTGCTTTTTTCTGAACAGGAACTAATGGAGAGGAGCTGCATCCTTTCCTGGGGGGCAGAGCTGGGAAGATGGGAGCCTGGTGCTGCCAATGGCCTGATTCCAGTCTCTTGGGAAAAGTTGCTCTGAGGCAACGAAGCTGCTACACCAGCTGAGGCAGAGACAAGGGAAGGAACATGCCAACCCTGATCGTGCCGATGGCCTCGGGTCCAGGTGTTCCTGAGGCCCAGCTGATCTTTTGTCTGGCCAGTGAGCTTCCCTCGCTGGCTGAGCTACCCTGAGTGAGTTTTCTGTCACACCTGAAGAACCCTGACCAAAATGGTAGGACATGGCAGGGCTGGTCTCCTTAGGACAGAGGACTGGTGTGTGTGGCATCACTGGTGACAGGGACACGGGAGGGCTGGGTACATGGCCTGGTGGCCGTGGGGGCTTCCTCCAGCACTGGCTGTGAGCAAGGCTAGGCTCAGGAGTCAGCACTGTCCTGTTGGTTTATCACTTTCTCTCTCTCTCTCGCTCTCTGCTCTCTCCCCCCTCCTCCCTCCCTCCAACTTCCCAGGTATAATGTGAAGCCAGCCCCCTTACACAGAGGGGAGAGAGAGACCAGAAAGAGGCAGGTCCCTCCAGGTTGGTAGGTGGCAGTTTTAATAATAGCAGAGGGAACTTACATAAAAGGCTTGTCTTGGGAGGCAGCAGGACAAACAGATCCCATACCTGCCCTCCAAATCTTAAAAGTTTATAAAAAGGCCCTAACTGGGCTCAGTCATGTATACCTTGCAGGTGTTTTCATTTTTTATTTTTTCAAAATTTTATTTAAATTCTATATAGTTAACATATAGTGTAATATTGCTTTCAGGAGTAGAATTTAGTGATTCATCAGTTACATGCAATACCCAGTGCTCATCCCAATAAGAGTCGTCCTCAGTGCCATCTCCTCCCTCCCTCCCTCCCTCCCTCCCCCCTCAGATTGTTCTCTATCTTTAAAGGTCTCTTATAGTTTCCTTCCCTCTCTTTTTTCTCTTCCCATATGTTCACCTGTTTTGTTTCTTAAATTACACATATGAATGAAATCATATGGTATTTGTCTTTCTCTGAGTGACTTATTTCTCTTAGCATAATACACTCTAGTTCTATCCACGTTGCAAATGGCAAAATTTCATTCTTTTTGATTGCCGAGGAATATTCCATTATATGTAATATGCCATATCTTCTTTATCCATTTATCAATCAATGGGTATTTGGGCTCTTTTCCGTAGTTTGGCTATTGTTGATAGTGTTGCTATAAACATCAGGGTGCATGTACTCCTTTGAATCAGTATTTTTGTGTCTTTTGGGCCAATACCTAGTAGTGCAATTGCTGGATTTTAGGGTAGTTCTATTTTTAACTTTTTTGAGGAACCTCTATACTGTTTTCCACAGTGACTGACCAGTCTGCACTCCCACCACAGTGAAAGAGGTTTCCCTTTTCTCTGTATCCTCACCAACCCTTATTATCTCTTGTCTTTTTGATTTTAGCCATTCTGACGAGTGTTAGGTGATATCTTATCATAGTTTTGATTTACATTTCCCTGATGATGAATGATGTCAAGCATCTTTTCATGTGTCTTTTGGCCAAATGGATGTCTTCTTTGGAGAAATGTCTATTTAGGTCCTCTGTCCACTTAAATCAGATGTGTTTTTGTGAATATGTGTGTTTGGTTGTATGAGTTCTTTGCATGTTTTGGATATTAACCCCTTATCAGATACACCATTTGCAAATATCTTCTCCCATTCTGTATGTTGCCTTTTCATTTAGCTGTTGGTTTCATTTGCTGGGTAAAAACTTTATAGTTTGATGCAGTCCCAATTGTTTATTTTTGCTTGTTTTTGTTTTTGTTTTTTTGTCCTTGGTCTGAGGAGACAGATACAAAAGAAATTGCTAAAACCAGTGTCCAAGAGTTACTTCCTAAGTTTTATTTTTAGGATTTTTATGGTTTCAGGCCTTACATATAGATCTTTAACTCATTTTGAGTTTTTTAATGTGATGTTAAAAAAGTAGTTGAGTTTCATTCTTTTACATGTGGCTGTCCAGTTCTTCCAAATATATTTATTCAAGAGACTATCTTTCCCCAAGTACGTTCTTGCTTCTTTTGTTGTAGAATAACTGACCATAAAGCATGGGTTTATTTCTGGACTCCCTATTCTGTTCCATTGATCTATGTGTGTATTTTTGTGCTTATATCAATCTGTTTTGATTATTATTGTTTTTCAGTATAATTTGAAATCTGGGATTGTCATACTTCCAACTTTGTCTTTCTCAAGATTCCTTTGGATAGCTTGTGTGTGCGTGTGTGTGTATGTAGTTCCATGTAAATGATAGGATTATTTGTTCTGCTTCTGTGAAAAATGTATTGGTATTTTAGTAGACATTGTGTTGAATATGTAGATTGCTTTGAGTACTAGGGACATTTTAACAATATCGGGTCTTCCAGTCCATAAGCATGATGTATCTTTCCATTTCTTTTTATCATTTTTTTTTTATAAATCGTTTATTGTCAAGTTGGTTTCCATATAACACCCAGTGCTCATCCGCACAAGTGCCCTCCTCCATGTCTTTTTATCATCTTTAATGTATTTCCTCAGTGTCTTATAGTTTTGAGAGTACATGTCTTTCCCCTAATCAATTAAATTTATTCTTGGGACACCTGGCTGGGTCAGTCCATAGAGCATGTGACTCTTGATCTCAGGGTTGTGAGTTTGAGCCTCACATTGTGTGTAGAGATTATCTCTACACCCTAAAATTAAGTTTAGGGGTGCCTGGGTGGCTCAGTCAATTAGCATCTTACTCTTGGTTTTGGCTCAGGTAATGATCTCTCTATTTCGTCCCTACATCAGACTCTGTGCTGGCAGTGTGGAGGCTGCTTGGGAATCTCTCTCTCTCTCTCTCTCTCTCTCTCTCTCTCTGTCTCTGCCCCACCCCCCGACTTGTGCTGTCTCTGTCTCTCTCAAAATAAATATATAAACTTAAAAATTTTTAAAAATTAAACTTATTCTTTCTTATATATTTTATTCTTTTTGGTGTGATTGTAAATGAGATTGCTTTCTTAATTTCTCTTTTTGCTAGTTTATTAAAAATGTAGAGAAATGCAACAGACTTCTTTCTGTATATTAATATTGTGTTTTGCAACTTTACTGATTTATTTATTAGTTCAAATTTATATTTTTTGGTAGTCTTTAGAGTTTTCTTTCTATTTATTTATTTATTTATTTATTTATTTATTTATTTAAATTAAAGTTAGTTAACATACAGTGTAGTATTGGCTTCAGGAGTAGAACCCAGTAATTCATCTCTTACATATGACACCCAATGCTCATCCCAACAAGTGGTCTCATTAATGCCTATCACCCATTTAGCCCATCCCCCACCCACCTCCCTCCATTAACCCTCGGTTCTCAAATTTCCACCATCCACCTGGGAGGTAGTTGCCATTCTCAGTTTTTTTTTTTTTTCAGTAATTTTATTTTTTTAAAATTTTTTTCACAAATAGTTTATTGTCAAATTAGTTTCCACATACACTCAGTGCTCATCGCCTCAAGTGCCCTCCTCCATGCCCATCCCTCCTCCCCCCCATATCCATCAGTCCTCAGTTTTTGTCAGCATTCAAGAGTCTCTCATGGTTTGCCTCTCTCCGTTTCCCCCACCATTTCCCCCCTTATTCTCCCCCTTGTTCCTCCGTCAAGTTCCTCCTAATCCTCCTATACGTGCAAACATATGATATTAGTCCTTCTCTGCCTGACTTATTTTGCTCAGCATAACACCCTCAAGGTCCATCCATGTTGCTACACATTGCCAGATTTCATTGTTTCTCATTGCCACGTAGTATTCCATGGTATAGATAAACCACATCTTCTTGATCCATTCATCTGTTGATGGACGCTTAGGCTCTTTCCATGTTTTAGCTATTGTGGAGAGTGCTGCTATGAACATTGGGGTACATGTGCTCCTATGCATCAGCATTTCTGTATCCCTTGGGTAAATTCCTAGCAGTGCTATTGCTGGGTCATAGGGGAGTTCTATTGTTAGTTTCCTGAGGAACCTCCACACTGTTTTCCAGAGGGGCTGTACCAGTTTACATCCCCACCAACAGTGTAGGAGGGTGCCCGTTTCTCCACATCCTCGCCAGCAACCATTCTAAGTCTTAAACCAAGTACTTTCATGGTGTGAGTAATTAGAGTCCCATTCTGTGAGTAGGTTAGGCAACAGTGCAGCAGTTAAAGCCGCTGATTTTATGGCTCCTTTGGAAGCTGCTAGCTTTGCCTCTCTGTCAGCCTTTTGGTTTCCCAGTGCAGCCGTGGTGTCCCTGCTTTGATGTCCCCGGCAATGCATGACTGCCACACTTTTAGGGGCCCACACGGTGTCTAAGAGTCCAAGGATCTCTTTACCATATTTTATGTCCTTTCCTCCTGAGTTTATTAGACCCTTCTCCTTATATAAGTCCCAATGTACGTGGAGAGTGGTGAAGGTGTATTCAGAGTCTGTGTATATATTAACACATATGCCTGAAGCCAGTTGGAGGGCTCATGTTAAAGCAATTAGCTCTGCCTTTTGTGCCCAAGTCCCTTTCTGCAGGGCCTCTGCTTCAATGACAGAGTTTAGAGTCACCACGGAATATCCTGCAAGATGCTCTCCCCTTTCTACAAAACTGCTACCATCAGTGAAATACTCAGCGTCAGGGTCTTTGAGAGGCTGGTCCCGCAAGTCTGGTCTGCTGGAGACCCCTCATCCGTGACTTCAGTGCAGTCATGGTCTGGCTGGCCTGGCCCAATAGGCAATAGGGTTGCAGGGTTCAGGGTCCGTACTACTTCTAGGTGAAGGCGCGGGTTCTCACATCGCATTTCCTGATACCTGACCGTCCTGGCGTTGGTGAGCCAGTATTGTCCCTTGTATCCCATTAATGTTAATACCAAATGTGGCACTCGGACTGTTCATTCCTGTCCCATAGTTAACTTGTCAGCCTCAGACGCTAAAAGGGCTGTGGCTGCTAGTGCCTGTAGGCAGGGGGGGCAGCCTTAGGCCACAGAGTCAAGTTGCTTGGAGAGAGATGCCACCAGGCGATGCCATGATCCCAACATCTGAGTCAGGACTCCCACTGCAATACCAGTGCATTCGTGGATGAACAGAAAGAAGAGCTTGGTCATGTATGGGAGCCCTAAACCAGGCGCATTAGTAGGTGCACACTTCATTTCCTTGAAGGCCTTTTGCTGCACTGACTCCCACATCAGGGGTTTCCTTTCTTCCCCCTTTGTAGCCTCATTAGAGGGGTTTTGCCAGGACTGAAAAGTTAGGTATCCAGATCCTACAGAAACCTGCAGCCCCGAGAAACTCTTGAACCTGGCGCCAGGTTGTGGGAGTCGGGATTGAGCAAACAGCCTGCTTCCTCTCTGGGCCGAGCTGATGAAGCCCCTGAGATAAGTGGAAGTCAATATATTTAACCCTTTCTTGATAGATCTGGGCCTTTTTTCTCGAGACCTTGTAGCCAGCTTTCCATAGGAGGGTAAGGAGCTGCCGAGTCCCTTCTATGCAACCCTCCCAGGACTTCCCAGCTAATAGCAAGTCATCCACGTACTGAAGCAGGACACAGTCATATTGATCTTAGGGAAGGCTTCTAAGGCAGAGGCTAATGCAGTGCCAAAAATGCTTGGGGAGTTTTTGAACCCTTGAGGTAACCTAGTCCAGGTTAATTGGCCCCTGTCACCATTTTTAGGGTCCTCCCATTGGAAGGCAGAAATCAATTGGCTCTGGGGGCCCAGGCGGATGCAGAAAAAGGCATCATTAAGGTCCAAACAGGTGAAGAAAGTGGCTTCATCAGGAATGAGCCCCAAAAGTGTATAGGGGTTCGGGACCACTGGGTGTATGGTGACAGTCACCTGGTTTACTGCTCTCAGGTCCTGAACTGGCCGGTAGTCATCTGTGCCTGGTTTTTGAACAGGCCAGAGGGGTGTGTTCCGCGGTGACTGACACGGCCTGAGGATCCCATACTTTAAAAGTCTTTCCAGGTGCTTTTGGATCCCGACCTCTGCCTTGCGAGGGATGAAGTACTGTCTCTGGCAGGTGGGCTCTGCCCCAGGCTTTAGTGCAACAACCACAGGGGGTATGTTTTGCTCCAGTCCTGGGGGGTTATCTTCAGCCCACACCCCTGGGACCTTAAAAGGAAGCTCAGGCACCAATTGCAGCTTTTTCTTAGGCTATAGAGATGCCATTCCTCCCCCTGGGGAATCGTGAGAGTCCTAATCTTTGCCTCTGGTTTTCGGAGGGTCAGAGCAGCCCGTCCCTGGGAGTTGAAAGTTATCTGGGCCTGCAGTTTTCCCAGTAGGTCATGGCCCATTAGAGCCACGGGGCAGTCAGGAAGGTACAGAAATTCATGGATGACTTCGTGGCCACCTAAACTGCATCGTCGAGGTAACAGGAAGGGACGACGTATCTGATCGCCTGTGGCCCCCACGTTGGTGGCTTGTCTCCGTGAGAGAGGGCCCACGGGTTGGGTCACTGCTGAGTGTTCTGCTCCAGTATCCACCAAAAAGTCAATGGGTCAGCCCCCCACCTTCATTCTGACCATGGGCTCCCGGGGGCCTAGCAAAATAGAGCCCCCCGGTCTGTCCTAGTCCTCCGCATAGTCCTCCATGGTGGCTCGCCCCACAAAATCATTCCTGGGGGCCCCGTGAGGCTGCAGGACTGACTGGTACCGGCCCTGGACTGCATGGCCCCTTTTTTCTCCTTGGGATCTTGCTGAAAATTGTCTGGTCGCTGGGGACACTCACTTTTCCAGTGGCCCTCCTGACGGTAGAAAGCACACTGATTCCAGCCTAGTTTTGATCTAGGGCGAGACCCTCCTCCCCGCTGCTCTCCTTTCTGGCCTTGGCCCTTTCCCTGCGGGGCTTTCTTCTGGGGGAGTCTTGACTGCTCTGCCAAGGCAGCAGCTAACAAATCTGCCTGTTTTTGCATCTTTCAGCATTCTTCCTTCCATGCTGCCTGGTCACAGTTAACGAACACCTGGGTCGCTACTTCTAGCAACTGACTGATATTCATGCCAGTGAAACCTTCTAGTTTCTGCAGCTTGCGCCGAATATCTCCCTGGGCCTGGCCTACGAAAGCCGCGTTAATCATCCGCTGGTTGGCTGAGTCTTCAGGTTCTCCTGACTGTATGGGCTTTTTAACCCCTGGCTGGTATCTGGAGGAAGCCATGAGGCATCATGATTACTTTACTGGTCTCTTCAATACAGACTTTTAGCCAAGGTGGCTGGGACAGGACCATGTCTTGCCAACAGTCAATATAAGGAGCGAGGACATGGATCCCCGTGGGGACAGAGCAATGGCTAGGGTTAGAGCCGTGTCGGGGGGAGTTGCTGGGGCCGAAGCCACACCAGTGAGGTGATCTCCCAGGAGGTCTGAAATGAGGGCCCCTGCGCAGTGCTGGCTCAGGTGTAGGCTTCAGCTGAGCCTGAGGGGCACGGCTAGGGTTAGGGTGTGGCCGAGGGCTAGGACTAGGGTTAGGGCTGGAGCCCGGGATGCTCCAGGACCCAATCCACCAGCAGTGGTGGCCCACCTGGACAGCTGAGTTCAGGGAGGGTGGCAGGATGCCGGCCAGCCTAAGTGTTTGGGTTCCAGGGCCCACCTCCTCGAGGGACCCGGCTATGGTGGGGCATCCAGAAAGCCGTGGTGCTGCCGTGTCCGGCCCCGGCCAATAGGCTGGCAATATTCGACCGTCCATGCTGGAACAGCCTGCAATGATTCGTGGCCCCGAGTCCGAGCCGGTCTCGGAGAGAAAACTTGCCTCCCCGTGGAGCCAGAGGCTCAGACTATGGTTAGGGCGACGTGCAGGGGAGAGGCCAGGGCCGAAGCAGACGCAGTGCCAGGATCTCCTGGGAGAGCTGAAGTGAGGGCCCATGCACGGGGCGGGCTCGGGTGCAGGGTCCCAGGGAAGCTGAGGGGCAGGTCTAGGGTTAGGCTGTGGCAGAATGCTAGGGCTAGGGCTGGGCTAGGGTTAGGGCTAGGGTTCGGGTTCGGGTTCGGGTTCAGGGTTTGGGTTCGGGCTATGGCTAGGGCTTGGGCTAGGGTCAGGTTCAGGGGTTAGGGTCACGGTCAGGGGCTAGGGTCGGGGTTGGGTTCAGGGTTAGGGTTGGGGTTCGGGTTCAGTTCGGGTTCGAGTTCATGTTCGGGTTCGGGTTTAGAGTCAGGTTCAGGGGTTTCTTACATCAAGGGGATTTGGGGCCTCAGGATGAGGATATTGGCAGTCTCTCAGGACAAGATTTGGGGTCTTTCTGACTGAAGAGATTTAGAACGCTCAGGTTGAGAGGATTTGGGATCTTTGAGAGAGGAAATTTTAAGTCTCATTCTGAGGAGATTTCAAGTCTATTAGTAATGGGCTTTAGGTTTTCTGGCATTGAGGTTATTTGAAGTCTTTTATGCTGAAGGGATTTAAGAGTTCACAGGTAGAGGTTGTTCAGGGCCTCTGAGGTTGGGGAAATTTGTTCTCTCTGTGGGTGCTCCATTTCAGGCTCCTCATGCTGAGGGTTTCGGGAGTGTCTCAGGCTGAGGGCAACTTCCGTTACTCAGGATATTGGGGGGGGTGTCTAAGAATTGGGGGATTTAGCATTTCTCTGGGTGATGCGATATGAGGTTTCTGCAGCTGAGCTTCTTTGGGGTCTAACGCTGAGGAGATGTGACGTTCCATGCAGTTAGGGGATTTGGTGTCCTTTGAGGCTGAGGGGCTTTGGAGCCTCTCAGGGTGCGGGGATCTAAGGTCTCCCAGGTGGGATTTGAAGGTCTCAGAATCAGGGTTTACCCTGGGTAAAGGTGAAGGTCTCAGAAATCAGGTTTCATGCGGCATGGCAAAGTCCTCGGTGTTTTCGTCGGTCTACCTGGTCCCCCTCTCGCCGGTCCGGTCTGGAGGCCTCTCCGGAGCCGCTCGCGCTGCCTCCTGACTGAGACTGAGACACAGCCGCGGGCGAGATACCCACTTGTGCCGCCCCGTCAGGCGAGGCCACCAATCAGCGCTGCAACCAAAGCGCTCCCGCCAATTGGCGGTCAGGAGGGGTCTGATGGGGCGGAGCGTAGGGCGAGCTGTGTGTGTCAGTCATTGGCCGAACACACGGCTGCTGGATGCTCCCGCCCCACCCCGCGGGGATTGGCTGCCCTGAGTCCAGCGCGTGTCTGTCAGAAGTTTCCCCCGCGCGGGCAGTACTTCCCTTCCGCGCGCGGGCGTGGGTGAGGGACGCGCCGGGCGGGAGATGGCGCCGAGCGTCCTGCCGCTCCGGCTGAGTCTGGAGCCTTGAGCCGACGGCAGGTCTGCAGGGTGCATCTAGCCGTCCTGTGTCCCGGCAAGGATTCTTTGCTCTATCAGGCTTTTATCAGGCTCTGGAAGGCTCTCCTCGGCGCATCTGTCCCCTTCCTTGTAAAATCCACTTCTGGCAAGAGCT